>OY776122.1:64711283-65311283 GCA_963675135.1 Galeopsis tetrahit | reverse complement strand
GGACTTGGAACAGACCATAACTGTCCCATACCGTCTCGTTGCCAACGCCTGCAACCAATGAAATTGTTCATCAATCGATCATAACAAATTAATTAATTAATACAAATTAATTCAAACTAGATAAACCAAAAAACCAACAAACCTGCTCCCTGAAAGCCAAATCTGTAATTTTGCAGCTGCAAAGATGTAGATTGAGATAGCTAGATGTAGATTGAGATACACTACTCACTACTCAGGGTGGTTATTTATAGGCAGGTTAGGATTAGGTTTAGGGTTTCAACAAAACCGTGGGCGGCTGCTTCAGGCTGGCTGTTAAAGATATCTATATAATGACCAAATTCTCCCTTCTTTTCCAATTAATTGTTTTATTATGAAATTTCTATATATTTTCTCACCCCTATGCACAATGAAACTGATTTTACAAAAAAAAAAACGTACACATAGTTCTTTAAGAGAGGGATTTCATTATTCCACATTAAAATATTCTTCTGTAATTTTGTCCGCAGAATTTGATGTATATATGCATCCATTTTCTAAACCAACGTGTTAAATTAATTAAACAAGATCTTGTGATTTAAAGTATCCTCATATATTAATAATAACTAAATCAGTTACTAAATATGAAGTTCGATTATTTTTAGTTATGGTCATGGAATTAATAATATTCATTTTCTAGTTTTTTTTTTTTTTGAGTGCACATATTCTAGTTTTACACACTAAACCCAACTTAATCGACCTATTTGAATTTCAATAAGAAATGAGTTGCCCTGCAAAAGTTTATTTATGTGCATAAGAAATTATTTTCACTGTGCAAAATTTGTACAAGATACATCTTTTCTAATATTTTATGATTTTCATGCTGTTATAATAACTAATCGATGTTTTTGTGATTTTCTAAATTAAGGCTAAACTACAAAAGAAACACATATAACATGCAAATGAACTAAGTGATCAAGACTAATTAATGATTAGAGGAAGGATGAAACTAATAAAACTATAACAAGAAGAAGTGTGGTGGCTATGTCGGCCTCCGTTCACACCTAATTTTATTGGGTCAAATCTAATCACTAGAACACAAAATGACTCAATTTCCGAGCAAAACGTACATGACGTACATATCTCTACATTTTAACTAAGTTCAATATTGGTCGGTGAAAAACACACCAGGGCAAAATCCGTCTAAACACATTTAATTCAATTCAAACTCATATCAGATAAGCAATTATAAGTAACTCGGTGCAATGTAATGGATCATTCAAACTCATATCAGATAAGCAATTATAAGTATCTGGGGTCCAAAGTAATGATCCATTACTTAAGATGGAATATTTTTGCCATGATCAAGATGGAACGTTAGATTAAAATTTATATTGATGCGTAGAGATGTAAGCACACACTCATCTTATAATTGTAAAGAAGGAAATACAAAACAAAAGGTATTTCATAGATTGAGTGTTACAATGCTTGCAATGCATTCGGAATACAAAAGACCCTAATCTATATTTATAGACTAAGTAACAACTAGTAGTTACTAACTAACCACTAACTAAGAAGTTACAAAAGGAACCATTCTATTTTATATCCTTCACATGATGATAATTAATTGATATATATAAATGCGTGTTGAAACTATAGGAAATTCCAGAAGTTGGATGACATCCATCTGATTATTGTTGTTGTACCGACGTTTAAAATAGTATGGAAACTGGGAGCTATCCAGTTATATGGTTTTTGGTATATCCAAACATGGCTGCTACATATTGTAAGTTTTTTTTACACCTTTTTCTTTGTTGATCTTTTACATGCTATATACATAACATGCCCGAATGCCATTTATGGTCACAAACCCTAACTAGTTACTTGAACCAGAAGTGTGGTTCCTATTATTAGGAATATAATATTATAAAGATTTGTATCTTTTAATATTATGATTTATCCTTATCTTTTAGAATATTTGATGTAAATATTTATTCATATCTTGTAAATATAAATACATTTTGTATCTATAAATACCTCTCTTGTAAACACTTTAAATTCATTCAATGAAATTATAATTTCCCTATTCATTGTTTCTCTATATGGTATCAACGAGTCAATTGGCTCACGCCCCGATCCATCCTTAGCCGTCTTTCGGTTCCATCACCGAACAAACCCACGGTTCCCAAGAAGCTTTGTCTTCTTCCCCACTCCTCTTCAATCTTCAAACAACCTCCCTCCATAACCGCCTACGGAATTTCTTAATTCTTTAATCACAGCCTCCAATTTATTCAATTCCTCCCAGTTTGTTACAACTGCTCCCCTCATATACACCTTTGCCGTTCAATCCAACTCCAGCCTCCAAAATCAATCAATTATTTCTTTAATCAACCGTGCACTTTACCCTCTCCACTGTGATCAAACTCCCTTCCAAATTAATTCCTCCTCCCTTGCTGCACAGATAGGCTAGATGGGCCAGATCCACCACTCCCCTTCTACATGCACCCCCAACTCTGGTAAATACACCCCCCATCATCTATGCACTTCCTCCGACACTGCATACTCACTTGCTGCCCAGGTGGGCCAGACCCACTACTCCACTGCAGCATACACCCCCAACTCTGGTAAATACACCCCCCGCATCTACGCACCAACTCCACTACTACATACACCCCACCCAGTATACACACCCACCCTACTGGTACATACACCTCATCCGTCCACTCGGCTATATCACATACACACTCCATCCCTTGGATCCTGGACTCCGGTGCATCCCATCATGTCACGACTGATCTACAAAATCTATCTCTATATTCACCCTATTTCGGTTCTGACACCATAGTTATTGGTGACGGTAACGGATTACATATTTCTCATATCGGTTCTTTATCTTTTCACAATTTTGGTATGTTGAAATTCTCGAATGTATTAGTTGTTCCACAAATGGCAAAGAATTTAATTTCTGTTTCAACCTTATGCCGAGATAATAATGTTGATGTCATTTTTGGTTCGACTTCTTTTCAGGTGCGAGATGGTCGTACGGGGAGCGTTCTCCTCGTGGGGAGTCGCATTGATAATCTTTACGTATGGCCGGCACGAGCATCCAAACCCTCACCTACCACATTCATTTCCGACCGTCTTCCTCTTCCGATTTGGCATTCCCGTTTATGTCACCCATCTCTCAAAATTTTATCCCATACTTTGTCTAAATTTCCTTTACCTAGTAATCCTACAAATTTGTTTAGTTGTGATTCTTGTCATTGTATTAAGAGTCACAAACTACCATTTAATGAATCTAGTATCGTTTCACATACACCCCTTGAAATTATCTTTTCCGATGTATGGTCATCTCCGGTCATATCTCATGATGGTTTTAAGTATTATGTCATATTTGTTGACCATTTCAGTAAATACATGTGGATCTACCCCCTAAAACGCAAATCGGATGTCCTATCCACCTTCTTGACCTTTAAATCCATTGTTGAAAATTACTACAACACCAAAATTAAAACTCTTTACACAGATAATGGGGGAGAGTTTATTGCTCTTCGCTCGTTTCTCCAAAACCATGGCATATCCCACCTCACCACCCCACCCCATACTCCCGAGCACAACGGCATGTCTGAACGTCGTCACAGACATGTTGTTGATACAGCCTTAGCCCTACTACACCACGCCTCCATGCCCCTCACATACTGGCCTTATGCGGTTTGTGCAGCTACCTACATCATAAATCGTCTTCCTAAAGTCAACCTAAACATGCTTTAATTTCTTCCTTCCAATGCCTTTTAAAACAACCACCTAACCTATCCAAACTTCGAGTTTTTGGGTGCTTATGCTACCCTTGGCTCCGCCCCTACACTGCTCACAAATTAGACCCTCGTTCCATGCCATGTGTTTTCATTGGATATTCCATCACTCAAAGTGCCTATCTATGCCTAGATCTTACCACCCACAAAATATATACCTCTCGCCATGTTCAATTTGTTGAACACACCTTTCCCTTTGTCAAAATCAATTCAGTTTCTGACACACCCAATGTTCTGGTAGATACACCTCCTGCACCCACTGATCTGACAGTTACACCCCCAGAACTGATATACACACCCCCCACTCCTGATACACCCATCGAATTGATAAATGCACCCCCTCTCCCTGTTACACCCATTGTTCCGCTGAACACACCTCCTGTTTCGATAAATACACCCACTGCTCCGACCCAAAATCCCAATACACCCTCCGAAATGATAAACACACCCCCCATCACCCCAAATACCGAAAACCCACCTCTCGCCCACCCTATCCAGCCTCCAGCTGCTCTTGTGCCGCCAAACGCTCCTCCGCGACCCCCCGCACCACCTTCACCACCTCCGGCCTTGCACAGATCCAGTATGGTCACTCGGTCTCAAAACAAGATCTTCAAGCCCAATTCAAGGTATTGTCTTACATCGGCTTTACCTTCTGATACTGAACCAAGTTGTGTTTCCCAGGCCTTGAAAGATGAACGGTGGAGGGAAGCCATGTCCTCTGAGTTTGATGCTCTTCTCAGGAATGGAACTTGGGATTTGGTTCCCCCTGATGAGTCTCAAAATATAGGTGGCTCCAAGTGGGTCTTTCGCATCAAACGCAAGCCTGATGGGTCCCTAGACAAATTTAAAGCACGCCTTGTGGCCAAAGGTTTTCATCAGCGTCCGGGTGTTGATTTCTTTGAAACCTTCAGTCCTGTTGTCAAACCTTCAACTGTTCGAGCTGTTCTCAGTATTGCAGTTACTCGAAATTGGCCCCTTCAACAGTTTGATGTGAATAATGCTTTTCTTCATGGTACCCTGTCTGACACAGTCTACATGGCACAACCCCCTGGTTTTGTTGATAAAACTTTTCCATCCTTTGTTTGCAAACTGCATAAGTCCATTTATGGTTTAAAACAAGCACCTCGTACTTGGTATTATGCTCTTAGGACGTTCTTGGAAGGGATTGGATTTATTCACACAAAGTCTGATGAGTCTCTTTTTATGTACAATAAATCTGGTGTTATTGCATATTTCCTTGTGTATGTTGATGATCTGATGCTCACAGGAAATAATATTCCCTTCCTCACTCGAGTGGCTACGGACCTTGGTACAAAATTTTCAGTGAAAGATTTGGGCCCCCTTTCCTACTTCCTAGGTGTGGAAGTTCTTCGTACCAAGGAATCATGCTTTCTTTCCCAACGAAAGTATGTGGTTGATCTCCTTACTCGGTATAACATGATCACCTCCAAACCAGTTCAGACTCCACTATCCACCTCAGCTCGTCTCACTCTTTCGGATGGGACACCTTCTGCTGATGCCACTCAATTTCGTCAAGTACTCGGTAGTCTTCAATATCTCCAACTCACCAGACCTGATATTGCATTTGCTGTTCACAAGTTATCTCAGTTTATGCATGCTCCAACCACTTCCCATTGGGGTGCAGTTAAACGTCTTCTTCGTTATTTAAATGGGACTCGAGATGTAGGAATAACCTTGAAACCTGAACCTTCCTCATCTCTACATTGTTTTACTGATGCTGATTGGGCCGGCAACAGTGATGATCGTACTTCTACAAGTGCTTACATTGTATTTCTTGGGGCTAATCCTATTTCATGGTCTTCAAAGAAACAAAAATCAGTTGCTCGTTCTTCCACGGAAGCCGAGTATCGTGACATTGCCTCCGCTGCCTCTGAAGTTCAATGGTTAAAGTCCTTATTTCATGAATTGTATTTCTCAGTTCCGACTCTTCCTGTTATCTACTGTGATAATATTGGGGCCACTTATCTCTGTTCAAATCCTGTCTTTCACTCTCGAATGAAGCATATTGCAATTGATTTTCATTTTGTTCGAGATTTGATCAAGACATCTCAGCTTAGAGTCTCACATGTTTCGTTTGCAGACCAACTTGCTGATGCTCTCACCAAGCCATTACCTCGTGCTCGACTGCAACTACTTATGACCAAGATTGGACTCTCCTACGGTGCTCCATCTTGAGGGGGCGTATTAGGAATATAATATTATAAAGATTTGTATCTTTTAATATTATGATTTATCCTTATCTTTTAGAATATTTGATGTAAATATTTATTCATATCTTGTAAATATAGATACATTTTGTATCTATAAATACCTCTCTTGTAAACACTTTAAATTCATTCAATGAAATTATAATTTCCCTATTCATTGTTTCTCTATATCTCTATAGCTATGTAGGCCTTGGGGCGGGGCCAGGCTTGTTTATGATTTCCAGGCGGGGGCAGGTTATCCAGGGCCATTGAGAATTGGGTTGGAGAGGAACAACCCTGGAGTTAACCTGAGGAACGTGCCTGGAGGGGACATTGATGAATCGGGCCGGGATTTGACTCTCCATCTATAATCATGGGTTCGTGTTGTTGTTGTTGTTGTCTACGTGATCGATTAATCTAATTTTCGAGTTTTGTTGTTTTATTTTAGGGGTGTTTGCAAACGAAAAAATAGAAAATCACTTGTTTTTAAAATCTCATGTTGGGAATAAAATGATTTTGATCTAGATACCAAAACCCCTGATTGATGATGTTCAGATTAGTTGAGATAAGCTCAAGTCTAGTTCAGGCAAGGTGTCTCAGTACACTTGAATTTGTAGATTGCTTAAGAGAAAAATCTCAGGAATGTTGTGAGATTTTAGTGTTCAAGATAGTTGTCCAAAGCTGGAATGTTAGGCAGCTTGATAAGTCTTTAGGACAAAGCTGCTGAACCTTCAAGACAGACTGACCAAGTGGACAACTTAGCTGAAGAGATCAAGAGCAGTAAAGCAATGCTAATAAATGCAACTGATCAAGACAGTTGAAGTACAAATGATCAAGAGCATTGAATGTCAAAGTCCAAAAGACACATTCAATGAAACATTTATTGCCAATCATGCCTGAACCAAGCATTGAAGACTTGAAGCATTAAAGAGTGAAGCATTGAATGAATGTTGGAATATTCTCAATTGCAGCAGGAATATTCAGGGAGCTTGTCCCATCTGACCGTTGGTTGAGTATAGCTTCTGCCACAAATCAACCTTGGAAAATGTGCATATTTAGAAACTGACACAAGTCATCTCAGCCGCATTTTTCAGAAGTCAACACATTCATTCAAGCAACCATTGAAGAGGCCTTTTACACAGTGGATAAAAGGATGCCAAGCTTCATAGCCGTTTCAATGGTGCTGCAAATAGACAAGTTTGAATTGCTATCCCTCCAACGGTTAGCTGCTCAAATTTGCCTAAAAATACAGAAGTGATCAAGGGATTCAATAATCCAACTACAAGCTATCAAACTATCATCAAGCTTTCAAAGGAAACCAAGCTGTTCTCTAGAATTCCAAGTTTCCTGAATCACTTCTTTTAGCTAAGTCAATCTTTGTAAACATCCAAAGCTTAGCATTGAGATATCCTAAGCCTTTACACTGTTCTTATTGTAAAGGATATCTCTACTAGTTGGAACCAAACCTCAAACCCTTATCTCATTTAGTGAAGAGAGAGTTTGTTGTAGAAGTGAGGAGTTAAGGACTGTTAGTGTGAAACACAGTCTTAACTCAGAGAGATTGAGCACTAGGACTCAGGTTATCCTAGGGATCAAAACACTAAGAGAGTGTTGTTGATCAGTGCACCTTGGCACTATAAAACAAGCTAATTCCATTGTGAAGGAATTATCCTGTTCAATCAGGGAAAGTGGATGTAGGAGCTTGAGTCTCTGAACCACTATAAACTTGTGTGCCATTTACTTACTGCATTCTTTATTTCACTTACATTCAAACATATTTTAAAGAAACATAACTTAGTAAGTGAGAAAATCTGTTTTGGACAAAGTCCCTGATAATCTGTATCTTTTCAGAAATTAACTTGGAGTATTTCTTTAGTCAAAGGCCAACCACATTCCGCACTTAGCAACTCTTTTAGATATTTAGCCAACTGATCACTCAATAGTAATCAGTAGGACAAGTATCTATCAAAGTTCACACTCAGGCCAGTTGTGAGACAACTTGCCTGATAAGACCAGTTTGTCAAAAAGAAAAAGAATTTGCATACACAAGTGCATTCCCCCCCATACACTTGTGTTATACTCCACCAAGGACCAACAAGTGGTATCAGAGCAGGGGTTCAAAGACCACTGCTGCTGAACATTCAAATTGAATTTCAAAAACTCACATTATTTCTGTGGTCACTGAACTGATCCAAATTTCTGAAAAATCTACTTGTATTTTCCTTTGTCTATCTGTATAAGAATGGCTAACAATGCAGTTCCAGGAGATGCTGCCAACACTACCAACAACATGGGTCCAAACCAAGTCAATCATATTTCTCATCACAAACTGCCAATGTTCTCAATTGAGAATTATGATTTCTGGAAAATCAGGATGAGAGCACATCTTGCCTGCCAGCATGATGAAATGCTCAAAGTCATCACTAGAGGACCATTCACCTTCACCAAGCTCAATCCCAAGGTCACTGATGCTAAAAAAGCAGACCCAAGGGAGCTGTTGCCAAAAGATGAGGATGAGCTAACAGCAGAAGAGAGAAAAAGGCACAATCTGAACTACATTGCCATGAACACCTTGTACCAGACTATTCCACTAATTCTGAATATTTATGCAATGTATTGAGAATAACACTAATAATTTATGCAATGTATTGAGAATCTTCCTTATATCTAATTCTGAATATTTCTTCCATTTATACCGTGCGTTTCAAAATATTTCTAATGACCCTTTCTCATTTTCTAAGAATTCTTCCTTTTTTTATTTATCTTTGTTTGCATTATCTCTACAAATTCTTTTTTTCTCATTATATTCTTTCTTTCAACCAATTTTTTTTATCAATTATTAATTTTAATTTACTCTATGCACACATGCATTTTAAAAATATAAACATTAAATATAAAATATAAAAATTAAATTATCTTCAATCCCCATATTGCACGGGTTTTGCACTAGTATTATATATATATATATATATAGAGTTTGACTCCATGAAAATACTCATTATATATATGTATTACTAAATTATTTATGTAAAATAGTTTCATTGTACAACTAGTGTAAGTATTATTTCTATTATATCTATAGCATAACAATTAACACTTTTAAAAAATAACTTATACTCACAGACTAATATGTTTTAAAGAAATAAAAAAATTAATATTGTTTTAAAACACACACAAACTTTAAATCGGTTGCACAGTGAAACTGATTGTGCTAACTCTTGCCTTCTAGTTCACTTTGTTCTTAGTCATTTACTGCTGCAACAGTTGTACTTTTCAAATTATGGTACAAAGCTTGGTTAACTCGCCCGATTCTTAATTTTTCAAGTGATGATCATTTTTTCAGTTATGTTATGATGAGTCTAGAAATGTACCAAAGACTCAACTTAAAAATCGAGAGTTTTGCAATGGGGGGATGAATCTCGCTACTCACATGTATTCGAGCTACTCATCTGAAAATGGGTGATTTCGATATTATCTTGGATCTTAATACTCCAATTGATTGTCTGTAGCCGGAGGTAAATGTTACATAGAGATGTCATGTGTTCGAAACTAAAGTCTCTTTGTTTGTATAAGGTAGATCGATATGGGAGATTGATGATTTTATTGTGCGCGTGTAGGAAATGGTATCATGATTAGAAGATGTGATTTTGTCTGACTGTGAGGGTTTCAACCAAATTATCCGTTCACATAAAATATTATAGTTTCTTGTTGTACGAGTTTTAAGGTATATTGTTTACTTATATATAAGGTTGATAAGGTAGAAAATGAATTAGATAAAAATAATTAAGTATGGTAAGATATATTTTTAAATTTAGAGTATAAGTCATGCTTACTTCATTACAATTGAACTTACCTTTAAAAACTTTTTTCACTAAACCAGCTAAACTGATTATAAATCCAATATTTAGTTAAAATGCACGCACTATGCATATGTTGCAGAGAAGTTTATATAATTAATAGGGTGCATGAATACTCCACTTAATTATTTTTCGACGACAAGGAAAACCAGCATGAATATATATAAGACAAAATGAATATTACTTCTTTGCACCAAACATTATCATATTGTTTTTTTTTTTTTTTTTCATAGTAATTAAGTTTGATTGATTTAAAAATAAGGCAATTGCTTATGTGTACCAGTTACATACATGTAACTGGCTATTTACCCTCCTTTTTTAATAAATTCACACTCCCTTTTTTTTAGGCACTCCCTTCTTTTAGGCACTTATTTGTACAAGTTACATACATGTAACTAAATCCAATTTTTTTTACATGGGTTATTAGTTTTTTACCTTCTTTTTTATTAATTTCACCCCCAATTTTTTTAAAAGAAAAATACATGTAAAATACTATATTACCATTTTATCAATTAAATTAAAATACAACTCATTAAAATTATAATTATACACCAACTATCGATTCACCGATGAATAACCACAAAGTCAAATATTATTCTATTTTTTTAACTTTTAAAAAATAAATATAAAAACATAACGAATATTAAAAAAATATGAAGCTCAAAAATAAAATTATGAAATAAAATTTCCAGTTTTTTTTTTTTTTAAATGACCAAAATTTAGGAAAAAGATACAAAAAAAATCGAAAAAAAAACTAAACTAAAAAAATTCAATTTCTTTCTAATTTGGGTATAAATGTATGAATATGACATGCTCACTTTCTAGCTTTAATCTGATTTATAATAACTAAGATTATTTTGTTATGTCTTCATTATTTTTAAAATGATATCTGGTTTGTTACAAGTTTTTTTAAGGCTGTAGATTATTTTTTAAAACTAATTAATAATATAATTTAATTGAAAAATAAAATATATATTTAGAAACTTGAATGAGTTGAGAATTGGGGAAGAAACCAACATAATATTGCATCAGCTTTATTATTTTCTATGGGGTCATCGTCATGTTGATGCATTCATATGTTTATTGAGTGTGATCGTATCTATTAATTGAATTGTGTGTTAAGTGTGATTCATATATTCTCACTTTTGTTCTTCTTACTAGTTAGTTAATATCATTTTTTTTAATATTGATGTATTAATTTGCATGGTATGCCTGGAATTATAAATGTGTTAAGTTATGTATTTTTTGTTAAATATAAATATTAGTTTAAATACGATATAGTATTAGTACGCCTATGTTATAGTACTAGTTAATATATTGTATAGTACTAGAGATTAATGTGGGTATAAAAATATTACGGAGTATTTAATATATGAACTAATACTATATAATATTTGAATTTATACTATACTATATTTGAACTAGTACCATAGAGTATGTGAACTAATACTATACAATATGTGAACTAATAATATACTATATTTGAACTATTACCATAAAGTATGAGAACTCGAAACTCGAAAAAATTAAAACATATACCAATATAAACTAATATTATACTGTATATGAACTAATATGTACAGTACTGCATATTAACTAATAATATATCATAATACTTATCAACGGTTATCATAACACTTATAAACTAAAAATTATATTCATAAAAAATTAAAATAAAGTGATTAAAAAATGAAAGTTCAAATGAAAAAAATAATTAAACAATGTAAAACGAAGTTAAATTTGTAAGGAATGAAGTAAAATTTTGAAAGGATAAGGTGAAAATTATACACCAATTAATTAAAGTAAAATAGTACCAATAAAATTAAACACTTGCCTAAGAGAGGTGAGAGTTTTATTTTTTAAAACAAAGTATTATTATACTATTTAATACTTAAAAAAATAATTAATATTATTTTTAAAATTTTCTTATTAGATTTTAAAATTTTAGAATAATTATTTATGACATAAAAAAAAATTACGTTAAAAAAATTATCATTTGAAACACAAATGATAAATAGGAAGAAAAATAAATTTAAAAAATAAATATAAATATCAATTGAGTAAAATAAAATAAAAGACAAAGTGGGATAGCTCAAGTGATTAGAGCACCACTACCTAGGTCTTAGGTCTTGGGTTCGAGTCATGGGTAGGGGAAAAAGGGATGGGTATTTAACTTGTAATCAAAATTGAGTAAAATAAAAAAATAAAATTTTTTAAAAATTAATGGAGTATTAGTTTTTAATGATAAAATTAAAAAAGAAAATTAATTGAAGTAAAATAAAGGCCAAGTGATTGTTTATGAATAAAGTTGATGGCAAATTGAGTAATTAAATGATATTTGAGGGGTGATGGTTTTCATAAAGTGTATGAGACTACATTTGGTGGACAAAGGAAATGAGGCAAATGAGACTACATTTTATGGACGGAGGGTGTATATTTTAAATTGATATAGTAAATTGGTCATGTGTTATTTATAAATGAGTCATGTTTTATTTGTAATGGGTTATTGGATTGGATATAATAGTTAAATATATTTGATTGAATATAGTAGTTACATATATTGAATTGGATATAGTAGTTACATACATGTAACTGGTACACAAGAGTGCAACTCTAAAAATAAATCTTAATTTTAAGTTTTTACTTTACAACAATTTTTATCCTTTTTTGAGCAATTAATTTCTTTAATCAAGTTCAAACTCATGAAATTTTTTTAACTCATTGAAATTTTTTAGGGGCATTGACCCTTTAAATATATTAAAATTAAATCTGAATTTTCTTGATAAAACTTGAAACATAATTATTTGAGTTGATCTCCTGTGCATAGTGTGCACCTGTGCATAGTTGATCACCATGCAAATCGTATGTGTAGGAGTAAGCCCTGGTTGAATAGCCTGGTGGTAGGGAATCCGTCGTCAATAATCGAAGCTCCGTCCATGGCCGCCGATGTAGTGGTTGGGATTCTTCGCTTATGGCGAAGAAAACGGTTAAAAGAAAGTGTGTGCACCAAAGTTAGTGTGTATGGTGTATATAAGACTTTTCCTAATTATTTTTATATATAGCACAATTTCTTTTAAAACATTATTAAAAAAATTAAATATAAATTAAATAATTTAATAATATAAAAAATTATATTAATAAATCCTAAAAAAATGTACTTTTCAGTTTTATTTAGTCTTTATTAAAAAAATTAAATATTTTAATGATGCATAAAAATGTACAATAAAATTCATTATTTTTCAAATTTTATTATTTTTCGTCAAATTCAATATATTTGAAGGACCAAAATTGAACATATCGCCGGAGCCCCAATTTCTTTTTCGACGAATTTGATGAAAAATTTCAGTTAGTTAAATTTAATGGTCTGAAATTGGTTAAAAAAAACTCTTATTAAAACTTAAAAGTTATTTTAATATTTTAAATAAATACAAAAAATCATAAATATTTTAATTAAATCCCAAAATAATAATAAAAAAAGAATATATACACTTCCAATGGAGTTTCTCTACACTACTATTATATAAAATATGAAATTATTATATATATAAATTCTAAATAAATCTGAAATTTTTGCTAACAAGTGTGCTTCACTTGCTCGTACACTACTCTAGCTATCTTGAGCTTTCCAAACCTAGTAAATCATCTTCAGAGGAAAATGATGACACGTGTTCTATTTGTGAGGATGGAGGAAATTTGTTATGTTGTGAAAATTGTCCTCGAGCTTTTCACATTGTATTCCGAAGAGTTATAATAATACATTTTTAAAACTTGTTGTTTGGAATTTTGTGCCTTTGTGAAATTCATAATTGAGGTTTCATGTTACAGGAAACAATAAGAAGTCTTTACTTTTCTATTGTTGATGATATCTATATATGGATTAATATATAATCCATACAAAAATAGAAAATTAATCCATCCAAGTGTGCCAAAAGAATGACTCACTGAGTTAATATATAAATTTCTTACTGTATCTTGTAAGAGGAATCCTCAATTTTGTATTTATAGAAGGCAATAAATTTCCAAACAGCAAGTCATTAATTTTATTATTATAAAATTCCTCGAAATAAATTAATATCCATAGAGCGAGTATATTATTAACCGTGTGAAAAGCTCACGGACAATTTTCACAACATAACAAATCTACTCTATCCTGACAAATATAGAACAATTAATAATCATCCTTTGCCTCTAAGGATGATTTACGAGTTTTGAATAGTTCAAGAATTAGTAGTGATGCAGACAAAATCCACTGGAAGTGTATATAATCATTTACGTACGTGCAAGCAAAACAGACCAAAAGTAGCAAAAAAAAAAAAAGAAACAAAATATTTGTTGTGAGTAGGTTTCAACTAAATTACCTTAGTTTCAGATCAGTTAATAAATACTTAAACGTGAAATATATGTTTACTGAAGTATAATCAATCAGGTCCATAAGAATAAAAAATATGAGAGTCAAAAGAAATACCTACAAGAAGCAGCGCAGCATTATTCATGTAAACATCACAGATAAGTAATTATGTTTAGATATTTATTAAATAAATAAATGAATTTATATTTTAAATACAATATAGAAAGAAAGGGGAAATTTTTCTAAAATACCCACTTTCATAAACTTTAATTACATCTATTTTACCCACCTCAAGAGTAAAAGATATTTTCTACCCATTTTGGTATAAAAATGTCTTATTACCCTTGTTTAAAAAAAATCAAACAAACAAAAAAAGCTAACTTTCACACTACACACCCCTCCCCCAAATTATTATAATTTTTATTTTAATTTAATATTATTATTCAACCACCCAATATTATATCCGAGTAATTTAATTTAATAAAAAATAATAATTGTGAATTGATACATAAATAAATAATACTTATTAAAAGGGTTAGTCTTATGTGAAATATTGCATACATGCATTCAATCCCAATTAGGCAAGTCAAAACCCTAAGTCTAAAAGTCAAATTAAGTCAATTTTAAAAAATTCGCGGGTCATAGGCTTGGATCCGGGTTGCCCAGAAAATTCGCGGGTTGCAAACAGGTGGTTTACTACATGACCAAAATATTGTTACTACAAGGTCAAAA
Organism: Galeopsis tetrahit; assembly: GCA_963675135.1. Lineage (NCBI taxonomy): Eukaryota > Viridiplantae > Streptophyta > Magnoliopsida > Lamiales > Lamiaceae > Galeopsis > Galeopsis tetrahit. Next base: position 65,296,351 of record OY776122.1, on the reverse strand, counting down.
TATTATCACTACAAGGCCAAAATTTTAATACTACATGTCAAAACATTCTGAAAAATTCACAAAAAAATAAAGTTTCTAAAATATTTTTGAACATGTAGTAATACACTTTTGACCATGTAGTGATAAAATTTTTGTCTTGTAGTAACATTGTTTTAGTCATGTAGTAGCCGAATAAGTCAAAATTATTTTTATAATTTTGCCCAAAAAAAATAAGTGTCCATAATATTTTTGGACTTGTAGTAATACACTTTTGACCTTGTAGTGACAAAATTTAGTTCTTGTAGTAACATAATTTTGGTCATGTAGTAAAATAATAATATATTAGAGTGAAAATAAATATTTTAATTAAGGTTGACCCGCTTTGACCCGTGTTGACCCATGTTGACCCACGAATTTTGACCTAATTACCTTAATTAGTCATATTGCATGTATGCAATATTGCATATAAATTTTTGCGTTATTAAAAATAATGTCACAAAATCATTTATAGCCATTTTGAAAATTATTAAATAGGTAGAATATTATATTAATACATTTTTAGTTTTACAAGTTAAAAAAGACAAGACAGATTTCCATCGATCTATATATGGCCAAGACAAGACAGATTTCCATCGATCTATATATGGCAAAGACAAGACAGATTTATGCATCCCCAAAATCCCTACAAAACAGTTAAGAATTATCGATCTTTACGATATAAACAACTACATATACAACTCAAAAAAAAAAAAAATTGAAAACTATTTGAAGAAATTTGAGCAGTTTGTGTTATATCGATCCGATGAAATATTTGTTCATCCATCGATCATAACACACAAATTAACCACCACATATTTCAACAAATTACAAACAAAAAAATAAAACCAACCAACAATTAAACCTGCCAGATCTGTAGCTGCAGAAATGCAGATCGATTGCCTATTCTCAAAATAAATATGGGATAATTGGGAAGATTGAAGGAGAAAGAAACAATTGGGATAGATGTTGAAGTTACTCACACAAGACGGGTATTTATAGGCAGGTTAGGATTAGGTTTAGGGTTTCCGTGGGCGGCTGCTGCAGGCTGGCTGTTATATAATGACCGAATTCTCCCTTCTTTTCCAATTAATTGCATGTTTTATTATAATTAGTTTGTTACTTTTTTTTATTAATTAGTTTGTTTATTTCTAATTTATTTTATTTTTATATACATGAATTATATAGTTTATTGCATGCACGTATATTAAAAAAATCTAATAATGAAAGGAAAATTACGATTTTAGAAGAGGCCATTCAAACTAGGTCTGATTTTTTTTTTGGAAGGAAAAGGATATTATTACCAGAGTACCGGTGGTACTCGAAGATCGAAGAGTGAAACACTCAATAGTTACAAAATTTCAAACGACAACAGAGATGAGATGAGTTACACCATTACATTAGAATCAAACTCCTACACACACACAGGCTAATCTGGGAATGCACACCAATCGTGGAATGAATAGGGGTGAGGGCAATCCTTTTGTTGAGACAAGATTCCCCACACCTTGATTCTTAATTTGTCAAAAATCTTCCCAGGTTTCGGGTCTTCATTCGCAAACACTTTTCCATTCCTTGCTTTCCAGACATACCACACAATCATGCACCAAATACATTCGAGAATATGCTTCTTCCGTGGAACTGGTGAAGATGGGCAACGGGCTTAGCGTGTAGAATAGTGCTGAAGCTTAGCCACGAACAGCAGAGGAGCCATATTTTAACAGCGACTTTGCACTGAAAGAATAAATGCTGGACTGTTTCTTCTTCATCGCCGCATAGAGGACAAAGTGAGACGTCTCTATCACCAAGGACCTTTCGTTTCTTTAATTCAGCCCGTGTAGCAAGCCTCTCTCCGATTACTTTCCAAGCTAACCCCGAGTATTTGATTGGGGTTAACTTGTTCCCGATGATCCCAGTGCCGGTCCTGAGATTTTGTAGGCCTGGTGCGAAAAAAAAAATGGGCCCCTTTTTTAAAAAAACATCAACTAAAATAAGTGAAATACCGTATGCACATATTAAAAATGAATGAATGTTATAAAAACTTTTAAAAAAAAACATCAAATAAAATAAGTGAAATACGTATACACATATTAAAAATGAATGAATGTTATAAAAACTTTTTTAAAAAAAACATCAAATAAAATAAGTGAAATACGTATGCACATATTAAAAATGAATGAATGTTATAAAAATTAATCATTTAAAATGACTTCTTCTAACATTTTGAGAAGCAAATTCTTCAATAATATTTTCATAATTAATTTGTTCTAGCATATCTTTTTCAATACATAAAGTTGTTAGTCCATTTAATCTTTCTTGTGACATAGTGGATCTGTACGTTTTAGCAATTTTAATTTAGAGAAACTTCTTCATTAACAATATTAGATTCATTTTCATTTATATCCTCATTTGAATTATTTATATCTACATCCACTATATGACTAGTTTGTTCACTCAAATTATTTACATTTATGTTGTTTAGCTCTGATCCACTATTAACATTATCATTAAAGTCTTTTAAACTACTCGATTGTCCTAATTTTTTTGAAAAGAGTTTATCCAATGCTCATTTTTGTGATAAAATTAGTTGTTCAAATCTCTTTCTTTTTTGCCTTTTCTCACTACAAAATTCATGTTTTTTAGAAAACATATTTATATTAAAAAGTAAAAATTGATAACTAAATGACAATAAATAGTAATTCAATTAAAAGTAAATGAAAAAAACAACAACAAGTCAAATAATCAATATTCAATAAGTAAAAAAAAAAACAATAAACAAGTGAATAATATAACCGTGATTGTGGACTTTGAAACACTGAAAGAGAAAGTCGAATGTTGAATCTCCAAATGAGATAAACCATGGATGCAATAATATATTATATAAAATAAATAAATAAAAAATAGATTGAAATTGAATGGAATGGAATATAGAAGAGAAATGCATATCCTAATTTATAGGAATGGTACTTATTAATTAGATATTAATAATTAATTACTAATTAGGAATAAATAATTGTGTTTAGTATTAAAGAGCTTATTAATTAGATATTAATAATTAATTACTAATTAAAAATAAATAATTGTGTTTAGTATTAAAGTCATATTTTCAAGAATACAATTAATGCTAGTTTATTAATATTTTTTTTTACCTTTTATGCACTCACATTAATTATTATATTTATCTTTTAATTTTTTTTAAAAAATATTAATTATAATATTATATATATAAAAAAGTAGGCCCCTAAAAATTCGGGGCCCGGGGCGGTCGCCCTTCTCGCCCTGCCTCAGGGCCACCCCTGGATGATCCGAAGAGCGACTTGGGCGTCTTCTTGAAGGTCTGATTTTAATTACCGTTATAGATATAATTTCAACGGTCATAGATTTTCGTTACACGTATTTAATATAACACAACATCAATATTGGAAGTCAATCCAAACTAGTTATATCTACCTAGAGAAATATGTTTGAACTAATTTTTTACTTTAATACAAATTTTGTCGTTATCTCCTATTCGAACAATTGTAGATTTAACGATCTAAGTCGTATAGATTCCAACTGTCATCGCTAGGTTAGATTGTCGTTACATGTATTTAATATAAAAATCATTTAAACATAGCTAAATTGTCGTTACATGAATTTAATATAAGAAAAAACAAATTGCATTCATTTGAACATAAATAAATAGACGATATTAGAAACATATTTATTCATATACTTTTACCTTTTTTTTTTTTAAGTCAAAACTTCTTTATTTAGCAGTTGCAAACAGCAAACGGTCCGTCCACCACTGTACAATGATCGGAGGGTCGTACCATACTTGGGGACTGACAACAGTCCTAGCAGCTCCAGCAAGACAGTGTGCCAACAAGTTGGCATCACGGTATACTTTTACCTTTTAAAGACATAAAAAACGTTGATATCAAAAAATAAAATAAAAAATTAGGTGCAATATCATATTGTATTTATTAATATATATTGATCTAAAATGTTTTTATAAATCTAATTTATTATTATTATTATTATTATTTATGCTATATAATATACGTTGTAGATATTAAAACTTTTAATGATGTAGTATAGGGCATGGCAAGGCAGGGTGGAACCGACCATAAAGCCGTGCTTTATTTGGGATTTTTGGATTGGTCATTTTTAATTCAATAGCTTTCAATCCTCTTAAATACTAATTTAAATATCAATAAACACGTACATTAATACATTTACACACCTATTTTTTTTTATAATTACATCACTTTTTTTTTATCATTCATTCTCTCTTCTATTTTCCTTTCACACTCTTTCTCCCTCCTATCATTCTTTTACACACGCATTCTCTCTTTTACCATTATCCAAATCCAATTTTTCAATCTCAATGCAATCCACCTCAATCTCTAACCGAACACCACCTAACACTACAAAAAAACTGAGATTTAGAGACGGATTAAATACCATAAACATTGTATCTAAACAGGTTAGAAACGGATTTTGGAACCATTTTCTATCTGTTCCTAATCGCATGGTATCTAATGTTAGGAACGGTTTTCTAAATTCCGTTTCTAATAAGAGACGGACTTGAAACCGTTTTTTTCGGTTTATAATGAGAGACGAATTTTGACACCGTATATTCTCGTATCTAAACGATGAACGACCCGTTTTATATCCGGGTCAAAATTCCGTTTCAAATGTCGTTTCGTCTCTAAATCCGTATCTAAACGATAAACGACCCGTTTTACATCCGGGTCAAAAATCCGTCTATAATTTCGTTCTTAATTAGAAACGACGTTTTGTCGTCTCTAAATCCATATCACAAGGCAAAAATTCGTTTCCAAGCCATTAATCCCCATTCCAAGCCCGAACCCGACCCGACACCCATCCCACCCTACCATGCAACCACCCCCTCTCCAATTATTTAATCCCCATTCCAAGCCTTAATCCCAATCCCACCAAGCCCGAACCCGACCCGAACCCACACCGTCCCAGCCCGAACCCAACCCGACACCCATCCCACCGTCCCAGACCGAACCCAACTCGACACCCATCCCACCCTGCAACCACCCCCCTCCAACTATTTAATTGACCTTTTTTGCCCGAACCCAACCCGACACCCATCCCACCGTCCCAGCCCGAACCCAACTCGACACCCATCCCACCCTGCAACCACCCCCCTCCAACTATTTAATTGACCTTTTTTTTTGTCTATATGGGAATTGAACCCAGGTGGGCAAGTGTCTATTATTGAGAATCTGCCACTAGGACAGATAACTCTTTTGTTTTATCTTTTAATATTAATTGTATATGTATATTAATTTATTTCTTTTACATGTATTCAAATTGTAACTTTTAAATTTATAAATGTAATTTTTTTTATTAATTTCTAAAAATTGTAATTACTCACTGCCGTCAATAAGATGTAAAATACTAAGAACTATGCATAGTTTAGACACTTTATTTTATTATATTAGTTTAACATATATAATTAATTGATTAATTTGTAACTTTAAATAAAATAAAAAATTGTTATTGAATAATTTCAATTGTAAAAGTTGATCTTACTTTATAAATTCAAATAAATTAATTAAATTACATTTAATCTTTTGCTAATTTTTTTAAAAATATTGTTATTAATTTTACAAATTTTATTATTTAAAATTTTCACTTTTATTAGGTGCTAAAATTAAATTAAATTTTTAAAATTGGGTTCGAACATGTGAGTTGTAACGATTTTTATTAAATTATACGTTTATACTATATAGCACTAAATTATGCGTTTATCCTATATAACTGGACTCAATTACACACTGTTTTTATTAAATTATGCGTTTATCAAGTACACCGTGTACTTGAGTACACAATAGCTCTACCCCTGAATAAGTACACAATAGCTCTACCCCTGAATAGTATGCGGTGTACTTGAGTACACAACAGCTCTACCCCTGAATAGTATCCTATATAACTAGACTCAATTACACACTGTTTTTATTACAATAGTATACTTGACACACTTAAATGACAAATACAAACGGATCATACCTTTATATCTTTTGTCAATACAAACGGTTCATGGGTTATATGGGTTGGGTTTTTAAACAAGACCCATCTATTTGACCCCCATTTTTTACGAGTTCACCACCAAATTCTACTTACTACTTGAATGGAAATTTTCATTTTAAAAAATTATCTTAAAAATAATTAGAAAAAAATAAATAAAAAAGTTGGATTTTTAAACAAGACCCATTTATTAAAAATAATTAGAAAAAAATAAATAAAATTTTTGTTGAAGGGAATCGATACCCCTCCAGTTAAAGAAAATTTAACAAAGTTAACCAACATGCTAGTGTCCTTAAACATGGCATATTTTCGAAATATATATATTAACCCACTTTTAAGAGGCATACTTTTGAGATAAATATATTAACCCACTTTTAAGATCTATATTTTAAATGGATCCAGTTGCAAATAATTGTAATTTATAGTAGACGAATTAATAAGTAAATTGATATATTTTAATAAAGGCTTGAGATGCACAACTTACCTTGTCAATCTTGATGGTTTGTGTCACTCACTTTCGATTCACAGACGTTCTTCCATTACCGAGATTGAAAGAAATTTATAGTAGGCTTCCATTACCGAGATTGAAAGAAATTTATAGTAGGCGAATTGATAAGTAAATTGATATATTATAATAAAGGCTTGAGATGCACAACTTACCTCGCAAATTGATAATAGTAGGCCAATTGATTATAAGTAAATTGATATATTATAATAAAGGTTTGAGGTGCACAACTTACCTAACAGACGTTCTTCAGTTACCAAGATTGAAAGAAATTTATATAGTAGGCAAATTATATTATAATAAAGGCTTGAGATGCATAACTTACCTGGTCAATCTTGATGGTAGAGACAATATTATTATTATTGACAGACGTTCTTTAGTTAACAATATTGAAAGAAATTCATGAATTATTGTCATTAGTCCATATATTATATATATTGTCATATAAAATATATTTCCATATAAAAGATATGAAATATATAACATAATATTATTATAATATCTATATTTATTATATAAACTTATTTTCAAGAATGGATAAAAATTGACCTATTATTATTAGATAGGGATTAGGTACGGGCCATATTTTCAAGAATGGAAAAAAATTGACATATTATTAGATAGAATTTACGTTTAATTTCCCTTAAAATATATTTTTCAAAAATTTAGTAAAATTAATTTCTATAAATTAGATTTAACTTAATTTGTATCTCTAACCCTTTTTATTTCAAGTTCATTTTGACAAAAAAAAAAAAGATTTTTGATTTTCAATTTTTATTTCAAGTTCATTTTCACATAAAAATGATTTTTGATTTTTATCTCAATTCATCTTATTTCCTTTGTTATGGAGACTATTTTACAATTAACGATGCTTCACGTATTTATACTTTTTCTAAGTGGATGATATAATTATTTTTTAATCTAAAACTTTTTAAAAAATACTATACAAGTTTCTTGATAAGTCTTAATAGTAATTTTATAAAGATTTATAAACTTTTAAAAATTAATGAATGACTTTTTTTTAATCTAACGTTCATATATACATATATACGTAAGTTGATTAGATAATCAATTCTTAGAATATTTTCACTAGTTTATACTTTTTCTAAATTGATGATAGAATTATTTTTTAATCTAATTTTTTTTTAAAAATTCTATACAAATTAAAAAAATTATTCAATGACATCTCCTTTTTTTAATCTAAAATTGATATATATATTGTCATATGGAATTGAAGATATAATATAATATTATTATTATTATAATATATATATGTAACCTAAAATATATTTACATCAATTTTTGGAATATTTTCATTAGAGAATCAATTGATATATATATTTTCATATGGAATTGAAGATATAATATAATATTATTATTATAATATATATATATATATATATCCTAAAATATATGTACATAGTATTGTTCTAACATTTATATTTATCCGATACATAGAAGATATATTAATTAATTTTTTTTTTATTTTTACTATTTATTAGTTAAATAAAAAAGTAAATAAATTAATATAACTCAATTCACCCGTCCATATTCTCTCATTCTCAATTCTCTCTATATATAAGGTTTTGATTTATTTATTTTATTTAATTTTATCATTTGACTAATTAGATACAGATTAGAAATGGTTAGATTCCGTAACGCAAATTTCGTATTACACCTTATCTCGTTTTATATCGGGGAGAAAAAATTGATTGTTTAGAGACGGTGATATATGTATCTAATCCGTATCTAAAACTTTCGAAATTGAAAGTCGTGTATCTAATCCGTATCTAAAACTTTCGAAACTAAAAGTCGTATCTAATCTGTTTATAATGAGAGACGGTTTTATTTTCGGTTTCAAATCTCGATTTTTTAACAAATTCGTATCTAATCTGTATCTATTAGAGACGGATTAGGTGTCCGTCTCAAAATTTCGGTATTAAAATCAGGTTTTTTTTGTAGTGTAAGAAATACACAAACCTGACTTTCTCACTACTAATCATAAGGTAGGGTAGCTACAGAGCAGGTTAAATTGTCATCCCTCAATAATTTATCTCACATAATACCGTCTCATTTGAATTTATTTAGATATCAATATAAAGGTCATCTGAATTTATTTAGAGATCAATTTAAAGGGGACATTTTTCCTCTCAAAATAAATATGTGTATTATCTACTCAGTTGTATATATGCTAATTGCTAAAAGGGAAAAATGTTGTTTTCGTCCTTAAACTTTATCGCATTTTGATTTTAATTTTACACTTTAAATTTTAATTTTAGTTCTGTAACTTACACCTTTATATTTTTTGGTCTTATGATCAGTTGTACCAGGTGAAAGTAATATATATGACCTCCCTTCTCCCCTTTCTCTGTTTTTTTTTTTTTTTTTTTTTGTTCTTTTATTTGTTTCTCCCTATTCTTTGAGTTTTTATCCTTTTTTCTTTCATCCATTTCTGCCTTTTCTTCTCCCATTTTCTGCCTTTTTCTTGCTTTTTTTTATTCCTCTCTCCACTTTTGTTCACATTTAATCCATTTTGTTTTTTAATACATTTTCCCCCTTTTAGCTTTTCACCCCTCCGTTCTGCAAATGAGATCATATGTTTCAATTTTGATGTTCTACATCTTATTTCACTACATGGATGATTGTCATGTGTCATATTAAAAAATAATCAACGTTCTATAATATTGGGGGTGACACTTGTTAAAAATTCAACAAGGTGAAATACCAATGGAACATGAAAATCGTTTTTTTTTTTTTTTTTTGCCTTTTCTTGTTTTTTTCCCATTCGGCTTTTTCTTCATTTTAAATCCATTTTTCCCATTCTGTTTTTTTGCTTTTTAACCTCTTTATTTTCTGCTTTTTTTTCTCCTCTCTTTTTGTCTTTTTTATATTCCTTTCTGCCTTTTTTTTCTCTCACCTTTTTTTTTTCTCTCAACTTTTGTTCACATTTAATCCATTTTTGTCCTTTTTGCTTTTTTTTTTTTTTAAATTCATTTTTCATTTCTACCTTTTCTCCCCAACGTTTAATCCTTTTTGCCTTTTTCTTTTTTACGCACGGTTTATATTATCCTCGGTTGTAAAATTCGGTCTAGACGGTCCCGGGCGTCTTAATTTTTACTCTTTGGGCAGTTCGGGTAAAAAAAAAAAAAAAGGCCTAGACGAGCTTCTTTCACAAGTCACATAAATTGTTCGTCATTAAAAGAGTCAAAGAAGGATCTAACGAGCGGATCAAAAGAAGAAAACAATAAATCAAAGACAGCGTCAAGACAAAATCCCCAATAAAATATGCACTAGAAAAATGCGTTTATTTGCGACTAAATAACCGTCTCAAATCGCATTTGCTACGAAAATTTGTTCTCCGCCAAAACATTGGTCACCAATTTTTTAGAAAAAAAATTTGTGCTTCCGAAAAAAATTGTTGCAAATTTGCGACGGCATTGTATTTTAAATTTTTTATTTTTATAATTATTAAATTCTTAAGATTTGCTAAGGAAATTTATCTCTGAAAAAAAAACACTAGGGCATCGATCCGCACCAGTCTGGACCCAACCCGTGACCTCAAGGCATTTTCTATGGCCTTTAGCTAGTTAGGCTAGAATTTCTATTGTTTATTTATTGATATGAATTATATATATAAGCCGTTGCAAAATTGAGACAAAAAAGTATTTGTGTTGCAAAAAAAAAAAAAAAGTCCCAGGATCCGTCGCAAATTTTTTTTTAAAAAATGTCACAAATATGTTGCTATACACCCGTCGCTAACGTGTTTATGACAAATGTTTGATTTTCCTCGCAAACATTTTGCGATGAAACTCATATTTTCGTTGCTAATATTTTGCGATAAAACTTATATTTTTCTTGCTAATATTTTGCGATGAAACTCAAATTTTCGTTGCTAATATTTTGCGATGAAACTTAAATTTTCGTCGCAAACACGTTAGCGACGGGCGTATAGCAACAAATCCCGCGACAAAATTATTTTATCGCTAACTCACGTTAGCGACGAAAATATTAGAATCAGCGACAAATTTTTTCACAGCTAAATTGTTGTTTTCTTGTAGCGATTTGTGCAATGCAATTAATATTTTTTGAACAGTAAAAAAAGTAATAATTTATGCAATGTATTGAGAATATTATATCTATGGAGTTCGACTTTTATTTACCTTGTATAATGTAGCTAATTAAAAAAAAAAGTACTCCCATAAAAATAATACTAATAATTTATGCAATGTAGTGAGAATCTTCCTTATATCTAATAATTCTGAATATTTCTTCCTTTTATACCATGCGTTTCAAAATCTTTTTAATGACCCTTTCTCATTTCCTAAGAATTCTTCTTTTTTTTTCTCATTGTATTCTTTCTTTTAACCAATATCAATTTTTTTTACGGTATGTACACATTTTAAAAAATATAATAAGCTGAAATTTAAATATATTTTAAAATAATAATGTACATAATAATTTTAGCCTTTATTTCATTCAATTTTAGAACATAAAATTATACTGAATAGAATTACATGATATTTTGTTAACATATTATATTTATGGTCATTAATATTAACATAATTCTTATGATAATTATTAATTATTAATTTTTATATTTATTGTTTTTAATTTTTTAAAGTTAAATTAATTCATTATTTTTAATTAATACGAAGTATATGATATTTTATTATCTATTTATTTATTTATTATTACTCATTATTTTTAAAGTAAATGATTATAATTTTAATATTAATTTATCTTATACAATTCAAAAAATTTACCCTTTATTTCGTTCAATTTTAGAACATAAAATTATATTGGATAGAATTACATGATATATTTTGTTAAATATTATATTTATGGTCATTAATATTAGCATAATTCTTTATGGTAATTATTAATTATTAATTTTTTATATATATATTTTTTTATTTTTTAAAGTTAAATCTATTCATAATTTTAAAGTTAAATGGATTTATAATTTTTAATTAATACGGAGTATATGAAATTTTATTATCTATTTATTTATTTATTATTACTCATTATTTTTAAAGTAAATGATTATAATTTTAATATTAATTTATCTTATACAATTCAAAATTTTAATATTAGTGTACATTTTAATATATTATATGTGTATATAATAATTCAATGAAATATTATATGGAGTATATAATATTGCCATGTTTTCAAATACGTCCCAAATTTTAGCTGACTTTTTCAATTACGTCCCAAAGTCGCCGGAAACATCAAAACGACATCGTATTACGTCATGGATACGACGTCGTTTTGATGTTTCCGGCGACTTTGGGACGTAATTGGAAAAGTTAGCTAAAATTTGGAACGTAATTGGAATACTTAACTTTTTTGGGACGTTTTTGAAAAAGTTGAAAAGTTATGGGACGTAAAAAAATTATTTCCCAGTATTATATATATATATATATATATGGAGTTCAACTCCATAAAAATAATCATTCAAACTTATAAGAAAACAAAAACCAATCCTGCTTTAATACTACATATCCTTGATGTTTTATTGTAGTTTTAAGAGTATATTTTAAATGGCAGATTTTACTGTGCAATTTTATTTAAATAACAGATTAAAAAAAACAATTGGGAATCGAAAACAATTTTAATTTGGGATAGCTACCTAGATGTTGAAGTTACTCACACAAGACGGGTATTTATAGGCAGGTTAGGATTAGGTTTAGGGTTTCCGTGGGCGGCTGCTGCAGGCTGGGTGTTATATAATGACCGAATTCTCCCTTCTTTTCCAATTAATTGTTTTATTATAATTAGTTTATTAGTTTAATTATTTTATTAATTAGTTTGTGTTAGTTTTTTAAGTTGTTGCTGCTCTAACTACTCACTTTTTGTTTTTTATTATTATATACACGAATATGAATTATATAGTTTATATCACATGCACGTATATTAAAAAAAATCTAATACTGAAAGGAAAATTACTATTTTAGAAGAGGCCATTAGTATGATTTTAATTACCATTATAGATATTTTAACGGTCATAGATTGTCGTTACATGTATTTAATATAACGCAACATCAATATTCACTACAAAAAACGCGGAGTTTGCCGACGGAAGGCTACCGACGGAATCCATTCTGTCGGTCGGACCGACGGATCGCCGACGGAATTCTCGAATCGACTGACTCCCGACGGAATACAAGATCCGTCGGGACCGACCGACGGACTTCCCGACGGAATTTAGTTCCGCAGCCAAACGGTGTCGTTTAGCCTTGCTTGCCGACGGATTTTTTCCGTCGGTCGTTCAAATTTCGACTGCCGACGGAAATATCCGTCGGTAGCCGACCTGCTTTGACTGACACATTAAAATTCGCGTGCTACCGACGAAAATATCCGTCGGTAGCCGCACCGCTTTGACTGACTAATTAATATTCGCGTGCTACCGACGGATATTAATATCCGTCGGTAGCCAAAATTTTTTTTTTTATAAGAACTGCCGAATAGAGGCAGTTCTTCCCCATAAGGGAAAATTTTTTTTTGCTTTCGTCCCCCTCTCCCTGTTCGTGGATTTTCTTGTGCGTGGTGCGTGGATTGATCGACAAAGGGCATTACGATTATCTACTCCAATTTTCTTCAATTTAAACGGTACGTTTTTTCTTAATTAATTTTAATTAAGTTATTGTATTATAAATTGCATGTTAATTATTATAAATTGCATGTTAATTATTATAAAATTTCATGTACGTAGTTGATGAATATATATGTATATATAATTCATTCAAATATATGTTTTTTATTGGTTAATTGTAATTAATTAATGTATGTTAGTTCAAATATATAATGTAGTTTTGTTAGTTCGTTTTGATAATTAAACTAGGTTATTATTGTTGATTAAATTAGTAATTATTCTTATAAGTAGAGGTTATAAATTGCATGTTAATTATTATAAAATTTCATGTACGTAGTTGATGAATATATATGTATAATTCATTCAAATATATGTTAGTACGTGGATTATATGTTTTTTATTGGTTAATTGTAATTAATTAATGTATGTTAGTTCAAATATATAATGTAGTTTTGTTAGTTCGTTTTGATAATTAAACTAGGTTATTATTGTTGATTAAATTAGTAATTATTCTTATAATTAAACTAGGTTATTATTGTTGATTAAATTAGTAATTATTCTTATAAGTAGAGGTGTTGTAAATATAGTAATTATTGTTATTGTTTAAATTAAGTCATTATTAATTAGTTTGGTAAATTATTGATTTCATTAGTAACGTGATTTTGTTATTGATTAAATTAGGAAATTATTGACTTAAATTACTAAAATGTTATTAATTAAAATAGAAAATTATTGATTTCATTACTATATTAATTATTGACTAATTTATTATACTTTTAAATTTTATTTATTAAAATAGATGAGTCAAGATGCTAGTGGGGCCTCAGGATCTCGACGTAGGAGAGGCTCACTTAGGCCTGTTGAGCCTGCTACGTTGACGTCGTCGGCATCCGTTCCACAGCATTCGCCACCGTCATCTCAGTCGTCGGCAGCTCGTGGACATCCCACGCGGGCCCGAGAACACAGACTGATCGTTCAGAGCAGACTTCATTTCTATGGTCTGGGGAGTTTTGGACTCAGCTAGGATCTCGGTTCTCGTTAATGGGGAGCCGAAAGGTTACTTTTCTTGTACGAGGGGTGTCCGTCAGGGTGATCCTTTGTCTCATTTATTGTTCTGTATCGTAGAAGATTCTCTTGGAAGATGAATCGATTGGGAGACATACATAGGTAGACTCCAACCCATTCGTAATGTCCCTCGCTACCTCTTCTACGCGGATGACATCATGATATTCTTACGGGCCACAAAGGCTAATGTCAGGAACCTGCACTCCATCTTGCAAGGGTATGTGCGACTGTCTGGTCAGATCTACAGTCCTCCGAAGTCTAGGGTGCATGTGTTCGTTGAGAGAGCTGTACCTCGGAGGCTGCATCGTAGGACATTCAGGATTACTGGCATTGCTGAGGGCTCACTCCCCTTCACATACCTGGGGGTTCCAATCTTCCACAGTAGTCCAAGGAAAACGCATTTACAGCTAGTTGCAGATTCTGTGATAACCAACTTTAGTAGGTGGAAGGGTAGCACTTTGTCCTTTGCTGGCCGTCGTTGCCTGATTAACTCAGTCATTACGGCCTCTATGGTACATTTGATGATGGTCTACAAATGGCCCAGTTCTTTGCTACGATAGGTGGAGTCGGTTATGAGAAACTTCCTTTGAAAGGGGGATGTGAACCGCAAGAATGGGGCTTGTTCAGTTTCTTGGTAGCGGGTTTGTGCCATTTTGGGGGAAGGAGGACTTGGGGTTCGTTCTATCCGAATGGCGAATGACTTATTTCTCTGTAAGCTGAGTTGAGATATTCTTTAGACCAAGTCGCTAGATACGGAGCTCCTGCATTGAAGGTACTTTAATTCAAAGCATAGACTGAGACCTTATGGTACAGTCTCTTCTATTGGACCGAGCCTTCGTCCGCATGATACCAGACTTAGAGATGGCTCGAGGTGGCTGATTGACAGAGAATCCTGTGTCAGCTTTTTGAACGACAATTGGCTCAATTATACTATCTTTGGGAGGATGGGTCTGCCTGACTGGTTCACTTCTACCCTCACTTCCACGGTTGGGGATATCTTCTATGATGATTGTTGGCACTTTCTGAGGTGCTTTATCATGAGATTTACGGAGATTGTCAGGGATATCCTACAGATCACGGTGCTTAGGGGACCCGACAAACGTATTTGGGAGGGCTCTCGTTCAGGGGAACTCTCCTCCAACATGGCATATGATTTGATTAGACCACCCTTACCCAGGCTTGGTTGGGCATCATATATTTGGGGCACCTTTATGCCCATGTGTCGCTCCACTGCGATTTGGAGAGCGGTCTGGGGCAAACTGCCCACGGCGGATTGGCTCTCGTCTTTTGGGATTCTGGGTTTGTTGATTTGTGTGTTGTGCCGCAGGGATTCTGAGTCCGCTGGACCATCTGCTTGCCCATTGCCCGTTCACATTGGAGATTCTACGCAGCTTGACTCACATGTTTGGTGTCACGATTCACACAACGGTTAACTTCATAGACATCTTCCTTCAGGCCACTAGAGTTCGGTAGGGTCCACAATCTTTGGATTTGTGGAGGGCGGGCTTCGTCACTGCTATTTGGGCCATTTGGACTCTGCGGTATAGGGTGATATTCGATGGGGTTTCGCCCTCTGTTAGGAGATGTATGGCTCAGATCATTTCAGGCATCAGAGAGGCCAACAACATAGCTAGGGGATATTCAGACGACACGGTTCGGGATCTACTGATTGCTAGGGCTCTTGGTGTTTCTCGCAGACACAGGCCAACGAGACACGATTCATCGTTGATTTGGTTCCTGCCTGATCCAGATTGGTACAAGGTTAACACGGACGGTAGTGCCTCTTCTTCCCTGGGTAGTCTGCATGCGGGGGCGGTCTTCAGGACCTTCAAGGGATTCTTCGTGGTTGCGTCGCTACTAAGGTGCATTGGGGCCTCCTTCTTGAGGTTGAGTTGACAGCGGTACTTATGGCCATCAAGTATGCACATGATCATGGATGACACTTCCTTTGGATTGAGTTAGATTCGACACTCACGATTGACACTTTTATGAGCACCAATCCCTCTATTCCTTGGCGTCTGCAAGACCTTTGGAGCCAGATCCACCCTCTTACGCAAGACATGCACATCAGATATTCACATGTCTTCAAAGCGACCAGGCGGCGGATGCTGTGGCCAAGACTGGCCTTGATTGTGTCTGAAGAGGCTACCCCCCGAACTTTTTTTACTCTCATTTCTGCATAATGATTTATATACTGCTTTTTATAGACATTGACTTTTAGAGGAGTGTACCTTTTTCCTTGACCTGAGTTTTATCCCTAAGGAGGGTTTTCCCAGACAAGGTTTTAATGGCACTCCGGCTCCTGGCTCGACCTGTGAGCTTATGGTCCTAGATTTTCTTTTCTTTTATATGATCTACCTTTTATTGTCCTCCTTACCATAACCTGAAAAATATTAAATATTAGAGCGTGTGAGATAAAAAAATTAGTGAATAACCTATACGCCATCATACAAATTGATAGTATTCTAAAATTTAGAGGTTTTACCAGCCCGTTCCCATATTTCATTCTTATTCTTGTACATTTTTTTTTTGAAACAGAGAAAATATTATTAAACGAGTACCAGAAGTACTCAAAGGAAACGTCCAATGTTACAAGGGGCTAAAACATAAACAATACTCAATTACGAGAAGCACAAATACGCCTTGGGCTTGCACACCAATCATGAAAATTAAAGGATGTGGAGAGAGATCTATAATTGGAGATTAACGTCCACACCATGATTCGAATATCATCAAAAATCTTCTCAGGTTTGCCCACCTCATCAGCGAAAATCTTGTTGTTCCTTGCTCTCCAAATATGCCACACTACGCAACACCATAAACATTCCATCACATAGTTAGTCTTCTTGCCACCAAGAATGCCACAAATCTGATGAAAGTGAACTGAAGGGTTATGAGGCCTAGCCGAAGGAAGGATCGAACCAGGAGAGTCAAAGGTCCCACACCTTTCCAGCAAACCTGCAAGTAAATAAGAGGTGCTGTACTGATTCATCTTCGAGTCCGCATAGTCCGCAGGAAATGTCATCTCCTTGATTGAGGATGTGTCTTCTCAAAAGTTCCACCCGCGTGGCTAGTATTTTCCGTAGGACTTTTTAAGCTAAACCTGAGCATTTATTTGAGGATGCGAAAAGATTACGCTCCACTTAAACTCCCAACGCCAAGTCCCATTATCCCACACACATGAATCACTAATCTTAACGAACCAAGATTGTACATGTCCAAGGCCACTGCGAAGGATATGACATGGCTTGCCTCGTGCGCTTCTGATGACTCTGGTGTTATGCGTCACCCGGCAGACTCGCTGGCTTGGAAGCATTTGGACCGTTCGCATCCTAATTTTGCATCTGAAATTAGGAATGTGAGGTTGGGCTTGAGCACAGACGGTTTTGCACCGTTTGGAATGACGGGAAAACAATATTCGTCATGGCTAGTTATACTTACTCCGTACAATCTACCCCCGTGGTTATGCATGAAGGATCAATTCATGTTTCTTTCGATTCTCGTGCCCGGGCCTAAAAGTCTGAAGGACAAACTTGATGTGTTTTTGCAACCACTGATAGCAGATTTGAGATTTTTATGGGAAAATGGGGTGCAAACTTACGATGTTGCTAGAAAGCAAAACTTTTTTATGCGAGCTGCACTTATCTGGACCATTAGTGACTTCCAAGCATACTCAATGTTGTCTGGTTGGAGTACAGCCGGAAGGCTTGCTTGTCCATATTGTGGAGAGTACACCGATGCATTCTATTTGAATAAAAGTCGAAAGCAGTCGTGGTTCGACAACCACCGAAAGTTCTTACCACCGAATCACACGTGGCGAACGAATAAAACTGCATTCATGGCCGGAGTAGTAGTCACAGATGATCCACCGCCTATTCGAACGGGTGCAAGTCTCCTATACGAAATTGATCATTTGGGATATAGAAAGGTTACAGAGGATGGTGCTGAGGCTCACAACAAAAAACTTTCTGGAGGGTGGAAGTGGAAAAGCATTTTCTTGGAGTTGCCGTATTGGAGTACCTTGTTGATACGACAAAATTTAGACGTGATGCATATTGAGAAAAATGTGTTTGATAACGTTTTCAACACGGTGATGAATGTGGAGGGGAAAACAAAGGACACGTCTAAATCAAGAGATGAGCTGAATGATTATTGTCGTCGTCCCTCTCTCAAGAAATGTCCACGTACATCAAAGTATCCTAAGGCTTCTTTTTCGCTTGATAAGAAGCAGAAGGATGTTGTTTGTAAGTGGATAAGTGAGTTGAAGTTTCCAGATGGATATGTGTCTAACATGTCCCGTTGCATTGACTGGTCGAAATTGAAATTGTATGGGATGAAGAGTCATGATTGTCACGTGTTTATGCAGAGACTACTACCGATTGCTTTTTACAAAATTCTGCCGCTCACTGTGTGGAAAGCAATCACAGAGCTTAGTCTATTTTTTAAGGAGTTGACTTCTACAACCATCACAGTTGACAACATGACTCGACTGGAAACAGATATCCCAATCATCTTGTGCAAGTTGGAACGTATCTTTCCACCCAGCTTCTTCAACTCTATGGAACATCTACCTGTGCACCTTGCATATGAAGCAAAAGTGTGTGGTCCAGTTCAATACAGATGGATGTATCCATACGAGAGGTCATTTAATTAATTTCTCATACGATTCTTCAATTTATATGAACTTACGATTCTTAAAATTTAATCAGGTATCTTCGATTGCAAATGCCTATTTAACTAGAGAGGCGTCAATGTTTTGTTCTCACTATTTCGAGGACCATGTTACGACAAGGATACACAATGTACCTCGTAATTACGATGGTCGGGACGAAGTACACGAGTATGGCGAGGGCACTTTTTCCATATTTAAGGCGCCTGGCAAACGATTTGGAAAGCCTAAGAAAAGATGGATTTTAGACGAGGAGAAAAAAGTTGCTCATACGTACGTGTTGTTGAATTGTGATGAGGTGCAGCCATATGTTCAGTAAGTCAATCCGACCAAAATGTTTGTCAATCAAATACTTAGTGTTGAAATGTCTTATTAATCTTATATCGTTCGTACGTAGGCTATTCATACAACAACTTCAAGTTCTTCAACCAAATCTCTCGGCCGCTGAATCAGATTTAAGACTACAAGATGGATTTGCGTCGTGGTTTGAAGACATTGTAAGTTATCCTAAAATAACGATCTGTGTAAAGTGTTAAGTTATAGAAATTCTCACATTAATTCGGCTTATATATATATATATATATAGGTGAAGATAAATCACGTCGAGGACAGGTTTTTATACGATCTTTCGGCTGGTCCGTTTGGTCAAGTTCTTACGTACGCAAGGTATTACGTGAACGGGTACAAATTCCACACCATGGCTTATGGTGCATCTAGAGCAACATCAAACAGTGGGGTTTGTATCAAGGGAAAAAACTATGACGCGGATGAGGAAGATTTCTATGGGAAACTCGAGGAAGTAGTCGAATTGGACTATCAGGGGTACCACGAGAAGAAAGTGGTTTTGTTCAAGTGTCAGTGGTTTGATCCCTCAAACAATGGGACAAAAGTTCATCGTAACTACAAGCTCGTGGAGCTTAATCAGAGGCGATCTTACGGCCGATACGATCCATTCGTACTAGCAAGTCAAGACACACAAGTCTACTATTGTCCATACCCCGGATCCCGTACTGATTGGATATTTGTCTGCAAAGTAAAACCGAGATACTTGGTGGATGCAAAAGATACTACTGAAGATGAAGTTCCCGCGTGGCAAGAGGATAACATAGAAACTCAAATGATTGTGCAAGTAGATGATGATCCTGTCATGTTAACTGATGACACCGGTACAATGATGGAAATGGCAGAGTATGAAGAAGATGAAGAAGAAGACGGAGAAGAAGATGGAGAAGAAGACGACGAAGATGAAGCTGAAGATGATGAAGATGAATGATGTTGTTAATTGTTAGACTATGTTATCTAAATAATAATTGTTAGACAATGTTATCTAAATATTAATTCCTTAATTATATTCCTTATTTATATTTTAGTGTTAATCGTTACAGTGATGTTCATATATAATGTTTTTTAATTGTTACAATGTTCAATGTTAATAATGTTTTAATGTTCATTTTGACAGATGAGTGGTCGTCGACATGGTTCTGGATATGGCTCTGGTCAGGGTTCTTCTGGACAGGGTTCTTCTGGACATGGGCGAGGTAGAGGTAGAGGTAGAGGTAGAGGAGAGCCGGTGGATGAGACACCGACTGTGCAGACACTACAGGGTTTGTATATGCCCGATATGACTGGGATAATGTTGCCCCAGATGCCCGGAATGAACCCTAATTCCTATTACACTCAGGTGCCTCAGTTGCCTCATATGGTTCCACATCCACAGGAACAATCCCCTCTACCGATACATTCGCCAGTTAGACATCCGTCTGTCGGGACACAGGCCAGCATGTCGACTGATGCACCCGACAGTCGCATCCGACTGTTTATCTACCTTGATACGTAAGTATATTATATTTAAATTTCATTAAACGTATGTATAACATGTTTATTAATAATTTTTTTATTATTATAAAATACTTGTAACAGGTTGATGCCTTCAAATTTAATTTCGAGGACGATCAGATCGATAATGTACCGGAATATGGAGCTTGGTGCACACACCTGGGCTATGGTATCACCCGGCACGGTACAGCGGTGGTGGGATACATTCCAGGTATAAAATAACTTTACATTTAGTTATTTTGTTATATTACTTCGTTAATTAATTATTTTTTGCAGACCGAGGTCAGGTGGGACCCTGAAGCCACATCTTCTACAGAGGTGTACAGACTCTTTCTTCAAAGAGCTGCAACTCGGTACACTAACATGTTATCAAAAATCAAGAAAGCGTGGGTGAGGGACAACAAGAGGCCGTTGTGGGATGTGAATGTTTGGAAATCCTTAGTTCGTCACTGGAACAATCCCGAAACAATTAAGAAGAGCGAGCAGGCTCGTAAGAACCGCTTATCCGAGCCTGGAGGTCCGGGTACTAGCCATGGTACTCATAAAGGCGGAGCTCGTGGAGCAGCAGAGGTCGCACGACGCATTGTAAGTATTTGTGGTCAATTATATATAATTAATTTTAGTTAATTATTTAGTTTATTTATTCGTATATGTCTTCGATTCAAAATACAGGAGGAGAGGACGGGACGCCCTGCATACGACTGGGAGATAGTTGAATATTACCACCGTTACGAAAACGGGACATACACTTGTGGCTATATGGGTGATATACTTGTAAGTTATATATATATATACATTACATTATATAACAAATATATATTTAATTGTACTTGAAAATGTATTAACCCACTTTTAAATGTGCACGTATAGGACCAGATACATGACGAGTTCACCAATAATACTACAAGAGATCCGTCAGATGAACCTAGTTCAGAGGATGGTTCCCAGGCCCCACCTTTACCCGATATGTCTGAACTGTACGTGAAGAAGGTCGGCAGGTCTCATGGACGTGTTAGGGGCCTTGGACAAGTAGGCAAGAACAGACGGGTCTCCTCCGGTCCTGGCGAGACGTCAAGTGGTACGACTTATGGACGATTCACCCAGGAAGACATAAACAATGTTATTGCTGAAGAACGGAGAGTCAATGAAGATAGAGAGCAGCGCTTACTGGAACAAATGCGGCGGCAGGAGGAGCGCTTACGCAAGGAGTTTCAGGACCAGCTTGCATTGATGATGAGACAGATGGGTGGGATAGGTGGGGAGCCGAGGCCGCCGAGGCCGTCGCACAACGTTCATGATAGTAGCCAGGTTCAGGATCGGGATGATACTGAGGATGATGGTGGTGGTGATGAGGAGTGATACATTTTTATATTACTTTGTTACGTGTGATGTTATTATATTACATTGACGTTGAGGATTAATTTTTATTTTAATTGACGTGAACATGCTAATTATGATTATAATTAATGTTGTTTGTGATATGATGTTATTTTAATTTAAAATGAACTAGAGAATAATTTTATAATAGATGAATTTTTTTTTAATTATATGGATAAGTGAATTCATATTTTTAAATGGATAAGTGAAAATAATTATATATATTTAATGTTGTGACTTGAAAACTAGAATGAATTTAAATTATGTGATTAGAATAAATTTAAATGTATAAGTGAAAATAATTATATTCAATGTTGTATGTAATTATAATGTTGTGAAATAAAAAATTAGAATGAATTTAAATGTTGTAAATTGAAGATTAGAATAAATTTAAATAGTGTGAATAATTGATACCGTAAATAAATTATTTAATTTGAAAAACATAATTTAGTTAATTTGAAAAACATAATTTAGAAATAATTATGATATGCTTTGATAAATAATTTAATAAGCAACAATTAAAGTTAGAATGAATTGAATTAATTAAAGAATTAAAAACTCAAATTAAATTGAATATATATTAATTGCATTCACAACATGTCGACTAAAAGCTCCTAGCCTAAACGGCACACAGGGGGCGCTCAAAAGCCTTCGAGACTGCGAGGTCACGAGTTCGAAACCCAGATTCGTCTTTTTTAAATTTTAATAAAAAGGCATCGGCAAAATGGCATCGGCAGTGGGCCCGATGCCATTTGGTAACGGCAGTGCCCCGATGCCATTTGGTAACGGCGCTTTCCCCGATGCGAAATGGCATCGGCTGTCCCCGATGCAAAATGGCATCGGCAGTGGGCCCCGATGCCATTTGGTAACGGCGACCTGCCGATGCCAAAAGGCATCGGTTTTCCCAAAATCCGATGCCATTTAAATGGCATCGACCATATTGGCATCGGCACACTGCCGTCCCCTTTGCCGTTGCCTTCATCTGTGGGGACGGCAGATCCGATGCCTTCCCCGATGCCATTTTTAAAGTATTTTGTAGTGTTCCACCAATTAAACTCTGAATTTCTAGCTTGATTACCCGAAAAACCAATGACTGCCCCTATTCCATATTTTAATTCGAGTATCCTCATCCAATATGAATTGGGTTCAGCCCGAATCCTCCACGCCCATCTGCCAAGTAGTGCTAAATTAAAAGAATCCAATTTGTTTATGCCAAGAACTCCTGTAGTCTTAGGTTTACAGATATCATTCCATGCCACGTATTCTTGTACATTGACTTACTCCCATTCATTCTCAAAACTTATCATGATTTGCACCGGACAACTTATATCAATCATACAACTTCAAGTACTACAAGTGCAGTATTGCCCCAAGTGTGCAAACATATGGTATAACATCATCATGCTCGCGCCAAACGAGTTCGTAACAAACATCTTACGTCAAACATACCATGGTAATACAGTATTACCCCCTTGTAGAGCCATAACACTCATAAATGATCATGTATACTTGTGTTCATATAGTTCATGCTTTGATTAGTTTACTTTAAAATATACTAACATTCATATAACACTAACAGGATCCTGTTTCCAAATCCATTTGCTTAAACGTACCTGTTGATCAAGTCAAGCAAAGGATAATACATATAGTTCAATCTCCTACTCGAAAAAATGTCTTCTCCACCCCAACTTCAATCTCCAACCTCCTGGACTGTCTTATATAGATTGAGAAGCTAACAAGGAAATGCCTAAAACAACAAACGATCGAATCAAATCTAATAATTAGCCTACTTTTGAACGGTGTTCATGTGCATCAACAAACGACAAATTTGATCTTTTACCTCATTAATACACTTATATTGCGAATGCCTATAAGGAATAAAGAACGAATCAAAACAATTTTAAAGCGACAAACTTATTCGAGAAAAAAACTATTTACGTCCCGTAACTTTTACCTTTTTTGAAAAACGTCCCAAAATAGTTAAAATTTTAATTTACGTCCCATAACTTTTTCAATTGCTTAATTTACGTCCAATTTTCACTAGAAATCCCCAAATTTATATAAATGGGACGTAAATTGAGCAATTGAAAAAGTTATGGGACGTAAATTAAATTTTTAATTAAAATGGGACGTTATGCGAAAAAGATAAAAATATTCAACAAATGTGTACAATTCACTATAAAATTAATGTAGTTTATGTTATACAATGAAATAAAAAATAATTTATAAATTCACAAATTAATTAATTATTATAAAAATCAATTAATTTACCTAATTCATTATTAGGAAAATTATTAACTTACATAATTAGAAAAAAATTATAATTACAATATAAGTATTATAAAATAAATTATGAATATTAAATAAAATACTAAATAATATTTTAAAATATATGAAAATAAATTTAGAATAATATTTAAATAAGTAAATAATTTTTCATAATATCAAAAAAAAAAATATATTATCAAAAAAATTTAAAAAATCAATTAACATACTCAAATAAATATAATTTTTATCTTTAAAATAATAAAAATCCCAAATAATTTTTTTTATTAAAATGGTCAAAAACTCTTATTAAAACTTAACAATTATTTTAATATTTTAAATAAATACAAAAATCCATAAATATTTAAAATTTCCAAATAAATCAAAAAATATTCAAATATATCCAAAATTCTCACCCCTTATCCACAGTAATTGAAAGATGATGATAAAAAATATATTTTTTAACAATTTGTTAATTTTTTTTTTCATTTTTATTATGTAAATTTCAATTTGATATTAGTTCGTACAAAAATATGTGGACCTAGTTTGTGTAATACTTAGATTATTTTTTATATTTATTTGATTACTTTAAAATAAATAATTTTATAATACTTATATTGTAATTATAATTTTTTTCTAATTAGGTAAGTTAATAATTTTCCTAATAATAAATTAGGTAAGTTAATTGATTTTTATAATAATTAATTACTTTATGAATAAATAAATTATTTTTTATATTAAAATAAGTTAATTTATGAATAAATGAATTATTTTTTTATTTGATTGTATAACATAAACTACATTAATTTTATAGTGAATTGTACACATTTGTTGAATATAATTATCTTTTCGCATAACGTCCCATTTTAATTAAAAATTTAATTTACGTCCCATAACTTCTTCAATTGCTCAATTTACGTCCCATTTACATAAATTTGGGGATTTTTAGCAAAAATTGGACGTAAATTAAGCAATTGAAAAAGTTATGGGACGTAAATTAAAATTTTAACTTTTTTGGGACGTTTTTCAAAAAAAGTAAAAGTTACGGGACGTAAATAATTTTTTTCTCAACTTATTCTGTCATCTTCTTTATACTATAACAATGAGTGCTTGTAATGACTAAAGCTCATATTTAAAAACAACTAACGGTTGTTTTAAGAATTAATCTAAATTTATAACACATTTATAATTAATAACTACTAAGCTGCTCCTAAGATTTCTCTCTAGGGTTCTTTAATGAGATTTCTTTGCTAGGACCTTAGAATAGTATAATTTGATCAACAATAGTTATTAATTATAAATGTGCTATAAATTAAGATTAAATCATTGAGATATTTTTCAGCAGTTGGTTGTTGTTCGCTGCAAATTTGATTAGATTTAATTTGTAGTTCATTAGTCGTTACAAGCACTTATTATTATCATTTTTGTCTTTAGGGTTTAACAATCAGTTTTGATTCGTTCGTTAATCACTGTAGGATTAATTAATACAGAGTATTAACGAAGTAAAAGATCAATTTTGTCGTTCATTAATATTGATGCATTCGAACACCATTCAAAAGTACGCTAACTATTAGATTTGTTATGCTCGTTTGCCATTATTGACGTTCATTGTTAGCTTAAAAATGAAGCTAAATGCCAAGTTTGTAGTTTATAGATCGTTTAAAAAGTACACCCATATAATACTCTAATTATATAATTTTATAATATTTGTCGTTTATAATTGTGGAAATCATTGTAAATCTAGCTAGAAATAAATTTATAGCGTAGGATCACGTAATATTGTTCATTTATATATTTTTTTTTGAGAGAAAAAAGTGATTTTATTAAATCTTTAGGCACCAGTGGTACCCAATAAAGGGGTTCAGATACAGGTGATGAAATACAAGCCTGATGAAATTAATTCATAGTTCTATATCGCCATTCTCACTAAGCTTGCCATCCTTTCCGTAGAGTTAGTTGCACACTGCCCTAGGGTCCGCGCACCAGTCCTGAAATGTGACCGTAGTCGGACAGTCCTTTTGGATACTAAATATGCTCCAAGCCTTGGCTCTGATTTCGTCGAAAGTTTTTTCTGCTTTCGGCTCCTCCTTCGCAAATATTTTCCTGTTCCTAGCATCCCAGATATGCCATACTGATATACACCAGATACATTCCAGAATGTATTTTTTCCTCATATTTCCCATGATGCCCCCAAACTGATGAAGTCGCGCTGCCGGACTGGATGGAGATGGCGTACTATTGTTGAACCATGAGTTGTGAAGTCGCCATATCTTTCCTGCCCAGCAACAGTCGAAAAAAAGGTGCTGGATATTTTCTTCAGCAGCTCCACAGAGGGCGCACGTCATCTCGTCTCCGTCTCTCAGGATTTTCCTTTTTCGTAATTCAGTCCGTGTGGCCAGTCTTCCTCTAATCACCTTCCAGGCTAGCCCTGAGTATTTTGATGGTGTTGATCTATTCCAAATGATCCGCAGAGCCTCTAGCACATTATCTTGAAGAATTTGGGTCTGTGCTGCGATTCCTTGGCTCTCGTACGTTGATTTTGGAGTATAAATGCCGTCCTTGGTTAGCTTCCATCTCCAAGTGTCCGAAGTTGTTGCTTACAAATTAATATTCTCCAGCCAACAATGCAGCTGCTCGGCTAAGGTGTCTTCCCAAGAGAATAGGGCCCTCCTCCAAGATATATTCCACCTCCAATTGCCATTAACCTGTTCGCCAGATTCAGATACCTTTGCCTCCGGATTGTTGCAGATCGAGAACAACCTTGGGAATCGGGACTTCAAGGCTGGTTCGTCCGCCCACCTGTCGTGCCAGAAGGAGGAGAGACTGCCATCTCCCAATGTCCGAGCTAGGTTGTCGCTGAACCACTGGAAAGAAGAGGATTCAGAGATGAAATATTCATAGATCATTTTCCACCAATTAGAGGCAAGGTTCCTGTTCGCCAATGCTGTAGTCGACCCCCCCGAATGGATGTCATATTTCGAGTCGAGGATTTTAACCCATAGCGAGTTAGGTTCTTTCCGTAGTCTCCATGCCCACCTGCCAAGTAAAGAGATGTTAAATGAATACATATTTTTTACACCTAGGCCCCCAACTGTTTTCGATCTACATACACCATTCCATGAGACCCATGGAATTTTTGTAGAATTCACACCACCCCCCACAAGAAATTTCGCTGTAGTTTAATGATCTCACTCAAGGCTTTTTTCGGGATATTATAAAGGGACAGATAATAAGTGGGCAACGAGTTAAGAACCGCATTTAGAAGAGTTAACCTGCCACCAAACGAAATTTGACGATCTTCCCAGGATTTAATTCTATTTTTCACCTTACGGATAACCTCACTCCAAGCCTCCGCCTTCTGATGGTTGATGCCGACCTGGATTCCAAGGAAACTAAAAGGTAATGTTCCCACACGACATCCAAGGAAATCTGCAGCTTCCTTCTGTAAGTCCGCTGCCACTTTAAGGCCTAGTAGGCTGCATTTTGAGAAGTTTATATGTAGGCCTGATACTCTTTCGAAGATGACCAGCAGATTCTTTAGGGCCCCGACATTTTTGGTGGTTGCTTCTCCCACCAGAATTGTATCGTCGGCGTATTGGAGGTGCGAGACAGGAATGTTTTTTCGCCCCACGGCTGTAGCGTCATACAACCCAGTGGATATAACACGATTAATTAATACGTTAAGGCCCTCCGCTGCGATAATGAAGAGTAGTGGTGAGAGGGGGTCTCCCTGCCTAAGACCGCGTTCGAGTTTGAACTCGTCGGTTGGGCTGCCATTAACTAGAACCGAGGTTGTGGCTGTCGAAATGCATTCCTTAATCCATTTCCGCCATAATGGTGCAAAGCCCATACTCTCCATCATACTGCCCAAGTAGTTCTAGTCAACTGAATCAAATGCTTTGGCAAAATCAATTTTAAACAGCAGCCTCTCAAGTTTTTTCTTTTTAGCCTCGTCGATGATTTCGTTGAGCACCAAGACCCCATCCAAGATCTGCCTCCCATGAATGAAGCCTGACTGCGAAATCGAGATTACCGAGCCAATGACTCTAGCCAATCTTCTTGCCAATACTTTTGCTATGATCTTGTAATAGCAATTGATCATAGAGATGGGTCTGAAATCCCCAATGCTGGTTGCATTCTGCTTCTTAGGGATAAGGGTTATGAATGGTGGGTTAAAACCCTTGACGAATCTCCCATTCTGATGAAATTCATCAAAGAGTTTTTTGAAATCGTCCTTTAAAGATTTCCAATTTTCTTTGACAAAGGCGATTGTGAACCCATCCGGCCCTGGTGATTTTGATGAATCACAACTCCATACAGCCTCTCTGATTTCTGCTGCTGTAAACTCTCCGACGAGCATTCAGTTGTCCTCCATACTAACTGTGTGGATGGCAAAATCGCGGGGTATGATGGGACGGGTGACTGGTGGCACTTTGAAGTGGTTTTTGAAGTGTTCTGTAATGGCTGCCTTGATGTCATCTGGACTGGAAAGCCAAGTTCCATCAAAACAGAGGTTGGACAGGTCATTGGATTTCCTTCGCGCATTTATGCACTTGTGGAAATATTTGGTGTTCACATCTCCCTCATTGATCCACTGAATTTTTGCCTTTTGACTGAGAATACTTTGTCTCGTTCCATAATCTTTGAATAGGTCGTTCATAAGGTTCCTACGTTGCTCAACCTCCTCGTCCTCTAACCCGAATGCATCATCAGTAATATCCAATTCTAGGAGTTTCTGCTTATTCTTTTCATTTTGCTGCTCATTCTTTTCAACAAACGATCGAATCAAATCTAATAATTAGCCTACTTTTGAACGGTGTTCATGTGCATCAACAAACGACAAATTTGATCTTTTACCTCATTAATACACTTATATTGCGAATGCCTATAAGGAATAAAGAACAAATCAAAACAATTTTAAAGCGACAAACTTATTCTGTCATCTTCTTTATACTATAACAATGAGTGCTTGTAATGACTAAAGCTCATATTTAAAAACAACAACCGGCTGTTTTAAGAATTAATCTTAATTTATAACACATTTATAATTAATAACTACTAGGCTTCTCCTAAGATTTCTCTCTAGGGTTCTTTAATGAGATTTCTTTGCTAGGACCTTAGAATAGTATAATTTGATCAACAATAGTTATTAATTATAAATGTGCTATAAATTAAGATTAAATCATTGAGATATTTTTCAGCAGTTGGTTGTTGTTCGCTGCAAATTTGATTAGATTTAATTTGTAGTTCACTAGTCGTTACAAGCACTTATTATTATCATTTTTGTCTTTAGGGTTTAACAATCAGTTTTGATTCGTTCGTTAATCACTGTAGGATTAATTAATACAGAGTATTAACGAAGTAAAAGATCAATTTTGCCGTTCATTAATATTGATGCATTCGAACACCATTCAAAAGTACGCTAACTATTAGATTTGTTATGCTCGTTTGCCATTATTGACGTTCATTGTTAGCTTAAAAATGAAGCTAAATGCCAAGTTTGTAGTTTATAGATCGTTTAAAAAGTACACACATATAATACTCTAATTATATAATTTTATAATATTTGTCGTTTATAATTGTGGAAATCATTGTAAATCTAGCTAGAAATAAATTTATAGCGTAGGATCACGTAATATTGTTCATTTATATATTAATTTGTTCAACAACAAGTTTATTATTCTAATTAACAATATAAAAAAAGGAACTACATGAGAAAAATAATCAATAATACAAAAATTGTAACATATTTGATCCTTCATTAATTAAAGTGATTTTCGTGTATGTCTTGAAAAGAAACTCTATCACTTCCTGCAACCTGAGTAGCAGGTGAACATGTACAACAATATTAATTAAAGTTATAACGTGAAGTTTGTATGTATTGGGTTTTAAGTGGTTTTTTTAAAGAGATTATTAACCCCAGCATACAAAATCTGCCCCTAAGTGTGTGCTGATATATCCGCATTTTTTTAAAAAAATATTTCATTTGGTAATACAAAATTTCAGATGAATGCATGGTCGATTATACCCCTTATTTGTTAATAGGTTTTTTATTTTCGTTTCATCCGCCCCTTTTCATATTGTCAATACAAATTATAAGGTAAATTGTCTCTTATACCCTTCATTCCACTTTAGTTTTACATTTTTTTGAAGTTGTCACAGCCGGTCTTCTCATTCTTTTCATGTCAGTCGTCTTCTCACCTTCCACCCCATTTTGAAATTCAAATACAGATGTAATCTTCATCTCTTCTCAAATTTTCGTCGTCTCCTTCTCTTCCTCGCCGCCCCGTCGATCCTCCCCATGCCTCGCGCCGCCGCCCCTCCCACACCTCCGATTATTCGCAAGAAGTCGAAGAGCAGTCACGATGGAGTCTTGATCTTCGCGGAGTCGAGGTCGATCTGTTCGGCGCCGGAGAGATCGACTAAGGCGAGGCTCTCGAGGTCCGGTCACGAACGCAGTAGATCGTTCGTCGGAGTAGATCCGAGTTATGGAAGAAGAAGCTGTCGACGAAGGCCTGATGAAGCAGATCTGATCTTTTTTCTGGCCGGAATATTGTTGAGACGAAGAAGGAGTTAAGGCTCGTTCGCCGGAGTAGATCGTCTTCTCCGATCTGCCCCGTCAAGGTGCTCGTCTTCTCCGATCTTTGCCGCTCGCGTGATGGCGGAGTAGATCTAGGGTTTTCTGAAAATAAGTTTTCCCCTATTTCTTCCTACGCATTTTCCAACTTGATTATATATGCTAGAAATGCTAGAAATATTTTTGGAGTGGGAATTACAGGTAAGCCCTTCCTTCTCTCTTCTACGGATCTGTTTTCGGTACACCATCTATGGATTTGCTTATTTGATTGTAATTCCAACTCTATCGATCTGAGCTGTAAATTTTTTGAGCTCTTTGTTTAAGTTGACTGCCTTAAATTATTAAAATTTTGAATTGAACATGTGGTATTTATTTTGAATTGAACATGTGGTATTTACTGTATGCATACTTTTTTACACATTGCTAACAATGGAATGGAAAATACATTAACAGTTGAAATTAGCCTTTTATTTCTGATTATATTGTCTACATTGCTCAGCCACAACAACAACCTGATGGCTTAGTTGCCGGTTCTCTTGATCTTGTTACAATGTTAGTGAAGGTAATAAATCTACTGTTAAAGAACTCTAATTAACCTAAGAATTGTGTTTGCATGTGACTGGGATACTAGTATGGTATGTAATCCTTTGTTTTGCAGAATGCTCCTGCTGATGTGGTAAAAGCAGCATATCAAGTTTGCTTTGATTCTGTTATTAGAATAGTGCTTCAAAGTAACGACCACAGTGAGATGCAGCTTACCTCTACGTTCTATTGGTTAAAGTCTCGTGTAATAAGTTTTGATGTTATATGCACTTTTCTTATAATGGTGCACTTGCTAGTAAAGTATAAAATAACAGGAGTAAACTTTTATGTGATCAGAATGCAACACAGTGCTTAGTTGCTCTTGTAGCTGGTGGAAAACAAGATATGCTTGCTTGGTCTGTTGATCCTGGATTTACGATGAGAAGTTTACTTGATGTAGCTTCAAGGTGATTCACTCGTTCAGTTTATAAAGAAATCCTGTCATTATCATTTTAAATTATTGTTATTAGTATTATTATTTTTTTTATTATTATTATGATTATTATGCAGGCTTCTAGACCCTGATTTGGAAAGCTCTGGATCACTTTTTGTTGGTAGCTACATTTTACAACTTATTTTGCATCTGTCTTCACAGATGGCACAACACATCAGAGACCTAGTGATGATTTGGAAAGCTCTGGATCACTTTTTGTTGGTAGCTACATTTTACAACTTATTTTGCATCTGTCTTCACAGATGGCACAACACATCAGAGACCTAGTGACTGCACTAATCAGACGCATGCAGTCTTCTCAACTTGCAGGACTGAAAAGTTCATTACTTCTGATATTTGCTAGATTGGTTAGCTCCAATTTAGATTATAATTGATGTGTCTAAGAATTTGTGTTTTTTTTTTTATGTCTCATTCACTTTAAATGCTTATTTATGATAAACTATTTTATCAAGCAAATTTGATTGTGTTTCTCAAGTTTTTTGATTTTCTCAATTTGAAAATAGTCTAATTGACCTGCTTCAATGCTGCATGAATAAGCGACATATGATAATAACATAGTTTTAAATCTAAGTATAATTAGTTTGAGCTCTTTGTTTAAGTTGACTGCCTTAAATTATTAAAATTTTGAATTGAACATGTGGTATTTACTGTTCATTTATGGAAGAATAGTGTTATTACTGATGTGATTTGATCTAATTTCTCTACCTATTGGGAATAGGCTTCAACCACTTTTGGTAGTTCGTAGATCATTTTATTGTGTGATCTAATCAGAATAATTTATGGAAGAATAGTGTTATTACTGATGTGATTTGATCTAATTTCTCTACCTATTGGGAATAGGCTTCAACCACTTTTGGTAGTTCGTAGATCATTTTATTGTGTGATCTAATCAGAATAAAAATTATGTAAATACCGGATGTTCAATTATTATGTAAATGTTCAATATGAATGGAATTATGTAGATGTTCAATAATTATGTAAATGTTCAATATGAATGGAATTATGTAGATGTTCAATAATTATGTAAATATTCAATATACTTATTGATATTCAATAAAAAAATTTGAAGAAAAGTTGATAGAAAAATATATTATAATAATTAATTAATATATAATTAAAAATAAAAAATTTTGAATTAAAAATTTGAATAAAAAATTTGATGTAATTTTTGAAAAAAAAATCTGAATAAAAAATAAAAAACTAAAAAAATCAAGTAAATTCTGATTTAAAAAATTGAATTAAAAAAATTGTGTGAATTAAAAATTTTAAAAAATCTGAATAATAATTTTAAAATAAAAATTTGGAGTCAAAATATAAATAAAAAATTTGAATAAATGTAATTTGAACATAAAATGTTCAATATACTTATTGATGTACAATAATTATGTAAATGTTCAAAATACTTATCGATTTAAATGTTCAATATACTTATTGATGTACAATAATTATGTAAATGTTCAAAATGTTCAATATACTTATTGATGTACAATAATTATGTAAATGTTCAAAATACTTATCGATTTAAATGTTCAATATACTTATTGTTGTACAATATATATAATTACTATTAATTAAAATCTGAATATAAAATCTTAATAAAAAAGATTAAATTAATAAAATTTAATAAAAAAGTTTGAGTTAAGTTGATAGAAAAATTCAATATATATAATTACAATTAATTAAAATCTTAATAAAGAAATTGAATTAATAAAATATGATTTGACAAGTTAAAGTCAAAAGACTTTTGAGTAAGGAGAGATAAATCTATATCATTCTAATTAGTTAATATATAATTAAAAATATTTTTTATATTAAAAAATAAAAATTTTGAATTTAAAATCAGAATAAAAAAATTATTAAAAAAAATTGACGTAATTTTTAAAAAAAAAAGTTCTGAACAAAAAAAAATCTGAATAAAAAATTAAAAACTAAAAAAATCAAGTAAATTCTAATTTAATAAATTGTGTGAATTAAAAATTAAAAAAAATCTAAATAATAATTTTTAAAAAATGGAGTAAAAGCAGAATAAAATATAAATAAAAATTGAAACAATTGTACTAGAGAAACAGCTGGTTGGTTTGTTAAATATGAATTGAGGTAGTTTTTTTTTTTTTTTGTGAGTTTCACTCATAATTATGACTTTTCATTATATATGAAATTAAACGAAATTCCCAATAATAATAGGAACTAGGAAGGCACAAGACCGTAGCAGATAGTTGAGACCATTCAATTTGATAAATTAGGTTTAGAATATGAACTCGATATTATAGAAGAAGTACAAAAAAAAAAAAAAAAAACTAATTAGAAGAAGAGCAGCTGTTGCATTGCCAAAAAAATATCAGATCCACGACGGCGCAAAAAAATAAATTAAGGCACACAAATATTTAGAAGTAACGCAGAGCAGCGACTGTTGCAGTGTCGAAAATGTATCTGATCGACGATGGCACAAAAAAAAATTAGGGCAGAAAATAAATACATTTGTCGCATTTCTAGTTTGGATGTTGGTAATATATTTTCCTTATTTGCCGTTTCAAAGTATTTTCATTATGACGGTATTCCTTTCAAAATATTATAGATCTGAAATAGTTGGTACGTTCCAATGAGTTTGTATTAACAATTGCTAGAAGATCTAACATTTATATTTATAGGTAGTGTCTATAAATATAAAAGCTAGCTCTTCTAGCAATAGTTATAGAAACTTTTTGGAACGAACTATTTCAAATTAAATCTATAATTATTTTGATAGAAAGCCATATTGAAAATACTTTAAAACTGCAAATAAGGTGAATACATTACCAACATTCAAACTAGAAACACAAAAAATATTATTTTTCTGCCCTAATTTTTTTTCCGCCATTGTTGATCTATTCCTTTTGGCACTGCAACAGCGGCTGCTACTTCTAATTATTTATGTACCCTAATTTATTTTTTTGTGCCACCATCTATCTGTCTGATATTTTTCAGCCCCCAATCAACAACTGCTCTACTTCTAATTAGTACTTTTTCCTTTTTTTCTGAACTAATATTATATCGAATTCAGATTCTAAACCTAATTGAATGATTCCAACTATCTGCTATTATTATTGAGAATTTCTTTCATATAGAATAAAATGTCATTATTTTGAGCGAAACAAAAAAAATACCTCGATTCATATTTAACAAAAAACCAGAAAAGATTAACAAATTAATATAAATATTGACAAAATAGGTAAATAAAAACAGAAACTAGGTAGGTTAATTCAGGGCCTTGAGAGTTGAGATACAAAACAAATTAAAACAACAAATTAATTATCATTAGTAATCAATCAACATGATGAGCAGCACAAATCATACACTAGCTAGAAAGTGTTTGTTTTTGTACCTGCAGAATTTGAGTTTAATTCCAAGAAAAGTCTCTCTTGCTAATTAGTTCCAATCTCGATCTGCTTTGAGAACCAGAAAAAAAGAAAAGAAAAAAGAATCAAGATTCAATTTGCCTTTTGGGGGCTTGTCTTCAACCAAAATCCATAAGAGAAAGAAATTAAAACAAGTGAAATTGAAGAGTTGGAAAGAGGCCAGGGAACAAGATTCAAGAAGTTTGTGGCCGGGTTGCGGCAGGGGTATGGGTGTATTTATAGGGTTACTTCCACGGGACACGAAAACAAAACCCTAGCCTCGATACTCTCTTTCCAGTGGGCGCTAGCTAGCTGTTAAGACTTTATTACTTTAGCAACCCTCATTTGAAAACAAATATGTGAATTAATTGGAAAAGAAGGGATAATTCGGTCATTTTATTTATATATATATATAGCCAGCAGCCGCCCACGGGAAACCCTAAACCATGCCCCGTACTACATCATTAAAATTAATTTTAATATATATAACGTATATTATATAGCATAAATAATAATAATAAATTAGATTTATAAAAAAAAATAGATCAACATATATATATATATATATATATATATATATTAATAAATATATTATGATATTGTACCTATTTTTTTTTTTTTTGTTATCATCGTTTTTTTATGTCTTTAAAAGCTAAAAGTATATGTTTCTAGCTAATATCGTCTATTTATTTATGTTCAAAGGAATGCAATTTTTATTTTTTATATTAAATACATGTAACGACAAGTTAGCTATGTTCAAATGATTTTTATATTAAATGCGCGTAACGACAATTTAGCTATGACCGTTGGAATCTATACGACTTTGATAGTTATTTCTACAATTGTTCGAATAGGAGATAACGACAAAATTATTAAAGTTAAAAATTAGTTCAAACATATTTCTCTAGCTAGATATAGTTTGAATTGAGTTTCAATATTAATATTAATGTTGTGTTATATTATATACGTACAACGACAATCTATGACCGTTGAAATATCTATAACGGTAATTAAAATCAGACCTAGTTTGGATTGCCTATTCTAAAATCATAATTTTCCTTTCATTATTAGATTTGTTTTAATATGCCTGCATGTAATTAATAAACTATATAATTCATGTATATAATAATAATAAATAAATAAATAAATATAAAATCAAACAAAGAGCGGGTAGTTAGAGCACCTAACACAACTTATAAAACTAACACAAATCAATTAATAAAATAAACTAACAAACTAATTAATAAAATAATTAATTGGAAAAGAAGGGATAACTCGGTCATTATAAATATATATAGAGAGGTTAAAAAGCAAAAAAGCAGAATGGGAAAATGGATTTAAAATGAAGAAAAAGCGGAATGGGAAAAAAACAAGAAAAGGCAAAAAGAAGCAGTTCGATTTTTCTGTTTTATTTTTTTGTTCCATTGATATTTCACTCTGTTAAATTTTTATTAAGTGTGCCTCAATTATTATAGAACGTTGATTATGACACATGTCAATCATTCATATAATGGAATAAGATGTAGAACACCAAAATTGAAACATATAATCTCATTTAAAAAAAAAAAAAAAAAAGAGGGAAAATGTATTAAAAAACAAAATGGATTAAATGTGAACAAAAGTGGAGATCGAGAGGAATAAAAAAAAAAAGCAAGAAAAAGGCAGAAAATGGGAGAAGAAAAGGCAGAAAGGGATGAAAGAAAAAAGGAAAAAACTCAAAGAATAGGGAGAAAAAGAGCAAAATAAAAAAAATAAAAGCAGAAAAAGAGGAAAAGTGAGGTCATATAT
Organism: Galeopsis tetrahit; assembly: GCA_963675135.1. Classification (NCBI taxonomy): domain Eukaryota; kingdom Viridiplantae; phylum Streptophyta; class Magnoliopsida; order Lamiales; family Lamiaceae; genus Galeopsis; species Galeopsis tetrahit. The sequence goes on along the minus strand of OY776122.1, from coordinate 65,259,204 downwards.
ATTACTTTCGCTTGGTACAATTGATCATAAGGCTAAAAAGTTGAAAGGTGTAAGTTACAGAACGGAAATTAATATTTAAAGTGTAGAATCAAAATCAAAATGTGGTAAAATGAAAAGGTAGTCCCTTCTAGCAATTAGCATATATACTAATACAACTGTGTAGATACTACACATTTATTTTGAGAGAAAAAATGTTCCCTTCAAATTGATGTCTAAATAAATTCAAATGAGACGGTATTATGTGAAATAAATTAATGATGGATGACAATTTAACCTGCTCTGTAGATACAATTATTACCCTATGATTAGCGGTAAGAAGGGCAGGTCTGTGTATCTCTTAGGTGGAGTTTGGTTAGAGATTGGAGTAGAATATTGAATTGAAATTGAAAAAAGTGGATTGAGGTAATCAATGAATAGTACATAATTTTGTTTAAATTGTGCTTGGATAGAGATTGAAAGGAGGGATGAATGTAGTATTATGTAAAAATAAATTGATGTTGTAATATTTTATTAGTGAGTAGAAAAATAATAGGATCGAGAGAAAATGCCGTGTGTAAAAGAATGGTAGAAGAGAGAATGAGTGTGAAAGAAAAAATAGAAGAGAGAAGAATGAGTAATTAACAAAAAATGTGATGTGATATTATGATATTGTACCTATTTTTTTTTTTTTTTGATATCATCGTTTTTCTATGACTTTAAAAGCTAAAAGTATATGAATAAACTTGTTTCTAGCTAATATCGTCTATTTATTTATGTTCAAAGGAATGCAATTTTTATTTTTTTTATATTAAATACATGTAACGACAATTTAGCTATGTTCAAATGAATTTTATATTAAATGCGCGTAACGACAATTTAGCTATGACCGTTGGAATCTATACGACTTTGATCGTTATTTCTACAATTGTTTGAATGGGAGATAACGACAAAATTATTAAAGTTAAAAATTAGTTCAAACATATTTCTCTAGCTAGATATAGTTTGAATTGACTTACAATATTAATATTAATGTAGTGTTATATTATATACGTACAACGACAATCTATGACCGTTGAAATATCTATAAACGGTAATTAAAATCAGACGTAGTTTGGATTGCCTATTCTAAAATCATAATTTTCCTATTCTAAATGTCTGTGTGTTATGATCGATCCATGAATTAACAATTTAATTGGCTGCACGTTCATCGGATCGATATAATTTCTTCAACAAATAGTCTTCAATTTTTTTTTGTTTTTTTGTTTTGTTTTTTTTTGTTTTGTTTTGAGTTGTTTATATATATGGTAAAGATAATTCTTAATGTGTCCATTTTGTAGGGATTTTGGGGATGCATAAATCTATCGATCTTGGCCATATATATATAGATCGATGCCGCTGCTTAATTTGTCGTATGGAATTGAATTAAGGTGATTTAATATTGTGAAAGTATTATTAAAATTTCCCCGAATTCTTATTTTTGACAAATTTCTGTTAAAAATGATTGTTTTCACTATAATTAAGGCTGCAGGGTGTTAAGAAAGAAAGATGCAGGTGCTATCTTTTTAGCGATCGAGAATATCTCAAAATAACTCCTTTCCACTTTTAAAACTAATTTTACCCATTTGAAGTTAAAAAAAAATATGTATTCTACCTATTCAATAATTTGAAACATACTCATAATTTTGATTTTGTGAAAACTGGGTCCCTCCTCTCTCTAACTTTGACATTATTTTTATTTTTTTTAATAATCCATTTATTTATGTATCAATTCACAATTATTATTTTCTTTATTAATAATTAAATTCTTAACGAATGGTTAGATTTAAATCAAATTAATCCAATATAATATTGGGTGGTTGAATAATAATATTAAATTAAAATAAAATTATAGTAATATATTTGGGGGAGGGGTGTGTAGTATAAAGTACGTTATAGCCTTTTCTTTTTTCTTTTTAAACAGGGGTAATAAGACATTTTTATACCAAAATGGGTAGAAAAGATTTTTTACTCTTGAGGGGGTAAAATAGATATGTAATTAAAGTTTATGAAAGTTATTTTAGAAAATTTCCCCCTTGTATTTAAAATATAAATTCATTTATTTATTTAATAAATACCTAAACATAATTACTTATCTGTGATGTTTTTTTTTTTGGAAAACAGCTAAAATTTATATTAAATGGGTATCAGGAATACCCCCTCAAAACAACATTACAATATTTGCATACATATCAGAAAAAGATCTACCTAAAACAGTAAATAGGTTCCCTAAGCCATTCGAGCATTATTATTCCTCTTGCCAAATAATTTCTAGATTTCAACCATCTATAAGTATGACATTTGATCTTTTCTACTGTTGTCTCAATGTCCATGTCCTCCCCGTTAAATGCTTTATTGTTTCTGCAATGCCAAATAATCCAAACCACACAGTGCCAAATAATGAGCCAAGGCTTCTTCCACTTCAGTTGAGCAATCCTCCCATGGTCCGAACGGTGTTGCAGCCCTGTCGCCCCTATGCTGTAAGGGATCTCAAACCATCTGTAGATTCTTCTCCATAACTCCGCCGTGCGTATGCACTGGAAAAAGAGGTGCTTCGAATCCTCTTCCGCTATTCCGCACAGGTGACAATTAGTGGAGAAATTTGGGTTGAAGGCTCCTCTTTTCCTCAGGTTCGAAATGGTGGGAATTTTGTCTTGAAGAAGCTTCCACGAAAACCCCGCCACTTTTAGGGGTATACCTTTCATCCACACGCATTTAAGTTCTTCCAGCTCCCGTCTTTCCTCCATTGATTGCGCCGCCAAGAAGTTGTAGGCTGATTTGACCGAGTATATGCCATTGTTCTCCAATTTCCACGTCCACCGATCGTCCTCGAGCGACTCTGAAATATGCTTACTAATCCTGCTATGAAGAATGTTAGCAGCAACTAACTCTCTGTCAAAGAGAGCTCTAACCCACGCCCATTTAACATAAAAGCGACCCCCTTCCCAGACAATCTTATCCGCAATAAAACATTGCTTAAACTTCTCTAATTTGTACAGCCTAGGGAAAACATCCCTAAGGCTGCTCCCCCCCCCCACCCCACCCCACTCATACATCCTCCCAAAATTTTGTATTCTTGCCATTAACTACAATTCTGTTACAGTTACTAGAGAACCAGTCGCACGAACCCACCCATTTTATAATATTTGACCACCACTTACACCAGTTATTTTTGACACGACCAACACTCTTAAAATGATCAACACACTCCTCAAAACGCCCATATTTAGACTCTAAAATCGATTTCCACAAACACACACTCGAATCCAAACATTTCCACCCCCATTTCCCGATTAAAGCAGAATTGAAATAATTTAAGTTCTTGAAACCCAGACCCCCTTTATCTCTCGATCTACACAAAATACCCCAACTCACCCAAGAAATTTTACTAAAAATACCCCAACTCACCCAAGAAATTTTACTAACCTTCGGATCTCCGCCGCTCCACAGGAACCGCCTTTGGCTAGCTTGGATTGATTTTATGGAAACGGCTGGGGCTTTATTAAGGGAAAGGGCATAGGTGGGCAGGCTTGAAAGGACAGATTTAACGAGGTCATTTGTCATAGATTCATTGCTTTGTTTAAATTCTTCATTGCTTTGTGCTTTCAGGTCATTTGTCATAGATTCAAAGAATAATCTATCTAAAATTAAAGCTCCCTAGCTAACATATATGAGCTTTTCTAACCTGAAAATCTAGACCTGGCAAATCATCATACCTGGGGTTTTACTTAGGGTTTTTGTATCTAATCAAAATCAAATTTTCTTTTATTAATATAAACCATATCCCAACAATTTCCCCATTTTTGATGATGCCAAAACCTACTTACTTCAAAAGATCTATAGGGATTTCTTTTTCAGTAGATTTGACAAAAACAGGACAACTAGCATGTATTTTCTATACTTAGAGAATTTCACAGAATAAATTCAGATTATTAACCTAAAAGGGCTAAGTTCTCTGAGTTCTATAAAACTTGATCTAAGCAAGAATCAATTTAAAAATTTGCTAGAGCCTATTTTTAGACAAAAATAACACAAGTATAAAGACTCAAAAATTGTTGTCCAGTGCATGAAATAGATAATCATCATCCAAATAAAGATAGCACATAGTAAGAGCAGAAAGTTGTAAGTTCTAGCTCTTAAGGAGCAACAATTGTCTGGAAATTAAAAATAAACATAGATAAAAGTTTCATAATAATTTGAATCTTGACTTGACCTTCAGCAGCTTCATCACTTGGCTGCATCTGACTTCTTCTTCAGAAAGGTTGGGAGTTCCTTGAACAGTGGAGTCAGCCCATATGATGCAAAGTGCCTGTTCTTCAAGGCCATGACTTCCTCATTCTTCCCAATCAAGTCTTCATCCTTGACAAGTTGCACAAACTCATCAGTAATAGCTTTTCTATCAATACCATTTCCACCAGTCTTCATTGGTGGAGTCCAGAAAATCTGTTCAGGAGCCTTGACAATCATATTCTCCTTCTGAGAAGCTCCTAAGATCTTTGTGTACAGTTCTGGATGATTCTCCATCATAAAACCTTAATACAGACCATAAATGTCTTCAAAGTCTCCCCATCTCTTAACAACATAGAAGAGATGATCCCATACTCGATTAGCTTCTTCCCAAACACCATTGAGTTCAGCAGGAACCCAACTGACAGTATGAGGGAGTCTTTTCAAGGTTTCAAATTTCCTCTTAGCTTTGTTCTCCATCATCAGAGCATAAGAACTCTTGTAGGATTTAGAGTTTCCTGGATTAAAATATGTGTGCCTCTTCAACCTGCATTCTTCAGCATCTTTGAACATTTTTGTCCTTTCTTCAATAACCAGCCTTCTTACTCCTCTTCTGGTCTCTGCATCTTGACCAGCTCCTTCAGCAAAAATATTTGCAACTTCTTCAAAACCAGGAGTTTTTGCTTTTTCAGGCTCAGCAGCAGCAACTTCAAGAAAAGCTCTCCTAACAGGCAACTTATCTTCTCTTCTTATCAGGGTTGAAATTTCCATTTCCTCATCATCATCAGGTTCACTGGACTTGTATTTCTTGCTTTTCTCATTGTCAGAAATATCAGCAAGCTTCTTTCTCTTCAGAGTGGGTTTCCTTATCTTTCCACTTCCGGTCTTGGGGCACTCCTCCTCCTCAGTTATATCAGTAATTTCCAGTGTTTTGGCTTTCCCCTGGCCTTTGCTACCTTCCCCCTTACTCTTCAAATCTTCCACTTTCTTCAAATCTTCCCCATTCCTCTTATCTTCCCCCTTTTTGGCATCATCAAATGCCTCAAGGTTGATGGGGTCAGCAGGGTTGGCATCAATTTTAGCCACAGTAAGTGAAAGTTCTTGTTGATAGGTGTCCATTCTCTTCATCTGAGCAGAAATGGGGTCAACACGACTTAGCAAAAAGGCAGAAATAGTGGAACTTACAGACTCTTCCACTTGCTTCTTCACAGCTTGATCAACTTGAGTTCTCATCACCTTTATTATACCCTCCAAGTTGTCTTTGAATAGGTTAGAAGCAGCATCTAGTGAACTCTTGATGGTTTCTCTAATTAGTTGATCTTTCTGACTTCCCATAGATTGAGTCAGTTTTTCAATGTCTTTTGACAGCACCTGGGAGATTTCTTCTTTCTCCTTGGCAACTTCATTCTTCAACTTCAGAATCTCCCCTCTTTCCTTCTTGATCAAATCCTTTTTCAGTGTGGAAGTATGTGGTAACAGCATCTGACATAATCTTTGATGACTCACCAATTTTGAGGGTGGAGTCCTTCACTTCTTTTCCAACACTATCAACCTTCTTATCAAAGGATTCAAAACTCTTTTCAACAGTTTCCAGCTTGATGGTTGTGGAGTTCATCTTCTCTTCTAAACTTTCAAATTTGATACATAATTCCAAGGAATTATTATCAACAGTCTCCTCCAAAGTTTTCCATCCTTCTTGTTATCCTCCTTGCATTAGTGTTTAAGTTGAGCAATGACCTGTGTTGGGCTTCATTTGTGGGAATGATAGTTTCATCCAAACTATCTCTGACATACTTTCCCATGTTTAGGCATAAACCTACAACATTTTCCAATCTCTTTCTTTCAGCTTCATCAATTTGTTCAATCTGTGTATTGAACTCATCCTGCACAACTTTTAATCTTTTATCCTCCTCATCAATGATGCAGACTTCAGTCAGTGGAAGTGGACATGCACCCTCCCACTGATCGTATACGCTATGAGATGGCTGGACACAGTGCCTATGCATCTATCCACTACGAGTCCCTCCCCGAGTTCTGCACTTTTTGCAAGATTGTGGGACATTCTTTGGCTCTCTATCGGAAAATGGACAGACGTAGAGAGAGGAGAGCTTCAGTCCGTAGGGGTAGAAGTAAGGCTAGGACAGATACCGGATACGAGGACACACCCACTGATGTTCCAACCTCTGTTGTTGATACTAGTCCTGCACCGACCACTGCGACATCAGTCTCTACTATTGACACTACTCCTACACGGACCATTGAGCCATCAATCACCATAGGGAACTCCTACGAGGTCCTTTCTAAGGAACATTTGGATACAGACCCTCAGCCGGAGGGTGATGCTTCGGGTGAAGATCCATTTATAGACATCAAAACTGAGACTGATACTCCTGAGGTATTCATGAGTATAGGACGGTTTGCCCGTGTTGTGGCCCAATTCAACCCTTTTAGTGGGGAGCCCATTCCAGATGACCTAAGAACCATGGCCAAGGAGCATTTTGTGGTAGAAGAGGAGGATCATGGACCAGCAGATATCTCTACCGCAGTTCGACAAACTGGCCTCTGGTATGACGAAGATATCGACCAACCGATGATGCACGACTCGCCACATAGGGACTGATGATTGTTTTGTCCTGGAAAATTTGCGGGATAGGGAATGAGCAGTCGAGGATTGCTTTGTATGAGATCTATCGCACTCATGACCCTGACTGGGTTGCCATCTACGAGCCGAAGGTTATGTTCTCTAGCCTTCCGCCTCATTATTTACGTTCCTTGAATTTAGTTGAGTTTGTTGTTAACTCTTGAGATACCTCGATACCTAATATCTGGGTTCTTTGTAAGTCTGTGCATGTCCTTACTTCTAGAGTCTGTCATATGTTGGAGCAGGTCATCTTGACTAATACTAGGGATTCCACACGTGTTTGGTCTTTTGGTTTTACGCATGCTAGTAATTCATATATTACTCGTCGTTTACTTTGGGCTGATGTATTAACATCTCCTGCCACGTGTCTATGTATTTTGGTGATTTAAATGTTGTGATAGGAACACATGAGCAGAGTAGAGGTTCAGTGGCCACCCTTAGAGCCTCTCTGGACTTCAGAGAGTTCTTGGATGTGTCGAATTTAGTTGATTTGGATACGGCTGGGGCCCTGTACACCTAGGTGACTCGGAGTAGTCCTCGTGGTTACAGGGCTGCTCGGTTGGATCGAGTTTTAGCCAATCAAAGATTTTTGGGATGCTGTTGAGGTTATGGCTCTTCCTCGCCTCATGTCAGATCATCACCCTTTACTTCTTACAGCCAAATCAGATTGGGTTCAGGTCAGATGTCCCTTCAGATTTCTCAGTATGTGGTACCAGCACGATTCCTTTAGAACTGTTGTGGTTACTTCTTGGGCTTAGGAGTTGGATCATCCGAATTCCATGGTTCGGATTATGTGGAAGTTCAAGAGACTCAAGTCTGCTCTGCAGGTTTGGAATAGGACGGTCTTTAGGAATGTGTTCACTCGGATTGAGACGTCACTCGACATCTTGCGGATATTTAGCATCGTATCGAGTTGGAAGAGAACTCAAAGGCCAACTTTGCAGAGGAGATTTAGGCTCAGGTCGATTTGAACTGACTGTTCTCTGCCAGACAGGAATTCTACACATAGAGGAATAAATTGCAGTGGCTGACTGATGGGGATAGGAACACTCGCTTCTTCCATATCTCCCAACGTATTAAGAACTCTAGGGTTAGTTTTGCTTCGATGGTTGTTGATGGGGACCTCCCCACGGACTTGGACACCATTAGTGCCCACGTGTGGTTTCCTACTACTCTCAGTTGTTCGCTTATGATCCGTCTGCGTCATTTGATGCGTCCATTCTGGATAGTTTTATGAACACTATGGTGACCGCTGATCAGAACGAATTGATGTTGAGTGTGTCCCTCGATTGAAGAGATTCGACGTGCAGTCTTTGAAATGGATGCTTCGAGCGCTCCGGGACTAATTAATAAAATAAACTAACAAACTAATTAATAAAATAATTAATTGGGAAAGAAGGGATAATTCGGTCATATTTTCGACAAATGGTCAAACTAACAAAGTAAAATTTTGCGACGGAATTAAAGATCGTCCCAATTTACGATGATTTTTCAATTCGTCTCAAATTTGAGACAAAAATATAATTCAACTCTCATTTGTGACTTTTTTTTTAATTTTTGCGATAGATCCTTGGACACTTTTTTTTTTTTTTGCAACACAAATATTTTTTTTTCTCAAATTTGCAACGGTTTATATATATAATTCATATCAATAAATAAACAATAGAAATTCTAGCCTAACTAGCTAAAGGCCATAGAAAATGCCTTGAGATCACGGGCTGGGTCTAGACTGTTGCGGGTCGATGCCCTAGTATTTTTTTCAGAGATAAATTTCCTTAGCAAATCTTAAGAATTTAATAATTATAAAAAAAAATTAAAAATACAATGCCGTCGCAAATTTGCAACGATTTTTTTTTTTCAGAAGCACGAAAAAAATTGGCAACCAACGTTTTGGGGGCGAACAAATTTTTGTACCAAATGCAATTTGAGACGGTTTTATAGTCGCAAATTAACGCATTTTTTTACTGCATATTTTATTGGGGTAGTTAATATATATGACATTTCACCTATAGAGTTTAAAAATAAGAACAACTTATTTAAAAATTAGAAAGAAGGACAATTGGGTATATAAATTTACAATTATAACCTTCCTTTCTAATTAAATTTGAAAGTTGAATATTCAATTACCATAAAATATTATATTCAAATTAGTATTTGTTAAAAACAGTAATAATCGGAAATCGCGGTCAATTAATACTCTCAAAAATTCAAACATTCCTAAACTAAAAGGAGAATCGATTTCCGGTCAATTAATACTCTCAAAAATTCAAACATTGCTAAACTAAAAGGAGAATCACATTTATCACGGTGGTTCTGAATTGAATTTTGAATTCAAATTCATACCGAGAAATTCATCTTCTTCGAGTGTGCTGAACCAAAAAATTTCATACTAGGATTACCAAGGACAAATTTCAAACATAAATAAAATTTCAAACGACAAAGCACAAAAATTCCAATAAAAAGTAAGAAAATCGAGAAGATGGAAACATAAATAAAATTTGCAACAAAAATTCACTCGACAAGATCGCCAAGCTGTCGAAGAACACCGACTAATCCAGCGATGGCGACACCCTCAAGCAAAGCCTCTGAATCATCCTTGTCGGCAACTTGATTCAACTCCAGATCGACTAGGCTGTACTCATTCCTTATCTCGTATGCAAAAATTGATTATGTCAAATCAATCATTTTCATTTATTAAATTATACTAGTAATTGATTGTGTGGATATGGCTGTAATTGATTTCTTTCCAAATTTGAAAACTAATTAATAAATCAACCGTTAAAAAAGGAAATTTGGAAAACAATCTTATCCTACTAAAATTCAAATTTGTAACGTAAAATCATTATACATAATCATTTACTATAATTTAAAATAAATAATTTAAATTTATTAATATATTTTAAAGATATAAATCCATGATACACACTATATTGGTGTCAACTCACTAATTCCATAAAAAACAGATAGTTGGTTCTATATCATTACTCTAAATGCAGATTTGAAAACATATATGCAAAAAATTGTTACGTATTCTTCCTGACATATGCAAAAATATGTTGCATATAACTCAAAATACGTGATAATATGCATTAAAACAATATATTTGTAATAAAATGTTATAAAAATGATTATTTGAGTTTGAACTGATCAATATTATATTATAAATAAAATTAATAATATAATATTACTTCAAAGTTTATTTATATTTTAAAATCTGTGAATTGACTGTTTGGAAATATAAATAATTTATATATGTAACAACATATGTCATCTATATAAAATATGCAAAATATATAAACATATATGTAAAAAATTGTTGCATATGGTCAATAATATATGCAAATATTTTGTTGCATATGCATAATTCCACCAAACAGAAACCTCTAAATCCACCAAAATATTCTCACAATTTCTCCAAATATAGTTCACAATCATACAACACGAAATTCACATTATACTCCATAATTGTAAACACACATTCACAATAATTGGAAATTACACTAAAGTTGATAGAAAAGTCCAAATGCAAAAAAAAAAAAAAAAAAAAAAAGAAACACAAGTATATCGATTGTGATGGAGGCAAAATCGCGAGGGTCTGTGGCTTGACCGATTGTGCCGGGTAGGGTGGTGTCGGGCCGATTGTGCCGCCGTATGATTGTGGGTGGGGATTTGAATGTTTTGAAATGAGAAATGATAAGAGGGAGAAGTGGAGGATTTCCTTCATGTCAGTAGCGGAGAGGGCGCACGCCGGAGGTGAACAAAGATAGACGAGACCATGGTTGGTGCATGAGGAAGAAGATCGGCGGCGCCCTCGATCGGGGAGGGGCGACAATCGGAAGTGGTATGCTGGAAGGTCAACGACCGACTCGAAACAACCACCGACGGCGAAAAGCTGAATCGCAAAATCAGATCGCAGAAATGAACAACCACCGAAAATGAATCCACGGCAGACGAAGAACGTGAGAAAGCTAACCGCCGACGACGAGCAAGTTGATCGGCAACGAGAACCAAGATTAGAGAACCAATATCCCTCAAATCGCCGGATGAAAGTAATGGAGCGATTAAATGTGAATCAATTAAATCAAATTTGAAAAGGAAAGTGAATTAGGTTAAATCAATTTCTGCATTTTAAGGAAGTTTCGAAATTGAAGGACAAATGGATTTTAAATTTCAATTATAATTTAAATTTCAATTTGAATAACAAATGCGTGAAAAATAGTATTTCAAATTCGAAATTTATTATATTAATGAATTAATATTGTTTTAAGACCAAGGGGCATAATTGTATATTACCACATCAATTTGACCTTAATTCTAATACTATAATTTTTTGTCTCTATTTCTAGATGTGTCTATTTGACCTTAATTCTAATATTATAATTTTTTGTCTCTATTTCTAGATGTGTCTATAGGATTGTCCCTTATCTTAGTTAGATTTTGTCCTGACGCTGTCTTTGATTTATTGTTTTCTTCTTTTGATCCGCTCGTTAGATCCTTATTTGAATCTTTTAATGATGAACAATTTAAGTGACTTGTGAAAAAGCTCGTCTAGGCCATTTTTTTACCCGAACTGTCCGAAGAGTGAAAATTAAATCGATCGGGACCATCTAGGCCGAATTTTACAACAGGGGATAATATAAACCGTGGGTAAAAGAGAAAAAGAAGGCAAAAAGTATTAAACCTTCACAACAAAAAAAATATCCAAATACACTACAAAAAATGGGGGGAATAGCGACGAAAATTTTGCGACAAATCTAAATTTCATCGCTAAAATCAATTTTTAGCAACGAAATATAAATTTTCGCTGCTAAATTATTAGATTTAATATTTGCAACAAAATATATATATTTCATCGCTATATTAGCAACAAATTGTTTCATTTTGTTGTTAATAATCTAAACAACAATGAAAATTATATTTCGTCGCTAATATTTTGCGATGAAATAGAAATTTTCGTGGCTAATTTCTTGAAATTATTTTTTACAACAAAATTTATATATTGCATCGCTATATTAGCAACAATTTGCTTCATTTTGTTGTTAATAATCAGAAAAACTATGAAAATTATATTTCGTTGCTAATATTTTGCGATGAAATATAAATTTTCGTGGCTAATTTTTTGAAATTAATTTTTGCAACAAAATTTATATATTTCATCGCTATATTAGCAGCAAATTGCTTCATTTTGTTGTTAATAATCAGAACAAAAATGAAAATTATATTTCGTTGCTAATATTTTGTGATGAAATAGAAATTTTTGTGGCTAATTTCTTGAAATTAATTTATGCAACAAAATTTATATATTTCATCACTTTATTAGCAACAAACTGCATCATTTTGTTGTTAATAATCAAAGCAACAATGACAATTATATTTTCTTGCTAATATTTTGCGATGAAATTGAAAATTTTGTGGCTAATTTCTTGAAATTAGTTTTTTTGCAACAAAATTTATATATTTCATTGCTATATTAGCAACAAATTGCTTCATTTTGTTGTTAATAATCAGAACAACAATGAAAATTATATTTCGTCACTAATATTTTACGATGAAATAGAAATTTTTGTGGCTAATTTATTGAAATTAATTTTTGCGATGAAATTAAAATATTTCATCGCTATACTAGGAACGTATTGCTGCATTTTGTTGTTAATAATCATAACAACAATGAAAAATTATATTTTGTCGCTAATATTTTGCGATGAAATATAATTTTTTGTGGCTAATTTATTGAAATTACTTTTTGCGATGAAATAAAAATATTTCATCGCTAAACTAGCAACAAATTCTTTTATTTTTTTGTTAATAATTAGGACAACAATGAAAATTATATTTAGTCGCTATTATTTTGCGATAAATTTATTTTTTGTGGCTAATTTCTTGGAATTAATATTTGCAACAAAATTAACATATTTTATCGCTACACTTTTATCAAATTATTTTATTTTGTTGTTAATAATAAGAACAACAATGATAATTATATTTCATGGCTAATATTAAATCAACTATGCTTATTAAATAAGGAAAATCGATTTATATATTTAAATGTTTAATAATTCTCCAAATTTTATGTCTTATAAATCAGTATGAATGTTTATAAAAATATTTATAAATATGATGATGCAAATGAAGATGGACATAATTAAAGATGGGAGAATGAAGATTGGCTGTAATATTTATTATTTTTTTTAAATTGTTAAAGTAACATTGATTTTTTACAATTGGAATTGTTTTTAAAATTACAATATATATACACATGTATATATACATATATAGTTGTTACAAGTTAAAAATTAATCAATTAATAAATGTGAAATAAATTATTAAATGAGTAAAAATAACTAAATTAGTAACAATTGAATACATATATAATTAATATTAAAAACTGAACCAAAGAGTTGTCTGCCCGAATGGTAGGCGCCCAACTATGGGCGCCCATCCACCCGGGATCAATTCCCACTAAGACCAAATAAAATATTTATTTAAATAAAATGGGGGAGGGGGTATGTGGGTGCGGGTTGGGTTGAGTTGGGGTCGGTAGGGGCGGGGCGGGTCGAGTGTTGGTGCGGGTTGGGGCGGGGCGGGTCGAGTGTTGGTGCGGGTTGGGGCGGGGCGGGTCGAGTGTTGGTGCGGGTTGGGGCGGGTCGAGTGCAGAAGTGGGTTTAGAGAACAATTGAATTGGTTCGGTTGGGGTGGGTCGGGTGTGGGTGCGGGTTGGGTTGGTCGAGTACGGAAGTGGGTTTAGAGAATGATTCGTAAATCGGATATCATAGCAAAATAAATATATTAGCAACAAAAATTATAATATTTTTGTCTCTAATGTGAGTTAGCGTTGAAATAATTTTATCGCATGATTTGTTGATATACACCCGTCGCTAACGTGTTTGCGACAAATGTTTGATTTTCCTCGCAAACATTTTGTGATGAAACTCATATTTTCGTCGCTAACATTTTGCGATGAAACTTATATTTTCGTCGCTAATATTTTGCCATGAAACTCAAATTTTCATCACAAACATTTGCGACAAAATTAATTTTTTTTGTCGCAAACACGTTAGCGACGGGCATATAGCAACTGTTGGGAATAAAATGATACATGTTTTGATTAAATACCAAAACCCCCTGTGACATGCCTAAGTCAAATTGATAGTGTTCTAAAAATGTTAGAACACATAGCATAAGGCTAGATGAGAAGCTGAAATGTTAGGCAGCTCTTAGACAATTAGATGCACAATTTGAGGGGGAACCTATGCTTTGAAGATGATCAAGATCAAGTCCCCTCAAGGCTCAAATTCTGGAACAATCACTTAAGAGCAAGGACACTCTATGGAAAAACCAAATGCTCTGATCAGGAGAGTTGTCCAGAGAAGATGTTCTTATGCAAGAATAAGATTGTAAAGCTCAAAAGGACAAATCCAATAAGATGATCTGATCAGAAGAGTTGTCCAGAGAAGCCAACTCTATGTGAATAGTGCTCTGATGCTAAAAGACCAAATATGCTGATCAGAAGAGTTGTCCAAAAGAGTTGTCTCAGCATGATTGAATCAGAACAGATGCTCTAAAGGTTAAAGGTCAACTATGCTGAAGAATTAGAGACAACCATACCCTAAAGAAATACAATGCAACATGCCAAGATCATCTTGGAGTGAAACAAAGGGAAAAGAGCCAAGTCATCTGAAGAAGAGCAAGCCAACCTTGCTGAAAAGCAAAACTGCTGATAATGATAAGGAGAGTTGTCCAGTTGATAAGGAATATTTCCCTATCATTGTATCAACCTTCAGAAGCCATGTCCAAGTCCTAACAAGAAGTCAAACATTGGGAAAAGTGCTGCAGAATGAAGACAAAGTCTTACAAGCCGTTTATTACCCAAATGAGGACATGTCACTATCAAAGAATCTGTCTTCCAGTTTGAAGAACTCAAGGAAGACATTTATAGCAATTTGGGGCTGCCTCTCCAACGGGCAAATCCTCCATTTTGTCTATAAATACAGAAGTGTGAAGACCATTTGAAAGCACCTCAACCTTGACAAGAACATCCAACTATCCTACAAGTTGACAAGTGCTCTCAAGCTTTCAAAGAGACTATCTTAGTCTTTATACACTTCTTCTAAGCTGAACCCAATTGTATATTCATACACAAGCTTAGAGAGATATCCTATCCTTATACCTTGATCTTCATTGTAAAGGATATCTCATTTGTTGGAACCTTACTTCAATCCTTACCCCTTTCAAGTGAGAAAGTGAGAAGGTTGTAGTAGTAGAAGTGGTAGGAGTTGACTGTTGAGAGAAGAACAGTTCAGTTCTGAGTTGAGAAGAGGGTACTAGGACTCTAGACATCCTAGGGATCAATTCACCAAGGAGTGGTGTTATTGATCAAGTGCACCTTGGCACTATAAAACAAGTTAATTCCAAGAGTGAAGGAATTATCCTGTTAAATCAGGGAAAGTGGATGTAGGAGCTTGAGTCTCTGAACCACTATAACTTCTTGTGTTGATTTACATTCCAAGTACTTTCATACATTCAACACTGCACACAAAACTGATCTTTCAAGGATAAACATTCAAAGACTGTGCAAAAACCTATTTGGACAAGTTCCCTGAAAACTGGACTGTGTTGCATTGACTAAGTGATTTCAGAAATTAAAGGAGTCTAAACTTAAAGGGCCAACCACTATTCCGCACATATAACTCCCCTAGATAGTTATTCAACTAAGTACTCAATAGTACTTAGTAGTTTGATTATCTTAGAAGAGTTAATCTTCTTCAGCAGAGTTGTCCAAGACAACCTTGCTGAACTCTGGTTTGATCAAAGTTGAAAAGAATTGCATACAAGTGTATTCCCCCCCCCCCATACACTTGTTATATACTCCTTTCAGGACCAACAAGTGGTATCAGAGCAGGGGTTCAAAGACCACTCCTTCTGAAAATCCATCTTGATTTTCAAAACTCTCATATTTGTGTGGTCACTGAACTGATCTCTATCTGAAATCTATTACTTGTTGACTAACTGATTATTCTTGAGATATGGCCAACAACAATGCTGTTCCTCCACCTGCTGTTCAAGGATTAGACAATATGGCCACAAATCCAGTCAACCACATTTCTCATCACAAACTGCCCATGTTTTCAATAGACAATTATGATTTCTGGAAAATTAGAATGAGGGCTCATCTTGCATCTCTTCACACTGATATGTTAAGAGTAATCACAAGAGGACCTTTTGTGTTTACTCAAACTAACCCCAGATTGACAGATGAGCAAAGAGCAGATATAAGGGAACTGATTCCCAAAGATGAAGATGACTTCACTACTGATGAAAAGAGGAAGGATAATCTGAATTATCTAGCAATGAACACCCTCTATCAAACAATTCCAGATGCAGTCATGGGAAGAGTCTACCACTGCACAACAGCCAAAGAAATTTGGGATACTCTTGCTGAAATGTGTGAGGGCACTGAAAAGATCAAGGAGAACAAGCTCCAAGTTGCTGTGCAAAAGTTTGAACAATTTTCAATGGAGTATGATGAGTCCATTGACAAATTTGCTGGTAGATTCACTGATGTGATGAATGAGATTAACTCATTGGGCAAGGTTTACACCAAGAGAGAGGTTGGATTGAAAATCTTGAGAAGCCTCACTCAAAAGTGGGATGTCTATGCTGTAATGATGCAGAACACCAAAGATCTCTCCACCATGCCCATGCAACAAATATTCTCAGAACTCAAAGCCTATGAGTTTGATCTAAATAGAAGAAAGCCTGTTGAGGAACCTTCAAATCCTACTAAGGGAGTGGCATTCAAAGCCAAAGTTGCTGAACCAGAAATGCAACCCACTCCCAGATCATCAAAGACAGTCTCTAAGACTAAAATGAAGGAAGAACTAGCCTTGATGGCTAGAAGGTTTGACAAGCTCAACACAAGGTTTGGTAGATACAAGAAATTCTACCAAGACAATAAATTCAGGAGAAGATACAACTCCCCTGAAGATCAGGCTGAGGACAAAAAGCCTGAAGAGAAAAGATCAGAGGACAAGTCCTCTGATAGGAGAAGATCCAGTAGAGCTGACCCTTCATCATCTAAGAGAAGAGATGAATCCAAGAAGGATGATGATGAAGATCTGTGCTATAATTGCAAAAAGAAAGGGCACTTCCAGTATGACTGCCCTGAACTAAGCTCTAAAGAAAGAAGAGAGAGACAAGCTAAAAGAGACAGAAAGTTCACCAATAGAAAGGCCATGATGGCTGGTGATGAATCTGATAGTACTGAAAGCCTCAACTCCTCTGATGGACTGTTCTCCAACAGTGATGATGATGATGATGTCTGCAACATGGCTCTTGAGGATGATGAGGTATCCTCTACTTCTAGCTCACCATCATTCATCTCACAGAACAATAGTGAAGTCAACTTGAAGCTTTCCCTTGGAAAGTTGATGGAAGATTTCACTTTGTTACAAGAATTTCATGATAACTGTGTGAGAGAAAATGAAAGATTGGCCATTGAACTTGCCAAAAACTCTGAGGTAGTTGTTGATGTCAAGTCTACAAAGTTGTATCAACAAGTCTTGAGAGAGCTTGAGGAAGCAAATCTCAGGATAGTTGACCAACAAAAGGAGATTGATGATCAACTTCTCTCTCAGAAGAGAAAAGATTTTGAACTTAAAATTCTCAATGCCAAATTTGAAAACCTCTCACATGAATATGATATTCTTAAATCAAGTGAAGAGAGTCTGAAATTAAAGATGTCTGCTCTGAAGAAATCCTCTAGAGCAATAGAGGAAATTCAGAGTTATCAAAGACCTATGGCTCAAAGAAGTGGATTAGGTTTTGATCCATTTGAATCTTCACCTTGTCTTAGTGTTGCTTCTGTAAGTAACACTAAGAGAATCTTTGTTAAGTCAGTGGCACAAACTGAAAATGAAGTGATTCAGCCACTGAACAAAGGAAAGGGCGAAATGGATGATCTGCCTACTCAAGTGATTCAGGAGAATAGGCCAAAACCTAAGGAAATGGCCAAAGCTCCTGAACATGAGAGGAATGTTGGTCAGCAGAGTAGACCCAATGGAAGGGCAACTCTCCTGAACAATGTTCAGAGGAGTTATCCAAGGTATAATCAGCCTAGGCCAACTCATCTGAGAAAGCCTCAGCTGAATAGACCTAAGGACAACTACCCTCAAAGGCATAATAAAATGAGACAACCAAAACCCTTCATGCCTAAGGGTAATGGTCTTAAAAAGGCCTTTCCTCAAAGATTTCATCAAGTTGCACAAAGAACTCATAAGTTCAGGAGAGTTGTCAACTCCCCTGAAACTTACAGAGTTAATACATTCACACATACTTTCCCAAAGGCATTTAAGGGAAAGACAGTGTATGTTGATGCTCAAGGAAATCAACTTAGCCACCTTGAATCAATCAGGGTTATTAGGCAAGTTTAGGTTCCCAAAGGTACAGCTAACCACTCAGGACCCAAAACTCAAAGGGTACCTAAACCTATCTAATTGCAGGTACCACTGGGCCACAAGAAGAGGAGCATGAGCAAGAAGTCAGCATGGTACCTTGACAGTGGATGCTCAAGGCACATGACTGGAAACAAGGAACTCCTCACTGACTTCATTGAAAAAGAAGGCCCAAATGTTACTTTTGGAGACAGCTCACAAGCAACTACAAAAGGTTATGGTACTTTGATGATTGGTAACATCAAAGTAACCAATGTATCTTATGTGGCTGGTCTCAAATATAACCTCCTAAGTATCAGTCAATTCTGCGACAAAGATTTTAATGTTGAGTTCTCAAGTGGAAAGTGTCTAATTAAGGATAAAACTCAACAAACCCTATTGACTGGAACTAGGAAGGGAAATGTGTATTTTGCAGACTGGGACAAGTCTACTAATGCTGCATGTTTTATTGCTAAAAGTTCTAGTGAACAAAGTTGGTTATGGCACAAAAGGCTAAACCACCTGAACTTCAAATCTATGAATAAACTTGCTAGAAATGCATTAGTTAAAGGACTGCCTAATGAGGTTTTCATTAAAGAACATGTGTGTAAGCCATGTCAAGAAGGAAAACAGATTAAAGCCTCATTCAAAGGTAAACCAGTCATCTCCACTGAAAGGGTACTTGAACTTCTACATATGGATTTGTTTGGACCAATTACCCCTTCAAGCATAAATGGTAGAAAATACACATTGGTGGTAGTAGATGACTTCTCTAGGTTCACATGGGTAGTATTTCTCCTTAATAAGAAGGAAACACAAGTCAAACTACCTGAACTTCTTAAGAGATTGTCAAATGAGAAAAGCCTTAGCATTATCAAGATAAGATCTGATAAAGGCACTGAGTTTATAAATTCATACATCAATGAGTATTGCACATCTAATGGAATAGCTCATGAAACCTCAACAGCTAGAACACCTCAACAAAATGGAGTTGCAGAAAGAAGGAATAGAACCTTGAAAGAAGCTGCTAGAACCTTAATTGCTGATTCAAATTTACCTAAGAGGTTTTGGGCTGAAGCTATAAATATTGCATGCCATACTCAAAATAGATGTTTGATCACTAAGGGGCAAGGGAAAACCCCCTATGAACTCTGGAAAGGAAGAATGCCTAAAGTGTCATACTTTCATATATTTGGTTGCAAATGTTTCATTCACAATAATGGGAAAGAACAGTTGAAAGCCTTTGACAGCAAAGCTGATGAGGGAGTATTCCGTGGATACTCTCAAATCAGTAGAGCTTTCAGAGTCTACAACAAGAAAACCCTTATAGTGGAAGAAACACCTCATGTTGTGTTTGATGAGTCTATCTTTGAGATCAGGAATGATCAATTGGAACCTGAAGAAATCACACAGAGGACAACCAGACTAAGACTAAAAGACAAAGACACTGAATTCATAGATGTCGTTCAAACCAATCTGCCTGAAAAACCCACATTGGACAACAATCCTGAAGGCAACCTTCCTGAGACAAATCCTACAGATGGAAATGGTGAACTGAATGAACCAATCCTAGTTCACATCCAGGTAACAACTACCAATGAAGAAGCAGTTCCTGCTGAGGTAGTTAATGGGTCAAATAATCAAGGGGGAACTCAAAATGTTGAAAATGCCAATGTCCCTGACATTGAGGACAACACCCCTGATTATGATCCTGAATTAGATCCTGTATTCAATTATCCTGAATTCTATGATCAAATTGACTCAACTTCAGTAGAGGACAACTCTACTGAAGAGATCAGAAAAAGAAGGACCTGGTTGTCAGACCATCCTACTGATCTAATACTTGGTGACCCAAGTATTAGAGTCAAAACAAGAAGATTCCATGGTGAAAGTGCTCTTTTCTGTTGTTTCTTGTCAGAGCAAGAACCAAGTGATATTGAGGAAGCACTTCAAGATGCCAATTGGATCACAGCCATGCAGGAAGAACTCAACCAATTCACCAGAAATGAAGTTTGGGAGCTGGTTGATAGACCTTCACATCAAGATGTTATTGGAACCAAGTGGGTGTTCAAGAACAAAAAGAATGAAAATGATGTGATTGTCAGAAACAAAGCAAGACTAGTGGCAAAAGGATACTGCCAGCATGAAGGCATTGACTATGATGAGACCTTTGCACCTGTGGCAAGGCTAGAAGCAATAAGGCTTTTCCTAGCCTATGCAGCCCACAAGAGGTTCAAAGTGTACCAAATGGATGTCAAGAGTGCCTTTCTGAATGGAGTCTTGAAAGAAGAGGTCTATGTGGAGCAACCACCAGGTTTTGAAGTTGGAAACCAAGTTTACAGACTGAAGAAAGCTCTATATGGACTCAAACAGGCCCCTAGGGCTTGGTATGATACACTGTCACAGTTCCTATTGGATCATGGATTCACCAAGGGAACTGTGGACAGAACTCTCTTCAGAATCTCTGAAGGAGAGAACATCTTGCTTGTCCAAATTTATGTAGATGACATAATTTTTGGATCCCCTAATGAGAAGCTGTGTGAAAAGTTCTCCAAACTCATGCAAAGCAAGTTTGAGATGTCCATGATGGGGTTGATGAACTTCTTTTTGGGTCTACAAGTCAAGCAATCAAAAGAAGGAATCTTCATCAACCAAGCTAAGTACACCAGAGAAATGATCAAGAAGTTTGGGTGTACAACTAGCAAGCCAGTAAGGATCCCTATGAACACAAATTGGAAGATGGATCCTGATGAGAGTGGTATTCCAACCAACTCTACTGAGTATAGAGGAATCATTGGATCACTCCTCTATCTCACTGCCAGCAGACCTGACATTACCTTTGCAGTAGGTGTTTGTGCAAGGTTTCAAGCAAATCCTAAGAAAAGCCATCTTGAGGTTGCAAAGAGGATTTTGAGGTATCTCAAAGGCACTGAAAATCTAGTCCTTTGGTACCCTGCTGATGACAACATTGAGCTAACTGGCTACTCAGATGCTGACTATGGAGGTTGTAGAATTGACAGAAAGTCCACTTCAGGGACTTGTCAATTCTTGGGCAACAAGCTTATATCTTGGTTCTCCAAGAAGCAGAACACAGTGGCTACTTCCACCACTGAAGCTGAATATGTTGCAGCTGGAAGTTGTTGTGCTCAAATCCTTTGGTTGAGACAACAACTAAGAGACTACAAAGTCAACTCTACTGAAGTGCCAATATTTTGTGATAACAATAGTGCCATTGCTATATCACAAAACCCTGTTCTGCACACAAGATGCAAACATGTGGACATCAAGCATCACTTCATTAGAGATCATGTGGAGAAGAAGGATATTAAGTTAGTAAAGATCCACACAGATCATCAAAAAGCTGATATACTAACTAAGCCACTTGCAGAGGCAAGATTTCTGGAGCTATCAGCAGAGTTGGGATTACTTGACGCAGGGAAGTTGGACAAGTAAAAGTCATGAAAAGTGAATGAAATATATGGAAATTGAAAAGGGTCTCAGCAGACTTGGTCAAGTCTACTGAATATCAGAAGAGATGGCTAAAATCATTCAGGACACTTGTCCATTGGAATTCAGGACCTTTGTCCACATCTCTTCAGGACACTTGTCCAAGTGGGATCAGATAAGTTGTCTTGGCTATCAAACTATTCTCTTGGTTTGATAAGCACCTATTTTGGGTAAATCACTGCCTACCTTGATACATGTCCCAACTACAGATATCATCACTATAGGATTTTATTTGTCCCCCACCCAAAAGGTCACTTTCCATGCATTAAATGCCAAGATTTAACTCTTGTTTGCATTAAACTTTTCGGGACATGATCTATCTCGAAAAACCCCCAGCCTTAAACAAACATTAAAAACCACCCACGTTTTGAATAAAACAGTTCTTTCACTGTTACATTGGTTTTTGAACATTGGATCAAAAATGGACAACTCCCCTGAAATCAATCCTAGCCGTCCATTGGGGATTTCCATTATTGCTCACCTTTGAATTGCTTCAAGACCTTACCAACTCATTGACAAACATTCCTTTTAGAATATTCACAAGTCTTAAGATCCCCACAAACACTTCTTCCCCAAGTATTCGAAACCCTAACTCAAATTTTCTTCAAACTCTCTCAAAGCTCTCTCTGCAAATTTCAATGGCCCCCAAAGTTAGACCAGAGATGCTTGTTGATTTCTCTAACAAGGATCTAGACCTGGATTTTGCCTACCTAAGCAACAAAAACAATCTTCATTTTGAGCTAATAGTATCCTTTGAGAGTGAGGATCCTGAAATTACACCAACCTTGAGATGGTTGAGGAGAGCTGGACTTCAAAAGTTCTTGGAAGAAAGACCAAGCTCTTGCTTGGAAAGCTACATGGCAGAATTCTTTGCCTTCCTCAAGTGGAGAGGCAAACCTGAAGATGGTGAAGTATCCACCAGATTGTCTTACATTGCAGAAGGAGAGGAAGAAGAGAGATTTCATAGAGTGAAATTCTCCTCAGAAGATCTGGAAGGAGCCTTTGGATTGCCTCATGAGGGAAGGAATCCAGAAGCTTATGGCACTGGCCATGAAGAAGAAATAGCTCAGGAATGGCTATTGACACCAGACCCTCTCTCCTCAACTCAAAACAAGAAGACTCTCAAGCCAGAGTTTCTAAACCTTTTTGAGGTAGTTGCTAAGAGCCTCTTAAGCAACACTGGAAGCTTAGAGCAGGTCAGCCATCCAAGGATCAGAATCATGGCTGCCATTATTGATGCCAGTGATAAGGGCATTAAATTTGATTGGAGGACCTTCATTATGTCTGAGATGATGAAAGAAAAGGCTAAATTCAAGGTGAAATCTCACAACAAGGTGGTGCTAGAAGGGAAAATCAAGTATTGCACCAGGGCAAGCTTGTTGATTGAAAGGTTTTCCCACTATTCCTAGATGCAAACCTTTGCAAAGCCCCTCCCAGCCCAAAAGATCCTATTCAGAAAGCTCAGCAAGAAAACTGAGAAAAGAAGGATGTTAATGGCCAAGCCTGCTGAAGCAATGTTGGAGGAGAAGCCCAAGTTGAAAAAGAGGACAAAGGCTAGGGTGGTGAAGACAAGGAAAATGTCTCAGATAATCTCAGAAGAGAATTCAGATACTTCAACTGAGATTGAAGAAGTTGCTAGAGAAGGTGTACAAGTGCCCTCCGATCATTCAGAAGAATTAAGGCAAAAGTACAATGAGACTAGACAAAAGTCTAGGGGTGATAAGAGGATCAGGGAAGTTGTCCCTGAGAAGGATGAGGAAGGAAGTGGGAGCAGTAGAGCTAGTAAGAGAAGGGTCAAGCCTACTGACAAGGTGTTGGAGCTTCAGGAAGAAAGGTCTCTACAACTTGCTCTAAGAGAGAGCAGAGCTGAAAGCAGAACCAAATCAAAGTCAAGGACCAACTCATCTGAGTCTGGAACTCCAGAATCCAGGGTCCCTGAAGGTCAACCAATGGAGGCCAACATCCCTGAAATTCAGAATCCTGAGCCCAACTCACCTGAAACCAATATAACCCCAACCAATCAACCCATCACCCCCATTAACCTCACAAAGAGATATTCTCCTGAGGGAAGTGTGCAGAGAAGTATGATAGATGTGCTAGCTGACATAGCTGTAGATGAGACAAGGTTACAATCTCCCCTTGACTCATCTATGCTCAATTATTCAAAGCTTTTAGAAGCTGCACTCTTTAAGCCAACCCCCCTGAGCAAAGCCCCTTCAGATCCATTGCTCTCAAAAGCAACTGAAGATCCCTCTACTGCACCCAACCCATCTGAAGCCAACATTCCTGAACTTAATCTGCTTGAAGCCACATTACACTACAAGAAATTTGAGAAATCGCGACGAAAAAAATCGTCATAAAAACTCTATTTTTCGTCACGAAAGTTGTTTGACGACGAAATTTTTCGTCACAAAGAATGTCACCTTTTGTGTGTCACGGTAGGTAAAATGCGACGTTATTTTGATTCGTCACTAAAAGTCATCATATGATGACGATAAAGGTCATCGTCGCTATAGCATTAATCTATGGTGACATATAAATCGTCGCATTTGACATTAAAATTTCGTCGCTTAATATGGTATTTCGTCACTAAAGGTTAAAGTTTTCACGACAATTTGATTATTTGTCACTAAAAATTATTTTTTTGTGACGATTTTCCATCTATTACTAACCTTATCAAATTTTAGTGACATTGTTTTTTGTTACAATTAGACTAACTATTTTGTCATATTTTGTATATTTCGTCATGATAAAGTTGTTATTTCGTGACAAAATGTTGTTCGTTGTTATATGTGTGTATGTACAATGACGACCAAATTTGTCACTAAAAAGTCTGATTTAGTGACAAAATTTTTACTGTCACTAAATAGTGTGCAAATTATAACAAACTATTTTTGTCATTATAATGTACTATTTAGTGACAAAAACGGTGACCGTCACAAAAGGTTTAGTAACGGTGACAACATATTTTTTATCGTATTTTAAATCTTTCGTCATGAAAGAATTACGCTATAGTGACAAAAATTTTGTTGTCATTATATATTTAGATATAACGACAATACGTTTTGTCACCCAAAATAAGATTTTTGTGACAAAATGCTCAATGTCGTTAAAAGATGTGAGAATGGTGATAAAATATTTTTGTCATAATAAAATATTTTTTTAATGACGAAAATGATAATTGTTCCAATTTTTTTAAACTACAGTAACAACATATATCGTCATTATTAATTAACATACCGTGATAATATTATTTTATAGTCAAAGTAATACAAATTACAACACAAAATTCATCATGAAATGATTATAATTATCGTGATAAATTAACTTTTTAAAAGAAGAAAAAATATTTACAACAATAAATAAATTAAGCATAAAAAAATTGCATTAATATAAAAAGTCATTCAATCATTTAGAAAACTTAATTAACAAGAAATATTTTTCTATTATTTCATGAAACCAAAAAAAAAATAAAAATATATATATATATATATAAATATATATAAAGTTTATAACTCTATCCCTTTATCATTCAAAAAAGCCATTAGTTTCTCAATATTTGCACCTTGAGCAGCCATCTTTGCATCTTGTGCAACCATATTTGCATTCAAAACAGTCAATTGTGTTTTGAGTTCTTGCACCTGAGCTTCAGACTCTTGCAGCTTTTCTTTCGCATCTTTTAGTTCCTCTTGTAATTGATTAGAAGAATCGTGCATTGTGTTGCGTCTGCTTGGAGGCTTTGGACCATAACCAAGACCTTTTACATATCCAGTTCCATGACCCAACACCTCCAATACTATCTCATCTGCACTCTTTTCAATTCCGAGCTCAATATATTCTTCTCGTTTTTTTTCATCATCTCCTGGCAATTTAACATAAAGAGAAGTAAATTACCATCAATTTTAGTAATAAACGTAAATCTCATAAATATTTATCCCGATTTTTTTAAGTGATACATTTTTATCAACGAAAACCCATGAATATTATTACTACCAATAAAGAGCAAAGAATAATTGAACTCTAAAATTTAAGCAAGTAAGTAGAATTGTAGACTCTTTTGCATAGTAATTTTAACAAGGAGAAATAACATGTTTCAATATCACAAAAAAACATCATTTAATTATTAACAACATATATTTACTAAGGGGATTAGATTGAAAACTTGTTATTAGATACTATGTTAAATATGTATACATGACTTACCCAATTTTCTTTTGCCTCACTGGATTTCCAACCATTTTTCTCTGAACTGTGTGTACGTTCGTACAAGTCAATTCGATCACATGGTTCTCCAGCTAACTCACGTTCATACTACATAACAAAATAAGTCAATACTTGATCACATAGACAACATTTAGTATACTAATTTACAAACTAAAATATAATAAGACTAATCAATATAATCAAAATACGAAGGCATATCTCCACAACTATCCTCATCAAAACTCTTTTCACTTGTCAAAGTTCATACACAAAGACAAATATAATGACAATTACATCAATTTGGGTTGGTGTTAATACAAATTCCATAAATCCACACCCTTTTGAATTTAACTAGAATACCTATATAGTCTAATTGATTTGTTTACTTTGACAAAGATGACCGATTTAATATTTAATTGGATGCACACAGAACTAGTATTTCTTTCTAAGATAAATTTTATAAATAAGCAACATCCATCACATGAGCAAAACATGACTCCAATATTACAAATTACAACATATACATACGCATAACACTGATAATCATGATAAACATAATACATACCCAAAAACATTTCAGCTAGTTCACAAAAACAAAAAAATAATCCAAGAACGTACCATTGCATTAAAACTGAGATGTACAACCCAAAAAAAAAAAACAGGAATGTTTATTTACTCACAATTTCACGACTGCGAACTGTAAAAGCTTTTCTTCCAGATATATGTTTGCATCGCAATTTTTTCCTATTGTTTCGATTCACCTCGCTTCTATGCTGCAAGAATACAAAATAAGACAATTTGGGAGTAAGTGAAGCCCCAAAAATTTCTAATTTAACTTATAGACATACTCATGAATAACTTATAAGTTGTATTTATAATATTCTTTTCTTGCAGTTTACAAGAGAAAATAACATCTCTTCATATTTTATATCTAGATTTCATGCTACTATGACTAAAACATTAAGGATATTGCTGAAACATATGATTTATTATGATATGGTTTGCATGATTATTCACATCATTACCTTGAAATTGTCAGATGCGAAATTAATGATCGCACAGTTCTTCCCAGTTATCTTGTCTAGGACAGAAAGAGGGTTTGTTATTCTTAGCCTCTTGTAAAGTTGCAAACCGAAGGAAGTGTTGATGCAACCTGTAACATTTTTGTCGAGTACTTATTTTCATCCTATTGACCAAGCAGTGTGTCACACCGGGGGTATCGATATTCACATCCATGTGCATCTACAACTCACACACAAATATACACATTAGATTACAAGAAGGTGAAAACTATATATTAAACAAATTTAATTTTTAACGCATACCTGTAGATGGTCAAATCCTGGTCCCAATCCATTGGCCTCATCTACCTCTTTCCATGTTTTTGGAACCGGAAGGACATCTCGGGTTATTACACCAATCTGGCTAGCTAGCTTTGCAGATTCATCCCCATTTATTGGTCTCCCAATTGATGGATCCACATTAATCTTTAGTTTGCTTTTGTAAGTATCGAAATACTTCAAGATTCCCTTTCCAATTGTTTTACCCCGAGTTTTTTCTTGGTACCAAGAGCTACATGTGAACAATACAATTTTGTTACGATTTATAATTTTACATATATATTGACTATGGAAGTTTAACACATAAAAAAACCAAAAAATAATAATTTTACCTATTGTTGCAGCAACAACTTCAGTAGATTCATGTTGAGAGGATTCGTTTTCGGGTATTTCAGAAGCTTGAGATGGATATTGAGAGGTTGCAGTAGCTAAATTTGGTGGTTTAACATGTAAACCTCCTTTCGATTGCTGAGTTCTTGTATTTTCTTGACCTCCTATACCACCTTTTTCTTTGTTAAGAAGGTCTTTGATACCTATTCTAGCAATGAAATTACGTTTTTGTTTCAGGTTCTTTGGACCTCCGGGAGCCATATAAAAAACCTGGAAGAAAGCAATCACATATAAAAACAAAATGATTTATTAGCAAAATTGATTATTGTGGAAATATTGGTAATTGGTAATTGGGCTAGCATATTGAAGGAGATATATATACAAGAATTGAATACATGTTTAAATGCACAAATAGGGAGGATTTCAAACAAAAATAAACATTCAAATGGTAACCATTCTAACATTCAAGAAAATATAGATCCAAATTAAAACACAACACACTTTCAGAATATCATAAGCTCTAAAAGAAGATCCAACCAAAAATTATAAAAATACTTAAACCTGCTCAAGCAGAACTAAAGATTTATCTCAAGGATGTAGGAAATGGGAAACCCCCCTATTTTAAAATATAAATCATATGGCAACAACTAACACTCCCAAAAACAGATTATTAAGAGTTGTAAAATCGAAATCAAAGTTTGATCAAACAACTAACTTATATCAACAATGAAAATCGATTGAAAATCAAACAAATTTCAAACCCATTGAATACTGCAAAAACTTATATCATTTCACAGTGGGTTCACTTGGAATAAGGTTAAGAATATCCCCCATGCCATGAGGAAAAACATTGTGACATGATAAACAATAAATCATATAATAATCAGGTTTCATAACATATAACACCCAAAATCCATTTTTCCTAGAAGTCCATTTGAGGCATTTTTTCAAACAGATGGAGGGCATGAAAACAAATCATACAGAGCTGTTAAATTCCCTGTAAAAGAAATGATAATTGAAACCTCACAGAAATCAATAAGTGCGACTTAACACAATAAGTGAATTGGAACATAGATTAAACAATATATTTGAAACAATTACAATATATATGTAGCTGACATAACATTACTGAAACCAGTAAAAGGGGGATAAACTCCCTATTAAGATTAAAATAGTATTTGCTACAGAGAGGCGATCTGAAACACAAACTCACCGGAATATTCGCTACAGAGAGGCGATCAGAAGACTAGGTTTAGGAAGAGAGGGTATTTGACATTTTGATATGAATGAGAGATCCCGTTAAAACCTTGATATTATTCCTTAATAAAAGCCTATTTTCTGGGATTTCCTAAACAAAATCTGAGAAATTAGTTTGAAAATTATGAACGAGCACTAAACGTAGATTGGCTCCAAATTCTTTTAGCTCTAAATATGTGATTTTTTTTTTTAAAGAAATTGAATAACCCCCTAAAACGAAAAAATTGGCTCCTCTTAATGCTTGATGGTGATCAATAGATTGGCTCCTATCGCGTTGAGCCCTAAATTGAAATTCAGTGGGCTAGAGTAGTTGGCAAAGGGAAAATAACTAAAAACACGAACTTGTCTCATTAAGTTGGATGATGTAATTTTTTCAAATTTGATTATAATTTAAATAATTATTATTGGACATAAATATTTCTTACACATTTAGGAAATCAAATAGTATTATTTTCTTTTAAATAAAATATATATATTTTTTAAATAGGATTTAAATTTTTAGTCATGTTGTATGGTTAAATTTATGATGATGTAATTGAATATATATTACTTCCTACGTTTCGATGAAAGTTACTCATGAGTTTTAGGCACAAAGTTTATGTATAAGAATAGCATGGTAAGTTCGTCAGAAATATTGCTTCCTGAAATTATCAGGACTTATAGGTGATTGTCTCATATATGTTTTTTATATGAAAATACATGTAAATCATGTTCTCCTACTAAAAATTATCAATTTGTTAGAAAGAAATTTTAAAATCAAATGAGTGGATCGAGTATGCATGGAACGAGTTGGAAGACACACATGTTTTGGGATATGGGTGTAAACGAGCCAAGTCGAGTCAAGCACGAGCTTGATCACACTCAATTTTATTGAACTTGAGCTTAACTTGATGGAAAATTCGAAATACCCAAGGTTGGCTCGCGAGCTTGACGAGACTAGTATTACTGAGCTCAAAATAATTAGAATATGCATTATATTGTAACTCATTAAAACTATGTTTCTAGACTAAAACGACGATGTTGTGGAAAAAACTCAGAAAAAAAATTGGTGGTCAAGGATAAAGCAAATGGTGACTGTCGACAGAAGTTGAAACGAACTAAATTCTGGAGTAATATCTAGAATTACTATTATACGGAATAATACTTTTCTGGAAAAGTAAGAAAGTAGTGACAATTTTGGAAATAAAATGATGTTGGGAGGGTATTAATTTTGTGGGATATTTTCACATTAAGAGTGTGCAAGTAATCTTGGAATGTCCCAATAAAAAAAATGTGCAAATAATCACGGAACGAAGGGAGTATTCTTTTTTTCTAATTAATCTGATGTTGACAAATGTGAATTAACTTGTTACACGGTCGTCCAAATTAGGAGAGGTGAATTAGGCAAAATATGCCTAACATATAATGCTTGGGTAAGTTGAGAGGTGAAGTTACTAACATGAGCTGACAAGTGTTTGGAAGCTGAGATGCAACCTTTTTTTTTTTGCGGTGCAAATTGAATAATATTCGTATAATATTTTATCATGGAAACAAATGTTTTAATCATACAAGTTACATACATTTTTGTTTTTTTTTTTTTGGCGATTTTTCTTTTTAGTTTGTCCCTCTTTTCGTTTACAGATTTAGAGCTCAAGTTAAAAATTTCGACTAGAAAAATACATATAAATAAAATTTTGATTGTTCATAACTTGCTCCATTCTCTCTCTAAAAAAAAATGGCTCCAATCTCTCAACCATCTCAAAACAACCTTCTCTCAACCATCTCAAAACAACCTACTTTTAATTACATGGAAGAGGGGTTTCGATTTGAATAAATATAATGTACTATGTCTGTGATGTAGTGGCAAAGTGTTGGTCTGTATATTGAAATCTTTGATTTCCAATTTGAAATTTGTTCTGAACATTTTATTTTTGTAATCCCCTAGAATTTGTAATTAAAAAATCAATAATGTGTTGTAATTTTATAATTGCAGTTGACAAATTGCAGTTTCTATATGTAATATTTGAAGCGCATGTGGAAACAATTGCAAGAATGACAGTAAGGGCTTCAGCTCCTTTGATAGCTCCTTAAGAAACTATCGACAGCTTTGCGCGCTGATTTGCAAGCCTGCACATCGCCCGTCCTTGAAAGATCACGCAAAGCTGCTTCTAGATTATCATGAACAATCAAACAACGATTCATGATATTTTGGAACTGCTGAATTGTAGTTTGGACCTCATCCCACTGATGTTTTTCTAGATAAGAAGGTGAAGACTTGGAGATTGTGAAGTCTGCATGCGTATAAGCTACACATGTAACAAAAAATCCGAAAATCAACATCAATGGCTCCATGGGGAGAGAAAGGTTGTTGAATCTGTAATAGACCTGAAAATACTAAATTTGTAATCTCTAATCGAATTCCTCTTCCAAAAAAATTGGCCGGAATGCTAAGAAAATCCAGGAGACGCAGTGAAGACGCTCTGCTTGAAACTGATTTTCAAATGTATTTAAATTTCTACATCAAAGACAACATGCCAAATTAATCTCAAATTCTACTAATAGTGTAGCAAGAGTAGAGCCACTAAAAACTATTATATCTAAATTTCCCCCCAGCCAATTCACCTAAAATAATCAATTTGATCTATCTGCACTGCACCATACACATTATATATTAGAATCAAAATTCAAACAGCTCAATAGGCCTCAAGGCTCAAACCACACCTGCAAAATTTCATATCCAAATCTTAAAATGAGTATTAAAATTGAAGAAATAAATGACAACATTGGTGAATATATATAAAGTCTATAATTCTATCCCTAAATTATAAACTAGAATCTAAACAAAAACCTAAAGCAAAAACATATACCATCATGAAAGTGCTGAATGTAATACATAAAATTCCTCCTTTCAATATCTGAATTCAAATTCAAAACATTGCATCTCGTATCACCGCCATGACTACTACAATCTTCATTGCACCCCGTCGCTGTCTTCATTAGTGCAGTTCCATTTCTAGCAGTTAATATGCATACCATAAAATTAGCAAATTGAACAGCAAAATCAAGAGAAACATATAACACTCAAAATGTATCTAAAAATAAGAAACATATGTAGCAAATAAACTACTAGTTCTATAGAACGAAACCCCAAACCTCTCATGGGGAAATAAAACCAATCCCTGGAATTTGTTTCAGAATAAAGTTACAAGCTAACTAAGATGTTTGGGGAGACGACAAGCTTACAGTGAACAAAAGTTATGTAGCAATTAAGGATCTGGACAGTAGAATCATTGTTGCCAATTTAGTGGTCAAGGTTTTGGCTGCCATCTGAAAGAGAAATCACATTATAAATACATGAAGCTCACAAAAAAGAAATGCACTATCTATCATAATTAATGTTCTACAAGTTTATATGATTCATACTCAAACGTTAATTTTTACTTATAAGGCAAGTCAATAAGAAAGCACAATGAATTCCAAAATTGACTAAAAATCAAACAAATTCCAAGTCCATCGAATACTCAGAAATTGATAGTTCTCTGCATCATAGTATTTTTACCCATAAAAGCCACAAAATCACCTTAAACTAATGTTTGTAAAGTTATATTTGCACAGGGAGCCGCATACAAGAAGAAAGATACTTATAAGTGCACCAAATGATTAGTAAATTATATTTCAAGTACAAGAACTAAAGAACAAAGAAAAACAGATGTATGTGAATATAAATATTGGACTTATGTTTGCTTTGCTAAGTTCCAATAGTGATATTAGTACACTCCTTAGGAATCTGGAAATTTACAATATACATATGATAGAGAATTGTGCTGTACCGAGTCTTGAACGATTATTCATCGAGCTACGATATTTGAACTATGAGGTAAACAAATGTCACACAAAGATCTCTCAAGAAAAAAATAAAACCCCAATATTAATAATCTAAGTGATTGATTTTGAATGTGAAGGCCAGGAGAACAATTGTTAAATTCACAATTCAAGTTTTAAAATCTAAAATTTCAAAGAAGATAACAAATAAAACATCTTAATTAACAATTTTTCTTGAATAAAGGAACAGACTAACAAACTGATTCAATTAATTATTTGAAAAATAGTCTACATGAGATCTCCCATTTGTTCGAAAAAAACTTTTATGAAAATTCAAGCTTATAGAATTTGTGGATCCCTATTGCTAAGCCTACATAAATTTGTAGCCAACACATATAATTTGGGAAGAGAAATGGCTAGGGGAGAGGAGTTTTAGAAACAGCTTTCCAAGACTATATAATTTAAGTGCAAATAAATATACTAAGGTGGGGGAGATGAGGTAATGGCAAGGTGGGATGTGGGTGTGGAAGTGGAATTGGAGACGAGAACTCTTTGATAGAGAGATTAATATGCTAAATGAACTAAATTCTTTGATCAACGGGAGCAGCCTAGCTCAGACAGGGTGTCAAAGATACATAGAGGTGGCAATGATCGGCGGAAGGAAGATACACCACGAAACAAGTATATGATTGTTGGGAGAGCAACAAAACGTGGGAAGCGACACGGAAAGGGAGGAATTCTGTCTACTATGGAAAAACTATGCGCCATCCAAACTGCACATACACTCATGGCGGCTCATATGGGGGCGGCTCCCTACAACGGAGAACCTGAAGAAGAGGAGAATCATTGAAGAAGAGACAGTTCATCACATATTTTTTTAGTGAATCCAAGCTCGAACTTAATGCAGTTTAGCAGGCATTTTAATGGCAAGAAAAGCAGAAGAATTGTAGTGAGGATATGGGAGTGTGTAGTATGTCTTGTGTGGAAGACTAGGAACAAGATTATATTCAATAATGGAGTAGCAAACGTGTAACTATTGACAGAAGAATTAAAATCACACATATGGAGCTGAGGTGTGAGCAGAGGCTTCTCAAAAAACAGGGGAGCACAAAGATTTAGCTGCATATCCTAGGATGATGATGATTGTTTAATCCTCAACCAACAATTCTATTCCCTTTAACTAATATGTATTGTATCGAACATTGAAGGGTATATGTTGTACCTTGTTTTCAGTTTGCAATAAGAATTCCTTAAAAAAAAAAAAGTTATCCCAATTCTCCCAAAATTCTCTCAATTGGATTTCAAAAACTAGGGAAACTTTTTTTATTTCAACAAATCAAGAATCTCAAAACATACAGAACTACCAATATTAGACGCTTTTCTGTCCAATCTACACGTAGGGTCTATATTTGAAGATCAACTTTTATCTCAATATTTCGAATCAGAAATTCATGAGGCACTAAGTAACACAGGAATTCATGATTGCGGTATACTAAAGACTTCTAAATATTATGCGTACAGTACGAGGCGATATAGTTCTTGATTCAATTGATCGACAACCACCGAGGAGCAGAGCAGAAACAGCGTCTTGGCTGGTGCCAGACGACATCGCAAAGATGAGCTTTTCGAAGATTGATAACAACGTCCTTTTTTTCTCCAAAAATCAAATCAATTGAATTATGTGAGAAGAAATGGAGATATGCTTTATCTATTTAATGAAAGTGGAGCGATTAACCTTAAATCAGACGCCTGTGTCAATTTCTCAGCGCCAAAAGATCAGATCGGACGGCAAAAATTACACTAGTCCAACTCAAAAGGGTTAATCGGCAACCTGTTATTGATTGGAAGGAATTAAGAGATTATGTAATCCAATCTTCACCTTAATCTGGGACTTAGAGCAGCGGGATTCAGAATTGGGGGTGGGTGGAGAAGAAGCAATTTTCGCAGCGGGATTCAGAATTGGGGGTGGGTGGGAAAGAAGCAATTTTCTTTTTGGCGCCTATTAATTTAATTTGGCGCTAATAATCCTAATTTAATTGTGACGGAGAAGGACATTTCGAATTTGATAAAGATATTGCTTTATAATTTTTATGGTACAATAGAGTCCTCCAAATAAGACATTATCAAATTTCTATGTTTTAAATAATTATGCTCCAATTTATTTTATCAAAATTTAAAATCTTAAAAATATAGTGATATTACATGTATAATTTTTTTATGAAATATGCTAATAGTATGTATCGATTTTTTTTTTATTAATAGTGACAAAAAAAATTGTCATAAAGAGAAATATTTTTGTAACAAAATTCAAATTTGTCACATTTGTATAACCAGTGATGACGAAATTCATGTGTTGCAAAAAAGTTCATTATATAATTTATGACTCATCTTTGTGAAAAATGACAAATGATTAACAATCGTCACTATATATATGTATTGGTGACGAAAGAAAATGTTACTAATTAATCTGAATAAATAGTGATGAAACATAAAATCGTCATGAAAATAAAATATTATATGACGAATATGATTGTCACTGATTACAATGACTATCGTCCCCGAATAATATTGTGACGAAATAATTATGTCACTAATTATTTTGATTAATTAATGACAAAACATAGCATCGTCATGAAAAAATTATTTTTCATGACCTTAAATATCGTCACCAATTATTATGGATGTTGTCGCCAAAGTTTTTTGTGACAAATTTCTTTTTGTCGTCATGATATTTTCAAATTGGTGACGACAAAAGTTATTGTTAGTGACAAAAAAAAAATTGTCACGAATAATATTAGTATTGGTGACAAATTTTTATTTTGTCACGAATTCTACCTATTAAGTGACGAAAATTAATTGCGTCACCTTTAAATGACAAATTGTGACGAATTTTGTGTCGTCACGAAAAAAATCGTCATATAATGTATGATTTCCTGTAGTGTTAGGAGAACCCAGAGCCAACTCCCCTATAACCCAAAGTCCCCATTCAAGTGGAGATGAAGAGGAGTATACTTATGAAAGTATGCTCAGAGGAGGAGCAAAGGCTACTGTGGACAGTTTGTATCCACAACTTGCTGAATTTCCAAGAATTCAGAAGACATTTCATGATCTAAGGATGCTTGTTGATGTAAAAGACAAGTCTATGATGGAGATATCACAAGTCATCCAAGATAAGGGTGCAAACTGGTGGCAAATAGATCGAGGAGAACAGATTATTACACTTTGCTGGAGTTTCAAAGACAAGATTCCTCACTGATGAGGAAATATTTGCAAAGTTGGTGAATGACAAGATCAATGAAGAGAGGGAAAGAAAAGCTAAGGGTATCAAACACCCTGAAAGTAGCTCCAATGATGATGACTCCCCAGATGATCCCTCAAACCCCTCTAAACCCAACCCTCCTGAAACCCCTCAAGCCAATCTTCCTAAGCCTTCTGTCTCTGAAAGACTTTCCAACCCCCCTAGAACCTATCATAGGAAAGGCTCTGTCATTTCAGAGGTGTTGACCAAGGATGGTAACACAACCAAGGACACATCTGCCAATGAAGGTTCTTCTGAACCCAAGGCACAGCCTAAAGATGTGGAGGTTCCTTCTCTAGAGGCTAGTTTGATTAAGGCCTATTCAGTGTCAGAAGAGTTGGACATTGATCAGCCCTTAATCATTCAGGATGACTCAGTGGCTGTTGATATAAGCACTGTGATCTCCCCACAACTGCCATCTTTGAACCTTGTTGAAGGTGGAGATGTTGCAGGTTTAGGAGAAGGAGTTGAAAAGGAAAGTAGTTTTGAAAAATCAGAGGGAGTTATGGATGAAAGAGAGGCAGTTATCACTAAGATTGTGAGTGTACCAACATATGAGGGTGGTATAAGTGAGGAAGGACAGGTTATTCTTGAAGTCAAATCTGAACTTCAAGAATCCCTTGATGAGAGGAGGCCTGCTCTTTTAAGTGAGGAAACTTTTAATGAAGGAAGAAAAGAAATAGTTGAAAATGAGGAGAAGACTGCTGATGTATCAGAGTTTTATGAAAAATAAAATGAGGGAGATAAGTGTGTTTTCACTGATGCTTTTGATTTGTCTGATATTGCAGGGATAAGCTTTGAACAAATTTTTGCAGATGATCTCTTGACAGATGCTCCCATCCAAGTTGACACTGGATCAGCACAAGCCTTGCTTGGGATGCAATCAGAGAAGTTGGATTCCTTGGCTCAACAAGTTCAAACAGCTCATGCAGAAACTTCTGGAGCATTAGATGAGCATGGAAGATCTCTAGCTTCTGTTGAAATGAGATTAACTGGCTCTGAAGATGTGGTTTTACCCACATTGGAAGCAAGAATTGAAGGAGTAGAATCTGGTCTTCAAACCATCTCTACTGAAGTTCACAAAGCCAAAGTCAGTATGGAAAACATCTCAAAGGAGGTCAAGAAGGATCAAAAGATGCTGAGAGATAACCATAATGCAAATGTTAAAGCTATCAGATTGACAATCAAGCAAGCTCTTGGCAAGAAGACAGCCTTGCAAAAGAAAAGAGCTGAAGAGCAAAGGCTAGCTATGGTCAAAGCAGCCTCAGAAAAGTTTTCCCAAGAAGTGTTGGCCAACATTGCTGAAGGTGCAGTGGCCAACCTCACTGAGCTCCTGAAAGCCCAATTGGATGCATCTCTTAAGGCAACCATGGAGGAGGTTGTCCAACAGAAAATGAAGCCTGTTCTTGCCTTTCTCAGCTTGAGCAATGACAAGATGCAAAATATACATGATGAGAATGTATATTTGTTGGAAGAAATGAAGTCTCTAACCCAAGCCCAGTCCTTATTGGCATCCACTATGAGTGAACTGAAGCCAGAATGTTTTGATGCTGCCAAAAAGGGGGAAAGGGAAAGAGCAAGGGCAAAAGGTGCCTTAGTGATTGGGAGTCCAGTGAAAGGGAAGGACAAAGCCCCTGAAGAAAAGGGAAAAGAGCCAGCAGTGCTGAACTTGGAAGAATTGGATGAAGAGGAGCAGTTAGCATTGGCATTGAAGAACTCCATGGCCTCAGCTCAAGAGGAAAGAGTGAGGTTACAACAAAGACCAGGTGGTGAAGTATCTGGTTTGGACAAGGATGCTGAAGGTGTCCAAACTAGAGGAAAGATCAAGAAGGCCCAAGGAAAGAAGAGACAATTTGAGAAATTCACTGACTTTTCCAATAGCCTTGATCTTCCACCTGAATTCAGAGTTGTTGATGATGAGCCTATCTCAAAGAAGGCCAAAACTACTGAACTACCCAAAGCTGCTGAAAAAGACAAGTCTTCTGAATTTGACAAAAGTACTGAAGGTCCCAAGTCCACTGAAGACATTGAAGAGCTATTTACTGAAGGATTTGGACCTGAACCTAAGAAGAAGACAACAGTCCTAGCCCATGATCCATCAAAGCTGTTTCATGAAGGGTATGGCAAAGACCCTGAAACACAACAGAAACTGGCCATGATGAGGGCCCAGGAGAAAATGGATTTGATGGAAGAGGCTAACAGAGCAAGAGACAAGAGAAGAGCTAACTTTCAGAAACCAAGAAGAAGGAGAGCAACCTACAGCAAGATGAAGCCTCAGCTTCTAATCCCAATGGACACCAAATATCCACACTTGGATAAATGGGTGCCAATTCAACTGAATGACACATGGGAAGAAGCAAAAAGGGAGTTTGTCTATGACTATTATGTCATTGACAGATGGAATGGAGGAGATGCAAACTCTGCCTTCACTGAGTTCATGCTGGAATACTACAGAGAATTGTATCAACAATTACTTGCAGCTGCTGACATTGCAAGAATTGAACTCAATGCTCCCAAGCCCATCATTTACATGCCTCCAAAGCTTGATGGATGGATTGACCAAGCAAGGATCCTAAGGGAGTTCACAGAAATTCTGAAGCTGAACAAGATGACCCTTGGACCCAAAGGAACTAACCAGGAAGCCATGGAACTCAAGAAAAGAGTGTGGGCACAATATGGGATGAACCCACCTCCTGAGGATGATCTCTAAGAATGGCTAAGTCTTCTGACTCTTTCTGGATGAAAAATTTATCTTATCTGAAGATATTTTTGTTATATGGTCAAATCTGCTGAAATTTGGACAAGGCTGCTGATATGTGCATTGACATGCTGTTTGCTCTGATATGGTTTAGAATGATCTGATACAAGAATAGATGCATTCTACTTTGATGCCTGGAATATCTTGTAGTAGTTAAGCTCTGATACCTGATAGCTCTGATACTTGAAAAAGCTCTATTTTACTCTGATCCTATGTTTAGTATATCTTGATTTGTAATGACTTCATGCTCTGATAAGTTATCTTCAACTATCAACATGCTTGTAATGACTTTTTATATGAATGATAGTTGAACCACTTTTGAATCAAGATACATTCTTTACAGAAATTTCTCTATGCCTATCTGTGAAACCTACTTGCAACAAAAACAGTGAATACACTAACACATTATCTTTTCAGGAATATTGACCTTAGTCATGTCTTCTGAAGATACATGTAATAGGTGTAGACAAGTCACTTTTGCTTAGATTGTGTAGGTTTTGGCATCATCAAAAAGGGGGAAATTGTTGGGAAAAACCAAATGCTCTGATCAGGAGAGTTGTCCAGAGAAGATGTTCTTATGCAAGAACAAGATTGTAAAGCTCAAAAGGACAAATCCAATAAGATGATCTGATCAGAAGAGTTGTCCAGAGAAGCCAACTCTATGTGAATAGTGCTCTGATGCTAAAAGACCAAATATGCTGATCAGAAGAGTTGTCCAAAAGAGTTGTCTCAGCATGATTGAATCAGAACAGATGCTCTAAAGGTTAAAGGTCAACTATGCTGAAGAATTAGAGACAACCATACCCTAAAGAAATACAATGCAACATGCCAAGATCATCTTGGAGTGAAACAAAGGGAAAAGAGCCAAGTCATCTGAAGAAGAGCAAGCCAACCTTGCTGAAAAGCAAAACTGCTGATAATGATAAGGAGAGTTGTCCAGTTGATAAGGAATGTTGCCCTATCATTGGATCAACCTTCAGAAGCCATGTCCAAGTCCTAACAAGAAGTCAAACATTGGGAAAAGTGCTGCAGAATGAAGACAAAGTCTTACAAGCCGTTTATTACCCAAATGAGGACATGTCACTATCAAAGAATCTGTCTTCCAGTTTGAAGAACTCAAGGAAGACATTTATAGCAATTTGGGGCTGCCTCTCCAACGGGAAAATCCTCCATTTTGTCTATAAATACAGAAGTGTGAAGACCATTTGAAAGCACCTCAACCTTGACAAGAACATCCAACTATCCTACAAGTTGACAAGTGCTCTCAAGCTTTCAAAGAGACTATCTTAGTCTTTATACACTTCTTCTAAGCTGAACCCAATTGTATATTCATACACAAGCTTAGAGAGATATCCTATCCTTATACCTTGATCTTCATTGTAAAGGATATCTCATTTGTTGGAACCTTACTTCAATCCTTACCCCTTTCAAGTGAGAAAGTGAGAAGGTTGTAGTAGTAGAAGTGGTAGGAGCTGACTGTTGAGAGAAGAACAGTTCAGTTCAGAGTTGAGAAGAGGGTACTACGACTCTAGACATCCTAGGGATCAATTCACCAAGGAGTGGTGTTATTGATCAAGTGCACCTTGGCACTATAAAACAAGTTAATTCCAAGAGTGAAGGAATTATCCTGTTAAATCAGGGAAAGTGGATGTAGGAGCTTGAGTCTCTTAACCACTATAACTTCTTGTGTTGATTTACATTCCAAGTACTTTCATACATTCAACACTGCACACAAAACTGATCTTTCAAGGATAAACATTCAAAGACTGTGCAAAAACCTATTTGGACAAGTTCCCTGAAAACTGGACTGTGTTGCATTGACTAAGTGATTTCAGAAATTAAAGGAGTCTAAACTTAAAGGGCCAACCACTATTCCGCACATATAACTCCCCTAGATAGTTATTCAACTAAGTACTCAATAGTACTTAGAAGTTTGATTATCTTAGAAGAGTTAATCTTCTTCAGCAGAGTTGTCCAAGACAACCTTGCTGAACTCTGGTTTGATCAAAGTTGAAAAGAATTGCATACAAGTGTATTTCCCCCCCCCCCTCATACACTTGTTATATACTCCTTTCAGGACCAACAACAACAAATCCTGCGATAAAATTATTTCATCACTAACTCACGTTAGCGACGAAAATATTAGAATTAGCGACAATTTTTTTCGCGGCTAAATTGCAGTTTTCTTGTAGTGATAGAGAGGGATTTTGCGAGGGAAAAGTCCTCTTTATCATGAATAACGAGGGATTTCCGTCGCCAGAATTTCCTTGCCAGAGTTTCCTCGCTATTTTTTGCCGAGCATTTTAATTTATCCCTCGTCTGACCGCGAGCATTAAATCCCTCGCCCTTTATCATTTTTAAAATAATGTCCCTCGTTAAATGGTGAGGGATTTGTAATTCCCTCATTATTTTGCGAGGGTTTTTTGAACCCTCGGTATTTCCCTCTCCATCTGCTCCTGTCGTAAAATCCCTCATCATTTAACGAGGGATTACATACCCTCGCAATTTTGATAATTATTAGTAGTGCTTGGGGAGAAAAGGTGAAAATGAAAAATGAATTAAAAAAAAAAAGGCAAAAAGTACAAAAACGGATAAAATGTGAACAAAAGTTGAGAGAGAGAAAAAAAAATAGAAAGGTGAGAAAAAAAGGCAGAAAGGAATATAAAAAAGACAAAACGAGAGGAGAAAAAGGACCAAAAAGCAGAAAAGAGAGAGATTAAAAAGCAGCAAAAAAAAAATGGGAAAATGGATTTAAAATGAAGAAAAAAGTACTCCCTCCGTCCCATACTTGAAGCTACAAATCAAATTGGCACGGGTTTTAATAAATGAGTTGTTTATTAGTATTGTGTAAGATAAAGTTGGGGTAATAAAGACTTTTCAACTTTATAAATAGTAATAAAGTTACTTTTTAGTGTAATAAAGTAGTGGCATTTGTTGTAATATTGTGATGTTTTAAGGGGAGTGTTTAAAAGTGCTTTTACTATTTTAGGTAATGTTGCTTCAAGTATGGAACGCCCAAAATGATAAAATGTAGGTTCAAGTATGGAACGGAGGGAGTAATAAATTAATGAGGGATACAATTTAACCTGCTCTGTAGCTACCCTGTCCTCTGATTAGAAGTGTGACGGGTAGGTTTGTGTATCTCTTAGCTAGGTGGTGATTGGTTAAAAATTGAGATGGATTGAGTTGAGATTGAAAAAAGTGGATTGAGATAATCAATGTTTAAATTGTGTTTGGATAGAAATTGAAAAGTAGGGGTGATGGTATAAAAATAGGTGTGTAGATATATTGTACGGGTGAATTGATATTTGGATTTGTATTTAAGAGGATTGGGAGCGAGCGAATTGAAAATAAACAATTCAAATTCGAATTTATCAAAGCACCACCTCTGCCTTGCGATGCCCCGTACTATATCATTAAAATTTTAATATATACAACGAATATTATATAGCATAAATAATAATAATAAATTAGATTTATAAAAACATTTTAGATCAATATATATTAATAAATATAATATGATACTGCACGTACCCAAAAAAAATATCTTGTTGGTATCAACCTGTTTTATGTCTTTAAAAGATAAAAGTATATAAATAAACATGTTTCTAATATTGTCTTTTTTATTTATGGTTTAAGGAATGAAATTTTTATTTTCTTATATTAAATACATGTAACGACAATTTAGTTATATTCAAATGATTTTTATATTAAATACATGTAACGACAATCTAACCCAACGATAACCGTTAGAATCTATACGACTTCGATCGTCAAATCTCAATTGTTCGAATAGGAGGTAACGACAAAATTATTAAAGTCGAAAATTAGTTAAACATAGTTCTCTAACTGGATATATATAGCTAGTTTTGATTGACTTCCATTAATATTAATGTTGTGTTATATTAAATACGTGTAACGACAATCTATGATCGTTGAAATATCTATAACGGTAATTAAAATCAGAACTAGTTTGGATTGCCTATTCTAAAATCATAATTTTCCTTTCATTATTATATTTGTTTTAATATACCTGCATGTAATAAACTATATAATTCATGTATATTATAATAATAATAAATAATTAATAAACAAAGAAAGAAAGAAAGAAAGAGCGGGTAGTTAGAGCACCTAACACAACTTATAAAACTAACCCAAACTAATTAATAAAATAAACTAACAAACTAATTAATAAAATAATTAATTGGAAAAGAAGGGATAATTCGGTCATTTTATTTATATATATATATAGCCAGCCGCCCACGGGAAACCCTAAACCCTAATCCTAATCCCTATACATACCCATCCTGAGCAACATCTATCTATCCAAGGGCGGACCTTTTGGTTGGCTGGGCTGAGCTTAGACCTGTTAAGACGGGCCGGCGGGGCAAGACGGGCCAAAACCGCAAAAGCCCGCCATTTGACGGGGCGGGGCGGTCCAGCCCGTTTGTCAAGCGGGCTACTAAAACCTCAACCCAACTCAAAAATGGGCGGGCCGCGGGTTTCGACGGGCTTTTTTTTTTTTTTTTACAAAATATTTATTAAATTTATAAAAAAAACATCTAACAAAATTAATTAAATTAAATATAAATAATTTGTCTCCTGCAAAATAAAAATTTTAACATCTGTAAATCATAAACATAAAATCTTCAAATTATACAAATACTCCAAACATACATATACAGAAATGTGATGTTTTTAAGAATAAAAAACCAAATAAAAATTTATTTTGTAATATACATATATATTATACATAATAATTTAAATATGTATATATAAGATACAGTTGGAGGAACAGAAAAGAAATGAAAGAAGAATAGATTAGAAAACAAAAAAAAAACTGCGTGACTTGCGTTAGGTTCACGTTTACATATATATATATATATATATATATATATATATATATATATATATATATATTAATTATAATATATATAAATACAAAAAAAAACTGAAAAAAAATAAATAAATAAATTGACGGGCCAGCCCGCCAAAGCCCGCCCCGCCCCGCCAAAAACCGCTGCCCAAACGGGTCGGACCGCCTGGGCCCGCCTCCTGACGGGCTTGAAAAATTCTGGCCCAACCCACTATTTTTAGTGGCGGGGCGGGCTGGCCCAGCGGGCCTAGCCCATCGCCAAGTGTCTTCCCAAAAAAAAGTATTACACCCATCGCCAAGCTTTTTAATCATATTATTTGAGAACCAAGAACATTTTGATTTTAATTCTGAAATAAATAGATTAGAAATTGTTTTCCACCAATTAAACTCTGAATTTCTAGCTTGTTTACCCGAAAAACCTATGACTGCCCCTATTCCATATTTTAATTCGAGTATCCTCATCCAATATTGTTGGTCCCAAAAGGAGTGTGACACGTGTAT
The DNA here is from genome assembly GCA_963675135.1 of Galeopsis tetrahit. Taxonomy (NCBI): domain Eukaryota; kingdom Viridiplantae; phylum Streptophyta; class Magnoliopsida; order Lamiales; family Lamiaceae; genus Galeopsis; species Galeopsis tetrahit. The sequence continues at coordinate 65,215,021 of OY776122.1, read as the reverse complement.
GGGGGGGGGGGAATACACGTGTGTGTGTTTTTCAAAAAACTTTTGCAAGTAATCGACACAAATAATCAGAGTCAAGTAAGTTACACAGTGTGTCAAGTCCTATGAAAATACTAACAGTAGATTCTAAGAATTCTTAACAGTATGCAACTTGTATGCGGAATAAATGATAGGCCATTTTATACTCCTTAATTAATATGCACTTAGATACTAAGTTATCAAATAGCAAATAGCAGTTATAACAACACAAAAGCTAAAGCAATAAGATAAATGCAGTAAGTAAGAACACAAGACGTATAGTGGTTCGGAGACTAAACTGCTCCTACGTCCACTCTCCTAATTTAATAGGATAATTCCTTAATCACTTCGGAATTAGCTTGTTTTTACAGTGCCAAGGTGCACTCTACTTCTTCTCCTTCTCTTCTCTTGATTTCTTACAACCTTCTCTCGTTGCAATACTTTCAATCTCTACTACGAACTCAACAATACTCTCAATCTATCTCTCAAGGTGAAAGTAGGGTTTTGTTCTAGTACCAACTAATTGTGTGATATCCTTTACAATTTAAGAACAAATATAAAGGATAGGATATCACTGTTTAGGCTTTGGATAATCAAAAATAAGCTTGCCTAGTGGGGACTAAAGGTAACACTCACAAATGAATATGCTTAAAAGCTTTTTAATCTCTCGAGTGTTTTTGAATGCTTTTGGATGCTAAAACAATTGCTAGAATATGTATGACTTGTAGCTTGATGTCTGTCCCGTCTCACTTGAAATGATTCAAGATATGGCCTATTTATAGATGAAGTAGACTATCCGTTGGTGGAGATAGTAAAACTTATCCATAAATTTGAACTTTCAAATTGTTCAGGGGCCTGCATGCAAATAGTACATGTATTCACGTCCATTCTGCAATTTGCATTCCAATATCAGAGTTTGTTATGCGCAGTGACAGGTGGCTCTCATTCCTTGGCTAATTTGGAATAATTATGTCCTTCCCGCTAACGGCCTTGTACTGGGTAAGGTGCCTAGTCATTCCTTGTCTTTGTCCATAAGTATGCCAAGTCCAAAGTATATGAATATCCAAATTTATCATACTTGACTTTTGTTGTCCAGCATACTTGTCTTCATGAATCCTTGTCACTTTCTTCATAACACTTCAGCTCCTTGTCTTCAATGATACTTGTCTTTTGTGCTTTGTGCTTTCAGGTCATATATTCAAAGAATAATCTATCTAAAGATTAAAGCTCCCTAACATATATGAGCTTTTCTAACCTGAAAATCTAGACTTGGCAAATCATCATACTTGGGGTTTTACTTAGGGTTTTGGTATCAAATCAAAATCAAATTTTCTTTTATTAATATAAACCATATCCCAACAATTTCCCCCTTTTTGATGATGCCAAAACCTACTTACTTCAAAAGATCCATAGGGATTTCTTTTTCAGTAGATTTGACAAAAACAGGACAACTAGTATGTATATTCTATACTTAGAGAATTTCAGAGAATAAATTCAGATAATTAACCTATAAAGGGCTAAGTTCTCTGAGTTCTATAAAACTTGTTCTAAGCAAGAATCAATTTAAAATCATTTTGCTAGATCCTATTTTCAGACAAATAACACAAGTATAAAGACTCAAAAATTGTTGTCCAGTGCATATGATAGATAATAAGATAGCACAGTAGTAAGAGCAGAAAGTTGTAAGTTCTAGCTCTTAAGGAGCAACAATTGTCTGGGAATAAAAATAAACATAGATTAAAAAGTTCATGTTTGTTCGAGATTAAATCTTGACTTGACCTTCAGCAGCTTCATCACTTGGCTGCATCTGACTTCTTCTTCTTCAGGAAAGATGGGAGTTCCTTGAACAGTGGAGTTAACCCATACGATGCAAAAGTGCCTATTCTTCAAGGCCATGACCTCCTCATTCTTCCCAATCAAATCTTCATCCTTGACAAGTTGCACAAACTCATCAGTAATTGCTTTCCTATCAATGCTTTTACCATCAGTCTTCATTGGTGGAGTCCAGAAAATCTGTTCAGGAGCTTTGACAATCACTTTCTCCTTTTGAGCAGCTCCAAGAATCTTCGTGTACAGTTCTGGATAATTCTCCATCATAAAACCTTCATAAAGACCATCAATGTCTTCAAAGTCTCCCCATCTCTTCACAACAAAGAAGAGATGATCCCATACTCGATTGGCTTCATCCCAAGCACCATTGAGTTCAGTAGGAACCCAGCTGTCAGTATGAGGGATCCTTTTCAAGGTTTCTGACTTCCTTTTGGCTCTATTTTCCATCATCAAAGCATAAGAACTCTTGTAAGACTTAGAATTTCCTAGATTGAAGTCTTTGTGCCTCTTCAACCTGCACTCTTCAGCATCTATGAACATCTTGGTTCTCTCTTCAATAACAAGCTTTCTTACTCCTTTTCTGGTTTCTGCATCTTGTCCAGCTCCTTCTGCAAAGATGTTTGCAACTTCTTCAAACACATCAGCTTTGTCTTTCACAAGATCAACAGCAGTAACTTCAGGAGAAGTTCTTCTGACAGGTAGCTTATCTTCCCTTCTAACCAATTTTGAAATTCCCATCTCTTCATCATCATCTGGTTCACTTGACTTGTACTTCTTGCTTTTCTCTTGGTCAGAGATATCTGCAAGTTTCTTTCTCTTCAAATTTGGCTTCCTTATCTTTCCACTTCTGGTTTTGAGGCAATCTTCCTCCTCTGTAGCCTCAGCAATCTCCAAAACTTTTGCTTTCCCTTTCCCTTTGCTACCTTCCCCCTTACTTTTCTCACCCTTCCTCAATAGATCTTCCCCCTTCTTTTCACTTTCCCCCTTTTTGGCATCATCACATGCCTCAAGGTTGGTGGGGTCAGCAGGGTTGGCATCAATCTTAGCTATAGTAAGTGAGAGCTCTTGTTGGTAGTTGTCCATTCTTTTCATCTGGACAAAAATGGGGTCAACATGATTCAATAGAAATGCAGAAATGGTGGAACTTACAAACTCTTCCACTTGCTTCTTCACAGCTTGATCAACTTGGTTCCTCATCATCTTGATTATGCCTTCCAAGTTGTCTTTGAATAAATCAGAAGCAGCATTCAGTGAACTCTTGATGGTTTCTTTGATCAGTTGATCTCTTTGACTCTGCATGGACTGAGTCAGCTTTTCAATGTCTTTTGACAGCATCTGGGAAATCTCTTCCTTCTCTTTGGCAACATCATCCTTTAGCTTTAGAATTTCCTCTCTATCCTTCTTGATCGGCTCTTTCTCAGTGTGAAAATATGTGGTAACAGCATCTGACATAATCTTTGATGACTCTTCAATCTTGAGGGTAGAGTCCTTCACATCCTTTCCAACACTGTCAATTTTCTTATCAAAGGTCTCAAATCCTTTTTCAACAGCTTCCAGTTTTATGGTTGTGGAGTTCATCTTCTCTTCCAAACTCTCAACCTTGATGCTTAAGTCCATAGGATTGTTATCAATGGTTTCCTCCAGGTTCTCCATCCTCCTAGTCATCCTTTTTGCCTTTGTGTTCAAATTGATCAAAGACTTGTGTTGGGCTTCATTTGTTGGAATGATAGTTTCATCCAAACTATCTCTCACATACTTTCCCATGTTTAGGCATAAGCCTACAACATTCTCCAGCTTCTTCCTCTCAACTTCATTGATTTGTTCAATTTCAGAATTGAACTCTTCCATCACTGCCTTCATTCTTCCATCCTCCTTATCAATGATGCAGACTTCAGTCAAAGGAGAAGCATCTAAGTGAATTGGGAACTCCATCGAAGTTGATGGTGCTGCAGCTATTGCCTCATTTTCCAAGGGCTTCTTCATAGCAGCTGGTTCCTCAGTCTTCACAGCTTCTTGTTGAGCAATATTGGCCTCCACTTCATCTTTCTTGGCCTCAGCTTCAGTGACTTCAGCAGGAGTTGGCTCATTCAACTCAGCATCATGAATGTTAGGATTTTCAGCAGTCTTCTCAGTTGGAGGTTCAAAAATGACAATCTCCATGGATGCAGTGGCTTCAACAGCTGGCTGTATTTCAACATTTTTAATCAATTGACCTTGGTCAATTTCATCAATCTTTCCTCCTTCACTGATTTCTCCAATCTTCAATTCTTCAATGGCAGTCTCAACTCCATCAAAGAAATCTTTCTCAGCAGGCTTCTGGCTTTCATTTCCTCCTTCAGTGATGTCTGCCTCCATGGCAGCAATCTCTCCATCATCTTTGTCCTCAACAATCTTGGACTCTTCTTCAGTCTTGTCCTCAGTGCTTTCACTATGCCAAATTATGCTTTTTACAGCAGTTGAATAACAGCGGTTATTTTTAAAACCGCTGTTAAAACTTCAAAAACCGCTGTCATATGCATCTTTTTCAGAACCGCTGTCATAAGTTCCATTTGTGCGCTGATAGAGAGCGGTTTTCCGTAACCGCTGTGATATGTTTTAGTTATGCGCTGTAATAGCTTCTCTTATGTAATATAATCAAATTAATCTTTAAAAATAATTAAATAAAAAAATATGATCATTTTTTTTTTTAAATTACTGAATTTTTTTTATGAAATACGATTAAATTCTCAAAAATAAATATATTAAAAAAATCTATTAAAAAAATAAATCTTGTAATTAATCTTCAAAATTGTATTTGATTATTTCATATTTTTAAGATTTTATTGATTTATAAAGAATTTTATTTTTAATTTAATTATTTTTTAAGTTTTATTAAGAAATATATAATGATTAACACAATATACGATTTTGATTAAACAACGATATAAGTTTAAAAATATTTGTTCATATATATTACTATATTATTAATAAAAAAGTTAAGAAAATCTATAAAATATCAAGTCCAATATATTATATTATTATTAAACAAATTAAAAAAATCTAATATTTCTTCTTATCTCCCCCAAGCGCCCCTCGTTCTCTGAGAGGGGTAGCCGTCAGAGACACATTTTTCGCCTGCATTGCCCCCACAGTTGTCCGTCGTCGGACGGTAAGGAGAAATAAATTGATCATCCATTGTTTCTTTTTTTTGTTGATGTGGAAATTGAATATTAGATTTCATGAAATCAATGAGTAGTTCTAAAATGTTAGAGAAAAACATAAGAAACAACTTAAAGAATTAGGAAAAATTTAGAAAGAAAATCAGGCAGTTCATAAATAAATAAAAAAGAAGATGTATGAAAACTCCTCTAATCATTCTCTTTCTCTAAGTCCTATTATTATGTATGAAAAAAGAGAAAAACGTACAACAGTAAATATCCCTAAAAATTATATATAGCAGTAAAAATTAATATATATGATCAATTAATAAAAATAAAATAAAGAATTTTTATTTAACATAAATATTTATAAATTAATAAAAAATATCAAACATATTTTTTTCCTTTTTTTTATGGATTTTGTTTTACTTAAAAGTAGAATTCGAGTTGAATTAAAAAAAGAAGATTAAAATTTAAAATTTATTTAATCCCGAATAAGTTTTAAAATAATTCATATTTAATTATTATATGCTTATAAAATAAATTTGATATTTTAATTATTATATGGTTATAAAATAAATTTAATATTTATTTAAAGGGTTATTTATTAATAAGGTCATTTCACTACTAGTTTTATCTAATAAAACATACAATATAATTTCTTGTCTAATAACATCAAATTGAAAACTTTGAGACATTTATACCCTTCAATTAATTTCAAATAAATCGGATATTTTATAGGAATTCAAAAGTCAATTATATACCATAATTATGAATTTCAAAAACAGAGAAATTTTAGCACCTTCCAAAGATTTAAAATTTTCCTAAAAAGTAGGTATATCTAAAATATAAAAAAAAATCCTAAAAAGTAGGTATATCTAAAATATAAAAAATTTTCTAAAAGATAATCTTGTTAAACTGAGGGTTTTGAGAAATCTGCAATTCAATCTATAGGTTTAGGAAAAAGCTTCTGCAAAAACGGCGAAGTGTAGAAGAACAGAAAAATAGAAGCGTATGTATTATCTAAACATATGCATATTGAAGTTCATGTGAATTACGTTCACTATTATGCAAACTAAAGTGCATTTCGACAATTTTGCATAAAAACATGCAAACTAAAGTGCAGTCTAAACATATGTATATTGAAGTTCATGTGAATTACGTTCAAGAGTATGCAAATTAAAGTGCATTTTAATAATATGCATATTGAAGTACATGCAAACTAAAGTAACGTCATTTCAATGCATATTCCATCACTCCAGAATCAGTACAACCAAAGCTTAAACAAAACTAAAAAAAGTAGAGATCATAGCCTAAACAAAAAATTCAATTACCTTAAACTTCAAATCAAAATCCAACAAAACCTCAATCCTAATCTCCTGCCCAGTTCTTCGCAATGGATCTGGAGCTCATCACCTTCGCGATCTCGATGACGTCATCGAACGAGATTCTAAAACGATCTCGATCCACTTCAACCACGACATGGAATTGGGGTGAGATTAACACATGGAATTGATAATATTAGAAAATGCAGAATTAATACTCATGGAATTGAAAATGAATATACGTACGCGCGATGCAGATGATCAGAATTGAAGATCGAATCTGAATTGGTAGAATCGGGAGATGATCGAAATGAAAATTTGGGAATTCAAAATTTGGAAAGTCGTAGTCTTTCCAATTGCATAACCTAATTAATTGAACCCGATAATTAAGGCAGAATAAAAATCGGAAATATGGAGAGTTTTGAAAATTTAAATCTGAATTTGAATAATTTAATGGTAATTATGATTTAAGGGTAATTAGGGGTTTTTATCTCGAAAATAAAGCAAATAGACAAACTATTAATTAGGCGTTGCAATTAGATTAATGTAGGGTGATAATGACCCTTTTAATAAAAAATCTCTTATTTAAAATAATTTCTAGGTTTTATTATTCTCATGTAAATATAAAATTTTATTGATCTTTTAAATTTGTATCTAATACGTAGATTATAGAGTTATATATATTATATTATATATATCATAAATTTAATTAGTTATTTTGTTATAAGTAGATATTATATATAACTGTCCCACCACCCCTGTATATGTTAAGTGAGGGACTCCTGTATATGTTAAGTGAGTGTGCAATTAATTAAAATCTAAATTTCAGCGCCTTACATTTTAAAAAATCCAGCGTCATGGAAGAAGAATGCCTTGTGCACATAATCTCTCCATATACTCCAGCCGCACAGTTGTTCCTTTCTTCATTTCAGCCCGCGATGCCTCACTCGCGTGCGCATACCGTCGGGCCCGTATGGGCCCACATTGTTCCTTCTCCACTTCGTAGCAATATGTTGTACAGTCCGCCCGTCGCCGCCCTTGCCCTCATCATCTTCTTCTCCACCCGCAAGTTCTTTCACTACTCTCCAGGTCTCTCTCACTCACTTTTTTTTTGTTTGTGTTTTGTTTATAGATTTTAAGAATAACATCTTGTTTCAATATCACGTTGGTTTTTGAATCGCATGTTAATTTTATTTACAGATATGGCTTATGTTACATCTGACAATATTGGTTATAATGCTTTAGTATATATATATGTTGTTTAGTATATATAAATATATGTTGTTGGATGATGTGGATTGTTCCCATTTTGAATGAAATAGAATGACATTTTTAGTGGACAATAAATCCAATTAAATATGTCATAGTACACAGATAAATATTTATATAAATTTTCATTGATGGACATAACTTTAAAGAAATTAATAAATCATATATGCTATCTAAAAGTTCTATTTTTTTTTAATTCTTCAATCAATGTCTAAAAAAGTTATGGGTTTGTGTTTATCCATGTATTATATTCTTTGTGATGAATAGGTTTGTGCATATGGCACCTCGTAAAAAGAAGATTAAGGTATATCATGATGACTACAAGAATGTAGAGAATAATGGTGCTAAGAGTTGGAAAGCTAAGAATCCAACTTGGCACCTTCTTCCAAAAGAAAGACAAGATTCATGTATGGAATGCTGTGCTTGTAAGTACATTAACATCCTTTTATGAACTTTATTTAATTTTTTTGTTAGTATCTTATATGCTTATTGTATATACTTTTAGTTGGAATTTAATGTTGACCATATATAAAAAGAAGAAAGGGTGTTTGATGTCAGCGGGATTAAAGTGGGAACTTCAAAAATTATCTCACGAGAGAGTTTATCTACAAAAGAGTTGATACCACATAAACAATCAACAATAATCAACAATCAAGCAAGTTGGCATACGAATAATGATCTTGATTGGAGAGACTTTGTCATACGACTTAATTAGTCTACTAAATCAAGGTAAGATTCTTGTATTGTACATAAGAATAATATTTATAATTAACATTACTCACTCATGTATCTACTTTCATTTTTTTGACTTTAGGAGCTGAGTAGCAAAGCGTTACGCTGCGGAGAAGGTAAGTAATTACAACCATCATTTTTATTATATGCTAATTACACTCATCATTTTGAATGATTGATGAACTCTTCATTAAGGAATCATTAATGACCAGAGATAACGACATTGATAGAGCCCCTATTTGACTTGAAATTGGCTTGAAGACTTAAGAATAAAGATAGAGAGTTTAACGGGGTTGATCTGAAAGCTCAAATTGACGAAGTATAATTGCAAATATACGTGCTTTGGGAGGGATTGCTAATTAATGAGAATTGGTCATTAATGAATTTATTGTAATAGTCTAGTTGAATTTATATATATACATAAAAGTTTTTAGATTTTGTATTTTATTTTTATTAATTTAGCAAATGAAAATTTCATTATTTTTTTTTAAAATATTGGATATATACAACAGCGGCTAATAACCGTTGTTATAGCTAATACAGCTGCTGTTATAGAGCAAGTACAACAACGGTTGTTGATAAATAACAGCAGTTAAAAACCGCTGTAGAAATTCAAAACAACAGCGTTTAAAAACCGTTGTAATAATTCTAAACAACAGCGGTTAAAAACCGCTGTAGTAAATTCAAACAACAGCGGTTCATAACCGCTGTCATAACTAATAAAACCGCTATCGTAAATATTGTAAGGGGTTCAAACCGAGCACATACCACATCGGTTTTGACGGAATAACAGCGGTTAATAAACGCTGTTGTATATAGATACGACAGCGGTTAATAACCGCTGTCTATCAGCGCCCTCTTTTTACAGCCCTTATTACCACAGCGGTTACTGATTCCAATTTACAGCGGTTTTTAACCGCTGTCTATCAGCTTATTTGGCATAGTGATTTTGGACATTTCAACATCTCCATCAGCTTGCTTTGATAACTTATCATCCTCCTCCATTAAGTCTTCAATGTTCAGATCAATCCCAGCAATAATGGATTGAATAACTTTCTTCTGAATCTTAATGTTCACCAAGTTGGCAAACAACTTTTCATCTGTCAATTCAAAAGTGGATTCCACTTCAGCAAAATCTGTTAATCTAGCTTCCTCATTCTCCCACCAGTCCAGTCCCTTGGACTCAATCACTTTCCCAATATCATACATGGATTTCTTCCTTATATCTACAATCAATCTAAGATCATAGAAGGTTGATCTTAAATCAGGGTATTTGGTAAGTTGGGGATAAAGTTGGTCTAGGAAAAATTTGGATTCATCTCTCAATGACATTTCATAGGTGTATTCAGGGGTTGTATCTGACTTGGATGAGGGTTGAAGTTCATAAAAAAGAATGGGTATGGGGGTATCAGACTTGTAGACAACTTTTTGAATGGTTGGATCATTCAAATGGGGGATAGTTTCAACAGCTTTTGGGCTATGACTTGAGGGTTCATTCAAATCTAGGTTCTCAGATGATACTCTTTCTTCATCATCATCACCTTCATCATCATCATCTGATCCTTCCAGTTCAGCTTGCTCATCAATATCCATTTCCTCTTCAGAAGTATCAACATACTCCTCTTCAGTTTCATCTTCACTAGGGCTAGACATGGCCCTCTTTTTCTTGGACTTTGAGGCTGTCTTAACCTCCTTTCCTTTCTTTTCCTTCTTGGCTTTTTCAAGAATACTGATCACCATTTGTGTTGCTTCTTCACTCTTCTGCTTGGCAGATTTAGCTTGCTTCCTTGTTGAGGCTTTTGGTGACTTGATCTCCAGCCCCAATCTTTTCTGAGTTCTCACAAATAATTGTCTAAACAATATCTTGGTGGTGTTGAACTTTACTCCATCTTCAACAATATCCTCAGGTCCATACTTGTATAGGAATGCAACAACTTTTATACAGAAAGCTAGTGTCTTCTTGACAGCTACCCTTCTTACATCCACAATTTTGAACTTTCCTTTCTCTTCCGCAAGTTTCTTCAGAAAATAACCTTTCCAGTTCATTGGCTTCTTTCCTCCATCAATGACAGCTTTCATCAATCTCACCTTGGATCTGCTGATCTGATCATAGCTCCCTGTGGTGCACATCACAGCCTTTGCCAACACATCTAGCAATAGTTGATATTCCTCTTTCAGAACTCTCTTTTGTAGACAAGATTTGAGTAGTACTGGCTTGTTCATCCATTGGTTGGCAACTTCTTGTTCATTGTGCCTCATATACTCTTCAGGATCTTCTCCAGTAGCATTCAGACCAAAGAATTCATCAAAGTTTTCTTCAGTGAACTCAAACTTCCCAGCAGTCTTCTTGGATGTGTCTGGTTCATGAGTCATAATATAACCAGATCCTGAGCTTTTTGGAGTAAAAGTGCCTAAGAACTGAGTTGTTGAAAGTTCCAGGCATGTCTTGGGGATGGCCTCGAGCCATTTTCTCAATCCAGCTTGCTCCAGCCAAGTAACTATTCTTCTTGTGTGTTTATTTGACAGATTGTCAAAGCACACAGTCTGCTCAAAGTGGAGCATGGTTGCTTCACTCAAATAATTCCAGTTGATTTCCAAATCAGGAGCATTGAAGTCAACTAAGGATATAGCCAATATACAGTATTAGTATGGTTTAATAGCACAATATTACTATTAAAACATAAGATTAGGCTATCTTGGAACAGTATCTTGCACTTATGTCTCAGATTTACTATGGATAGATTTACATAACAAGTTCATAGCATCATAATACCATATCCAACAATGTTTTAAGCTTGTAATCATGTTCTCTAGACATAATATGTGTATGAATCTAACACGTTTTTAAGCATTACACATGTATTTAACAGCATATCATTCAATAAATGACTAATCCGTAAACAGATTCATTTAGAGCTAAAAACAGAGCATGTTATTTTTCTTGAAAGCTTTACAAATATGCATGTCTCTAACAGAAGATTATGAGAAATACTAACCCATTTCCAAAGACATTTTTGTTAAAGTTCTAGAGCTTTGAGCAAAACTTGTAGATAAGCTTGAAGATTCTTGAGCGATTTAGCTTAGGGCTTTTTCAGAAATTTTGAAAACGTAAATTGTGAAAAATTCTAAGTTATGCTTTTATATCTCCTCAACTGTACAATTTGAAAAGTGTTAGGTGTAGGGCTGAGATTGAATTTTGATAAGATTTAATGGTTTAGATCAATTCTGTTACACCAAAGGACGCAAATGTCGTGTCCTGCGCACAGTAAGTTGCTTTTTCAGAAAATCGTGCAGTTGATCGTCTTTTAGCAAAAATCTCTTGTTTGTCTGTTATGAACATTAAATGCGTACTATAAAGATGAACAGAGTTTAACTTTTATGAAAAAGAAAACTTATCTACAGTCAAGTGACAACTTGACTGAATAACCCTTGACAACTTCTATTGAAGTTTCTCATGTTCTTTGTCATCCTCTGCGTTGTCCTTCGTAGTTTTCCTCGTACTTGAGTGTCATGTACTTTGTCCAAGTTTCCTGCATGAAAGTTCTTGAAAATAATATCAGAATGTGAAAAATAAATTAATGAACTTTGTATTGTCTCATCAACTTATTCTTCCTAAATCTTCACTCTAAGTTCCCCCTTGGATTAATACTAGTATCTCTGGCATGAGTAAAGTAATTCCTTATACTTTAAACATTCTCTCTAGGATCTAATAAACCAAGTTCCATTGAAAGTTCCTTGAACCTTGTTTCAGCTAGGGGTTTTGTAAGAATATCAGCCTTTTGCTTATCAGTATGAATATTTTCCATTCTGATGTCCTTTTTCTCTACATGATCTCTTATGAAGTGATGTTTAATATCCACATGTTTACACCTTGTGTGTAACACTGGATTTTGAGTAATAGCTATGGCACTATTATTATCACAATAAATAGGTACATCTTTTGTGACAACTTTATAATCTCTTAGCTATTGTTTGAGCTATAAGATTTGAGCACAACAGCTTCCAACAGCCATGTATTCAGCCTCTGTGGTTGAAGTAGATACAGAAGTTTGTTTCTTGTAAAACCATGAAATCAATTTGTTTCCTAAGAATTGACAAGTGTCAGTAGTTGATTTTCTGTCTATTCTACATCCCCCATAGTCGGCATCGGAATAACCAGTCAACTCAATGTTGTCTTCAGATGGATATCACAATCCTAAGTTCACTGTACCTTTTAAATACCTAAGTATTCTTTTGGTAGCCTCTAAGTGACTTTTCTTTGGATTGGACTGAAATCTAGCACAAACACCAACTGCAAAAGTAATATCAGGTCTGCTTGCAGTTAGATATAATAAAGAACCTATTATTGCTCTATATTCAGTGGGGTTGGTATCTAATCCATCACTGTCAGGATCCATTTTCCAATTTGTATTCATAGGAATCCTAACTGGTTTGCTATTTTCACAGCCAAACTTCTTGATCATTTCTCTAGTATACTTAGCTTGATTGATGAAGATTCCTTTCTCAGATTGTTTGACTTGTAAACCTAGGAAAAAGTTCATCAATCCCATCATTGACATTTCAAACTTCCCTTGCATGAGAGTTGAAAATTTCTTGCACATATCCTCATTTGGTGAACCAAAAATGATATCATCAACATATATCTGTACTAACAGAATATCATTTCCTTCACTTATCCTAAATAAGGTCCTATCAACTGTGCCTTTCACAAAACCATTGTCCAATAGGAATTGTGATAGTGTCTCATACCAAGCTCTTGGTGCTTGTTTGAGACCATAAAGTGCTTTCTTCAACCTATACACTTTGTCTCCTTCTTCAAAACCAGGTGGCTGCTCTACATAAACCTCTTCTTTAAGTACACCATTCAGAAATGCACTCTTCACATCCATTTGGTATACCTTGAACTTCATATGAGATGCATATGCTAAGAACAGCCTAATTGCTTCTAACCTAGCTACAGGGGCAAAGGTCTCATCATAGTCTATTCCTTCATGTTAACTATAACCTTTGGCAACTAGTCTGGCTTTGTTTCTAACTATAACATCATTTTCATTCTTCTTGTTCTTGTAAACCCATTTAGCTCCTACAACATCCTGATGTGTTGGTCTGTCTACCAGCTCCCAAACATCATTCCTTTTGAACTGATTTAGTTCCTCTTGCATTGCTGTAATCCAGTTGGAGTCTGTCATTGCTTCTTCAATGGTTGTGGGTTCTGTTTCAGAAAGAAAACAACAAAATAAGACACTCTCTCCATGTTGTCTCCTAGTGATTACACCACTAGTAGGATCACCAATGATCTGGTCTGAAGGATGAGCATCTAGCCATGTGCTTCTAGACTGATCATTTTCAGATAAGTTAGTCTCATTTGGTTCAACATTTAATTCAACATAGAATTCAGGAAAATTAAAAGCAGGACCAGTTTCATATTCAGGGGTGTTGTCCATGTCATTGATATTGACATTTACAGGTTGAGTTCCCCCTAAATCATTTGATCCTTGTACTCCCTCAGCATTACCAGCTTCGTCATTGGGAGAACTTACCTCAGGTTGAGTGGGTTCATTCAACTCAACATTGTTGTTTTCCTCATGGATGTTGGCTCCAGGTAAGTTGTCTTTATCTTGATTGGCTTCAAATATGTTGGATATCTTGAGGTTGTCCAAGTCAGGATAGTGTACATTAGTAAATGTAGATTCTTTTCTTTCACCATCCCTTAGCCTTGTTACTCTTGTGTTGATTACATCATGAGATTTATCTTCTTTGTTTGAGGTCCTCATCATTGTCTTCAATAGCCATTAGACATTCTTCATCACTACTGTCTGTAAACATCTCAGATGATGAAGATGGAAGTTGATCATCTTCAGAGGTTTCTTCTTCAGCTTTCAATGCTTTCCTCTTTCCATATTTCTTATCCCTCTTAGCTTGTCTTTCCTTCCTTTCCTTGGAAGTTAGCTCTGGACAATCATATTGGAAATGTCCTGTCTTCTTGCAGTTGTAGCATGTATCCTCATCTTCATCTTTCTTCTTTTCAGCATCTCTCTTCTTGGTTGATGAAGATGGATCTTCTTTGGAATTGTCCCTTCTGGATCTCCTTTCATCATTCTTCTTCTCAGGTGAGTTGAACCTTCTTCTTCTATCTTGGTAAAACCTTTTGTATTTACCAAATCTAGAATTTAATCTTTCAAATCTTCTAGCCATCATGGCCAACTCATCTGAAAAATCAGCTTTGGAAGTCCCTTTTCCACTCTTGCTTTATTTGCTGGTTTTCTTGGAATCAGGTTCATTGGATTTGGCCTTCAGTCCAATCCCTTTGCTCTCAGGTTCCTCAGTGTTGTTCTTTCTGTTCAAGTCATATTCATATGCCTTGAGTTCTGAGAACACTTGTTGCATTGGCATTGTTGACAAATCCTTTGTATTCTGCATCATGACAGCATACACATTCCATTTGGTTGTCAAGCTCCTAAGTATCTTCAGAGCCACTTCTCTCTTGGAGTATACTTTTCCAAGTGAATTGATCTCATTCATGATGTCTGTGAACCTTCCATCCAGTTGATCAATGTTTTCATCAGATTTCATCCTAAATTGTTCATACTTTTGAACAGCAACTTGAAGTTTGTTTTCCTTGATCTTGTCAGTTCCTTCACACATTAGAGCTAATGTGTCCCAAATCTCCTTTGCAGTTGTGCAGTGAAACACTCTACCCATTATAGCATCTGGAATGGTCTGATATAGTGTGTTCATTGCAACATAGTTGAGATTCTGCTTCTTTCTTTCTTCAGGAGTGAGCTCATCATCATCTTTTGGAATTTCTTGTGCTCCAGTTGCTCTTTGGGCTTCTGTAACATTTGTGTTGGATTTCATGAACACAAATGGACCTTTAGTGATCACCCTTAGCATTTCATCATGGAGACAGGCCAAGTGAGCTCTCATCCTTATCTTCCAGAAGTCATAATTCTCAATAGAGAACATGGGCAGTTTCTGGTAAGATATCTTGTTGATGGGGTTGGTCCCCATAGTAGTAGGTGGTGGAATAGCTACACCAGAAATCTCAGAAGAAGATGTGTTAGGCATAGTGAATAATCAGAAATAATGAATATCACAAAAAGTGCACAAGTAGATCAGTTTAGGTAACCACAGTTGATCCTCAAAGCAGTGGTCTTTAAACCCCTGCTCTGATACCACTTGTTGGTCCCAAAAGGAGTGTGACACGTGTATGGGGGGGGGGGAAATACACGTGTGTGTGTTTTTCAAAAAACTTTTGCAAGTAATCGACACAAATAATCAGAGTCAAGTAAGTTACACAGTGTGTCAAGTCCTATGAAAATACTAACAGTAGATTCTAAGAATTCTTAACAGTATGCAACTTGTATGCGGAATAAATGATAGGACCTTTTATACTCCTTAATTAATATGCACTTAGATACTAAGTTATCAAATAGCAAATAGCAGTTATAACAACACAAAAGCTAAAGCAATAAGATAAATGCAGTAAGTAAGAACACAAGACGTATAGTGGTTCGGAGACTAAACTGCTCCTACGTCCACTCTCCTAATTTAATAGGATAATTCCTTAATCACTTCGGAATTAGCTTGTTTTTACAGTGCCAAGGTGCACTCTACTTCTTCTCCTTCTCTTCTCTTGATTTCTTACAACCTTCTCTCGTTGCAATACTTTCAATCTCTACTACGAACTCAACAATACTCTCAATCTATCTCTCAAGGTGAAAGTAGGGTTTTGTTCTAGTACCAACTAATTGTGTGATATCCTTTACAATTTAAGAACAAATATAAAGGATAGGATATCACTGTTTAGGCTTTGGATAATCAAAAATAAGCTTGCCTAGTGGGGACTAAAGGTAACACTCACAAATGAATATGCTTAAAAGCTTTTTAATCTCTCGAGTGTTTTTGAATGCTTTTGGATGCTAAAACAATTGCTAGAATATGTATGACTTGTAGCTTGATGTCTGTCCCGTCTCACTTGAAATGATTCAAGATATGGCCTATTTATAGATGAAGTAGACTATCCGTTGGTGGAGATAGTAAAACTTATCCATAAATTTGAACTTTCAAATTGTTCAGGGGCCTGCATGCAAATAGTACATGTATTCACGTCCATTCTGCAATTTGCATTCCAATATCAGAGTTTGTTATGCGCAGTGACAGGTGGCTCTCATTCCTTGGCTAATTTGGAATAATTATGTCCTTCCCGCTAACGGCCTTGTACTGGGTAAGGTGCCTAGTCATTCCTTGTCTTTGTCCATAAGTATGCCAAGTCCAAAGTATATGAATATCCAAATTCATCATACTTGACTTTTGTTGTCCAGCATACTTGTCTTCATGAATCCTTGTCACTTTCTTCATAATACTTCAACTCCTTGTCTTCAATGATACTTGTCTTTTGTGCTTTGTGCTTTTAGGTCATAGATTCAAAGAATAATCTATCTAAAGATTAAAGCTCCCTAACATATATGAGCTTTTCTAACCTGAAAATCTAGACTTGGCAAATCATCATACTTGGGGTTTTACTTAGGGTTTTGGTATCAAATCAAAATCAAATTTTCTTTTATTAATATAAACCATATCCCAACAAATATGAATTGGGTTCAACCCGAATCCTCCACGCCCATCTGCCAAGTAGTGCTAAATTAAAAGAATCCAATTTGTTTATGCCAAGAACTCCTGTAGTCTTAGGTTTACAGATATCATTCCATGCCACGTATTCTTGTACATTGACTTACTCCCATTCATTCTCAAAACTTATCATGATTCACACCGGACAACTTACATCAATCATACAACTTCAAGTACTACAAGTGCAGTATTGCCCCAAGTGGGCAAACATATCGTATAACATCATCATGCTCGCGCCAAACGAGTTCGTAACATAAATCTATAACACTCATAAATGATCATGTATACTAGTGTTCATATAGTTCATGCTTTGATTAGTTTACTTTAAAATACACTAACATTCATATAACACTAACAGGATCCTGTTTCCAAATCCATTTGCTTAAACGTACTTGTTGATCAAGTCAAGCAAAGGATAATATATATAGTTCAATCTCCTACTCGAAAAAATGTCTTCTCCACCCCAACTTCAATCTCCAACCTCCTGGACTGTCTTATATAGATCGAGAAGCTAACAAGGAAATGCCTAAAACAACAAACGATCGAATCAAATCTAATAATTAGCCTACTTTTGAACGGTGTTCATGTGCATCAGTAAACGACAAATTTGATCTTTTACCTCATTAATACACTTATATTGCGAATGCCTATAAGGAATAAAGAACGAATCAAAACAATTTTAAAGCGACAAACTTATTCTGTCATCTTCTTTATACTATAACAATGAGTGCTTGTAATGACTAAAGCTCATATTTAAAAACAACTAACGGTTGTTTTAAGAATTAATCTTAATTTATAACACATTTATAATTAATAACTACTAAGCTGCTCCTAAGATTTCTCTCTAGGGTTCTTTAATGAGATTTCTTTGCAAGGACCTTATAATTTGATCAACAATAGTTATTAATTATAAATGTGCTATAAATTAAGATTAAATCATTGAGATATTTTTCAGCAGTTGGTTGTTGTTCGTTGCAAATTTGATTAGATTTGTAGTTCATTAGTCGTTACAAGCACTTATTATTATCATTTTTGTCTTTAGGGTTTAACAATCAGTTTTGATTCGTTCGTTAATCACTGTAGGATTAATTAATATAGAGTATTAACGAAGTAAAAGATCAATTTTGTCGTTCATTAATATTGATGCATTCGAACACCATTCAAAAGAACGCTAAGTATTAGATTTGTTATGCTCGTTTGCCATTATTGACGTTCATTGTTAGCTTAAATTCCCAATAATAATAGGAACTAGGAAGGCACAAGACCGTAGCAGATAGTTGAGACCATTCAATTTGATAAATTAGGTTTAGAATATGAACTCGATATTATAGGAAAAAAAAAAAAAACTAATTAGAAGAAGAGCAGCTGTTGCATTGCCAAAAAAATATCAGATCCATGACGGCGCAAAAAAATAAATTAAGGCACACAAATATTTAGAAGTAACGCAGAGCAGCGACTGTTGCAGTGTCGAAAATGTATCTGATCGACGATGGCACAAAAAAAATTAGGGCAGAAAATAAATACATTTGTCGCATTTCTAGTTTGGATGTTGGTAATATATTTTCCTTATTTGCCGTTTCAAAGTATTTTCATTATGACGGTATTCCTTTCAAAATATTATAGATCTGAAA
The DNA here is from genome assembly GCA_963675135.1 of Galeopsis tetrahit. Lineage (NCBI taxonomy): Eukaryota > Viridiplantae > Streptophyta > Magnoliopsida > Lamiales > Lamiaceae > Galeopsis > Galeopsis tetrahit. The sequence goes on along the minus strand of OY776122.1, from coordinate 65,196,451 downwards.
TAGTTGGTACGTTCCAATGAGTTTGTATTAACAATTGCTAGAAGATCTAACATTTATATTTATAGCTAGTGTCTATAAATATAAAAGCTAGCTCTTCTAGCAATAGTTATAGAAACTTTTTGGAACGAACTATTTCAAATTAAATCTATAATTATTTTGATAGAAAGCCATATTGAAAATACTTTAAAACTGCAAATAAGGTGAATACATTACCAACATTCAAACTAGAAGCACAAAAAATATTATTTTTCTGCCCTAATTTTTTTTCCGCCATTGTTGATCTATTCCTTTTGGCACTGCAACAGCGGCTGCTACTTCTAATAATTTATGTACCCTAATTTATTTTTTTGTGCCACCATCTATCTGTCTGATATTTTTCAGCCCCCAATCAACAACTGCTCTACTTCTAATTAGTACTTTTTCCTTTTTTTCTGAACTAATATTATATCGAATTCAGATTCTAAACCTAATTGAATGATTCCAACTATCTGCTATTATTATTGAGAATTTCTTTCATATAGAATAAAATGTCATTATTTTGAGCGAAACAAAAAAAATACCTCGATTCATATTTAACAAAAAACCAGAAAAGATTAACAAATTAATATAAATATTGACAAAATAGGTAAATAAAAACAGAAACTAGGTAGGTTAATTCAGGGCCTTGAGAGTTGAGATACAAAACAAATTAAAACAACAAATTAATTATCATTAGTAATCAATCAACATGATGAGCAGCACAAATCATACACTAGCTAGAAAGTGTTTGTTTTTGTACCTGCAGAATTTGAGTTTAATTCCAAGAAAAGTCTCTCTTGCTAATTAGTTCCAATCTCGATCTGCTTTGAGAACCAGAAAAAAAGAAAAGAAAAAAGAATCAAGATTCAATTTGCCTTTTGGGGGCTTGTCTTCAACCAAAATCCATAAGAGAAAGAAATTAAAACAAGTGAAATTGAAGAGTTGGAAAGAGGCCAGGGAACAAGATTCAAGAAGTTTGTGGCCGGGTTGCGGCAGGGGTATGGGTGTATTTATAGGGTTACTTCCACGGGACACGAAAACAAAACCCTAGCCTCGATACTCTCTTTTCAGTGGGCGCTAGCTAGCTGTTAAGACTTTATTACTTTAGCAACCCTCATTTGAAAACAAATATGTGAATTATATAAATACAATAATAATAGTAACAAATATTTAATTTAAAACTTATTTGCAAATAAAATTTAGTATTAAAAAAAACCGTTTTTCCTAGTGTAGTCTGGGTGTCGAAACGTGTCATTTGTCATCGTACTAACCTGTTACCTGTTTTATATTTTTACTCTATAAACTAACAAATTAACTTGATCTTTTACTTGATGCTCTAATTAATGGTGAATATCTATAACAAAAAACGAGCAAATCAAATCTAATTATCAACCATCTTTTGAACGGTGTTCGTGTCCAACAATAAACGACAAATTTAATCTTTTAGCTCATTAATACGCTTATAATGAATGCCTATAACGATTATCAAACAAATTAAAACTGAATTTTAACGACTATGTCAATAAACGACAAACTTATTTTGTCATCTTTTGCTTAATATAACAATGAGCGATTGTAATGACTAATTAATAAACTGCAAATCAAGTCTAATGCTCATTGAATTAAAAGCAACCAACGAGTCCAAAAAATTGCAAGGATTTAATCTTAACATATAACACACTCATAATTAATCGAGTAACTACTAAGCTACTTCATACTACAATAAATAAGAAGATTTGAGACAGCCGCAAAATCGTCACAAATTGTGACAGATTTGCAACGAAAATGGCCAAACTAACTAAGTTAAAATTTGAGACAGCCGCAAAAAGGTCGTTAAAAGATTTGAGACAGCCGCAAAAAGGTTTGAGACAGCCGCAAAAAGGTCGTTAAAATTTGCGATGATTTTTCAATTAGACTCAACTTTGCGACAAAAATATAATTAATCTCAAATTTGTGAATTTTTTTTTTTAATTTTTTGGGAGGGATCCTGTGACTCTTTTTTTTTTCTTGCAACACAAATATTTTTAAGTCTCAAATTTGCAACTGTTTATATATATAATTCATATAAATAAATAAACAATAGCAATTCTAGCCTAACTAGCTAAAGATAGAGCTGTCAAAATTGGCAACCAACATTTTGGCGGCGAACAAATTTTCGTAGAAAATGCGATTTGAGACGTTTTTTTAGTCGCAAATTAACACATTTTTTTAGGGCATATTTTATTGGGGATTTTGTCATGATGCTGTCTTTGATTTATTATTTTCTTCTTTTGATCCGCTCGTTAGATCCTTCTTTGAATCTTTTAATGACGAACAATTTAAGTGACTTGTGAAAAAACCTCGTCTAGGCCATTTTTTTTACCCGAACTGCCGAAAGAGTGAAAATTAGTTAACCAGGACCGTCTAGACAGAATTTGACAACAAAGGATAATATAAACTGTGGGTAAAAGAGAAAAAGAAGGCAAAAAGGATTAAACATTGAGGAGAAAAGGTACAAATGAAAAATGAATTTAAAAAAAGAAAAAAGCAAAATGGACAAAAATGGATTAAATGTGAACAAAAGTTGAGAGAAAAAAAAAACAAAAAAACAGAAAGGTGAGAGAAAAAAAAAAGCATAAAGGAATATAAAAAAGACAAAACGAGAGGAGCAAAAAAAAAAAAAAAAAAAAAGCAGAAAAGATAGATTAAAAAGCAAAAAAGCAGAATGGGAAAATGGATTTAAAATGAAGAAAAAGCGGAATGAAAAAAAAACAAGAAAAGGCAAAAAGAAACGGTTCAGTTTTTCTATTCTATTTTTCGTGTTCCATTGATATTTCACTTTGTTGAATTTTTAACAAACGCCTTCAATATTATAGAACGTTGATTATTTTTTAATACGACATATGTCAATCATTCATATAATGAAATAAGACGTAGAACACCAAAATTGAAACATATAATCTCATTTGCAGGAAAAAAGCAAAAAGAGGGAAAATGTATTAAAAAACAAAATGGATTAAATGTGAACAAAAGTGGAGATAGAGAGGAATAAAAAAACAAGAAAAAGGCAGAAAATGGAAGAAGAAAAGGCAGGAAGGGATGGAAGAAAAAAGGAATAAACTCAAAGAACAGAGAAAAAAATTAAAAGAGTAAAAAAAAAAAACAGAAAAAGGGGAAAAGGGAGGTCTTATATATTACTTTCACTTGGTACAATTGATCATAAGGCCAAAAAGTTGAAAGGTGTAAGTTACAGAACCGGAAATTAAAATTTAAAGTGTAAAATCAAAATCAAAATAAAAATGTGATAAAGTTAAAGTATTTGCTATGAATATTTGGAGATGTATGGGGAGTTGGGTTGGCTATAATATGGAGGCTACTTCCATTGCTCATATGTGTAAGAATATTAGGCGTACTAGGGCGGTGACGAAGCATAAGAAAGACCTTTTGCGCTTCATTATGTGTTCTACAATTTATCATATTTGGATGGCTCGTTATTGGCATATTTTTCAAGGAAAGCATTTTAACGTGGTTGATATTACTCGTAAGGTGAAAGTTAGTGTGTATCAATTTGGTCATGGTTTCAAAAATCTGGAAGAATGCTTTAATACGCGTGGCAATGTGTGCATGCTTACTTGATATTTGGTACCTTGGTTGTTGGTGCATGAGTGGCTGTTATAGAAGTATAGGAAGCTGGAAAATTGGCCTTGGTGGTCTTTGGAATGTGTACTGCTGTGGGTGTTTGATTATTACAGGTGCTGCATTGGAGATCATGGTGCATAAGGATTGTTGCTGTGCATGCATGGCAACTAATATGCTGTCCCAGATTTGGTGCATGGCTAATAAAAGGATCATGTGGGGTTGCTGCATGGCGTGGAGTTATTGCATGGCTAGAAAGAGTGGCATGGCGGGAGTTTGTTGCTTGGCGGCGAGAAGGAGTGGCATGACGAGGAAGTATTATTCCAGGCAGTACAGTTGCGTGGCAAGGAATTTCTGCATGGCTAGAATTTTTTGCATAACAAGGAAAAGGACCAATCTCGAAAATTATAATTTTCTCGTTGTAATTTCCGTTTTGAGTAGGTGGTGTAATAGCACTAATAGAACAGTTTATTTGGGAGGAGTACCCACCTGTAGGACGGACCACGGTTTCCCCCTTCCCGGGTTTATCCCACGTGGTTTACCGAGAGGGGGTTTTCATCCGGAGTCCCGATGGGTGGGGAAGATGAGAGTTGAGAGAGTTGTAGCGCCGGCGTCTTCCCTTCGGGGTTGAGCGTGTTTTTTGAGCATTAATAAAATTTTTATCCTTTTGCTCAAAAAAAAAAGTTAAAGTCAGTCCCTTCTAGAAACTAGCATATATACAACTGTGTTGATATATTGTTTATATTAATAAAAGAAAATTTGATTTTGATTAGATACTAAAACCCTAAGTAAAACAAAAAGTATGATGATTAGCCAAATCTAAATTTTCAGATTAAAAAAGCTCACAATGTTAGGGAGCTCTAATTTTTAATTAGATAGATAATTCTTGAATTTATGACAAATGACCTAGAAGACAAAGAGCATGAAAACAAGTAGCATTGAAGACAAGAAGGTGAAGTGTTATGAAAAAGTGACAAGGATTCATGAAGACAAGTATGGTGAAGGAAAAAAGTCAAGTATGATGATTTGGATATTCATATACTTTGGACTTGGCACACTTATGGTCAAAGACTATGGATGACAAGGCATTTACCCAGTACGAGGTCGTTAGCTGGAAGGACAGAATTTTTCCAAAATAGCCAATGAATCATTGCCACCTGTCACTGCGCATAACAATTTCTGATAATGGAATGCAAAATTCAGAATGAACGTGAATGCAAAATTCAAAATGATATCATACTTAGTTGGTACAAGAACAAAACCCTACTTTCACCTTGAGAGATAGTTTGAGAGTATTGTTGCGTTCGTAGTAGTGTTGAGAGTATTGCAACGAGATAATGTCGAAATCAAAAAAAGGTGAGAAGAAGGAGTAGAGTGCACCTTGACACTGTAAAAACAAGTTAATTCCAAAGTGATTAAGAAATTATCCTATTAAATTAGGAGAGTGGATGTAGGAGCAGTTTAACCTCCGAACCACTATACGTCTTGTGTTCTTATTTACTACCACATTTACTTTCTTATTTAAGTTTTGCCTACTGCATGTTCACTTACTAAAGTATCTAAGTGCATATTATTTAAGGAGTATAATAGGACTTTGCATATTGTACAATTTATCCGACTCTAATTATTTGTGTTGATTAATTGTAAAAAGTTTTTAAAAATACATACACATGTATTTCACCCCCCATACACGTGTCACACTCCTTTTGAGACCAATAAACTGTGTAAATATTACACACATTTATTTTAGAGAAAAAATGTTCCCTTTAAATTGATGTCTAAATAAATTCGAATGTGACAGTATTATGTGAAATAAATTAATGAGGGATGACAATTTGATCTGCTCTGTAGATACCTTGCCCTATGATTAGCAGTAAGAAGGGCAGGTTTGTGTATCTCTTAGGTGGAGTTTTGTTAGAGATTGAAGTGGATTGAATTGAGATTGAAAAAATGGATTGGAGTAATTAATGAATAGTATGTAATTTTGTTTAAATTGTGTTTGGATAGAGATTGAAAAGTAGGGGTGAATGTAGTATTGTGTCAAATCAAATTGATGTTGTAAGTGCATATATGTATAGTACGGGTGAATTGATGTGTAGATTTTTATTTGGGAGGATTAAGAGAGATTGGATTGAAAATGACTAATCCAAATCCGGATTTGTCAGTCCCAAATAAAACACAGCCTTATATATGGTCTGTTTCACCGTGTCTTGCCTTGCCATGCCCCGTACTACATCATTAAAATTAATTTTAATATATATAACGTATATTTTTTTTTTTTTTTTTGAGAGGAAAAAAGATAATTTTATTAAACGTTGGGCACCAGCAGTACCCAAAATTAATAGTCAATTACATCTGTCAGAATCCAGGTCTAATGAAGAGTTAATACATAAATCATAAATCCAGATCACCAGCCTCTTCAGAAAATTATTTGCACACCGTTCTCGGGTCGGCGCACCAGTCCTGGAACGTGGCCGCTACCGGGCAGTCCTTTTGAAGGCTGAAAATGCTCCAAGCCTTAGCTCTGATTTCGTCGAATGTTTTTTCTGGTTTCGGTTCCTCGTTCGAAAAAAGTTTCCGATTCCTAGCATCCCAAATGTGCCATACAGTCAGGCACCAAATACATTCCAGCATGTATTTCTTTCTCTTAATTCCCAAAATGCCTCCGAATTGATGGAAGCGCGCAACTGGACTCGATGTAGGGGGAGAGCTATTGCTGAACCATATGCTATGAAGTCGCCATATCTTGGCAGCCCAATTACAGTCGAAGAATAGGTGCTGTATATTCTCTTCAGCAGCACCACAGAGGGCGCACTTCATGTCGTCTTCGTCTCTCAGTATGTTCCTCTTTTGTAGTTCAGTGCGAGTGGCTAATCTTCCTCTTAACACCTTCCAAGCTAACCCTGAGTATTTTGTTGGTGTTGATTTATTCCATATGATCCGTAGAGCCTCCAAAACACTATCTTGAAGAATTTGGGTCTGCGCTGCAATTCCTTGACTATTGTACGCCGATTTAGGAGTGTATGTGCCGTCCTTAGTCATCTTCCATCTCCAACCGTCCGAGGATGATGCCTGCAAATTAATAGATTCTAGCCAGCTAAACATCATCTGGACTTGGGAATCTTCCCAGGAAAATAAAGCCCTCCTCCATGATATATTCCATCTCCATAATCCATTAACCTGCTCACCAGCTTCAGATATCTTTGCCTCAGGATGAGTGCAGATCGAGAACAATCTGGGGAAGCGGACTTTCAGGGCTGGTTCGTCCGTCCACCTATCGTGCCAGAAGGAAGATAGGCTGCCATCCCCCAACGTCCGCAACACATTTTCGCTAAACCACTGATAAGAAGAAGATTCAGAAATGAAAAAATCATAAATCATTTTCCACCAGTTAGAGGCTTGATTTCTGTTCGCCAAGACTGAATTCGGCCCACTCGCTTGGATATCATATTTTGAGTCAAGAATTTTAACCCATAGCGAGTTAGGTTCGTTTCGTATCCTCCATGCCCACCTGCCAAGTAAAGATAGGTTAAATAAATTCAGATTTTTAACACCAAGACCCCCAACAGATTTCGATCTACAAACATCGTTCCATGAAACCCATGGAATTCTTGTAGAATTAACACCACCCCCCACAAGAAATTTCGTTGTAATTTAATAATCTCACTCAGGGCTTTTTTGGGGATATGATAGAGGGACAGATAATAAGTGGGCAACGAGTTGAGAACCGCATTGAGAAGCGTTATCCTACCGCCAAAAGATATTTGTCGGTCTTCCCAGGATTTAATTCTGTTTTTCACCTTACGAATTACTTCTCCCCATGCTTCCGCCTTTTGATGGTTAATGCCAACCTGGATTCCGAGGAAGTTGAAGGGTAGAGAGCCCACTTGACAGCCTAGGAAATCTGCTGCTTCCTTTTGTATATCTGCTGCCACATTATATAGCATAAATAATAATAATAATAATAAATTAGATTTATAAAAAAAAAAGATCAACATATATTAATAAATATATTATGTTATTTCACCTAGGTCTTTAAAAGCTAAAAGTATATGAATAAACATGTTTCTAATATAGTCTATTTATTTATGTTCAAATAATTTTTATATTAAATGCGCGTAACGACAATTTAGCTATGACCGTTGGAATCTATACGATTTTAATTGATCGTTATTTCTACAATTGTTCGAATAGGTGATAACGACAAAATTATTAAAGTTAAAAATTAGTTCAAACATATTTCTCTAGGTAGATATAGTTTGAATTGACTTCCAATATTAATGTTTTATTATATTAAATACGCTACAACGATAATCTATGACCGTTGAAATATCTATAACGGTAATTAAAATCAGACCTAGTTTGGATTACCTACTCTAAAATCATAATTTTCCTTTCATCATTAGATTTGTTTTAATATACCTGCATGTAATAAACAATATAATTCATGTATATAATAATAATAAATAATAAAATAAAATAACAAACAAGGAGCGGGTAGTTAGAGCACCTAACACAACTTATAATTAAAACTAACCCAAACTAATTAATAAAATAAACTAACAAACTAATTAATAAAATAATTAATTGGAAAAGAAGGGATAATTCGGTCATTATATATATATATATATATATATAATTGTGACGGATTTGTGACAAATGGTCAAACTAATAAAGTAAAATTTTGCGATGGAATTAAAGATCGTCCCAATTTGCGATGATTTTTCAATTCGTCTCAAATTTGCGACTAAAATATAATTCATCTCAAATTTGTGACTTTTTTTTTTCAACACAATTTTTTTTTCTCAAATTTGCAACGGTTTATATATATAATTCATATCAATAAATAAACAATAGAAATTCTAGCCTAACTAGCTAAAGACCATAGAAAAATGCCTTGAGATCACGGGTTGGGTCTAGACTGTTGTGGGTCGATGCCCTAGTTTTTTTTTTTCAGAGATAAATTTCCTTAGCAAATCTTAAGAATTTAATAATTATAAAAAAAAATTAAAAATACAATGCCGTCGCAAATTTGCAACGATTTTTTTTTTTCAGAAGCACGAAAAAAAAAATCTAAAAAATTGGCAACCAACGTTTGGGGCGAACAAATTTTTGCACCAAACGCAATTTGAGACGATTTTTTAGTCGCAAATTAACGCGTTTTTTTACTGCATATTTTATTGGGGATTTTGTCATGACGTTGTCTTTGATTTATTGTTTTCATCTTTTGATCCGCTCGTTAGATCCTTCTTTGAATCTTTTAATGACGAACAATTTAAGTGACTTGTGAAAAAGCTCGTCTAGGCCATTTTTTTACCCGAACTGCCCAAAGAGTGAATTAAATCGATCGGGACCATCTAGGCCGAATTTTACAACAGGGGATAATATAAACCGTGGGTAAAAGAGAAAAAGAAGGCAAAAAGGATTAAACCTTAGGGAGAAAAGGTGAAAATGAAAAATGAATTAAAAAAAAAAATGCGCAAACAGGACAAAAACGGATTAAATGTGAACAAAAGTTGAGAGAGAAAAAAACAAAAACATAGAAAGGTGAGAAAAAAAAAGGCAGAAAGAAGTATAAAAAAAGACAAAATGAGAGGAGAAAAAGGAGAAAAAAAGCAGAAAAGAGACATTAAAAAGCAAAATAGCAGAATGAGAAAATGGATTTAAAATGAAGAAAAAGCGGAATAAATTACTGAGGGATGACAATTTAACCTTCTCTGTAGCTACCCTGCTCTCTGATTAGAAGTGTGACGGGTAGGTTTGTGTATCACTTAGGTGGTGTTTGGTTAAAAAGGTGTTTGGTTAAAAATTGAGATGGATTGCGTTGAGATTTAAAAAAGTGGATTGGGATAATTAATGAATAGTAATTTTGTTTAAATTATGTTTGGATAGAGATTGAAAAGTAAGAATGATTGTATAAAAATAGGTGTGTAGATGTATTGTACGGGTGAATTGATATTTAGATTTGTATTTAAAAGGATTGAGAGAGATTGAATTGAAAATGATCGATCAATTCAAATTTTAATTTGTCAATCCCAAATAAAGCACCACCTTATGGTCTGTACGTTCCGCCCTGCCTTGCCGCGTACTATATCATTAAAATTTTAATATATACAACGTATATTATATAGCATAAATAATAATAATAAATTAGATTTTTAAAAACATTTTAGATCAATATATATTAATAAATATAATATGATACTGCACGTACCTAAAAAAAATACTCCCTCCGTCCCTGAATAACTTGCATAGTTTGACCGGCACGTTTTTTAAGAAAAGTGGATTTAGTGGTTGATGATGTAAGATAAAGAATGGGTATTTTAGATAATTTGATGATGTGTAAAGTGAAATGTATGGAAAAAAAGGAGTGGCAAATTTGAAAATAAAATGATGTTGTTAGGTTATTAATTTTGTGGGGTATTTCCATATTAAGAGTGTGCTAGTAATTTTGGGACATCCCAATACTGAAAATGTGCAAGTAATCACGGGATGGAAAGAGTATCTTTTTTTGGTATCAACCTGTTTTATGTCTTTAAAAGATAAAAGTATATAAATAAACATGTTTCTAATATTGTCATTTTTATTTATGTTCAAAGGAATGAAAATTCTATCTTCTTATATTAAATACATGTAACGACAATTTAGTTATATTCAAATGATTTTTATATTAAATACATGTAACAACAATCTAACCTAGCGATGACCGTTAGAATCTATACGACTTCGATCGTCAAATCTCAATTGTTCGAATAGGAGGTAACGACAAAATTATTAAAGCCGAAAATTAGTTCAAACATATTTCTTTAACTAGATATATATATACAAAACGAGAGGAGAAAAATGAGCAAAAAGCAGAAAAGAGAGAGATTAAAAAGCAAAAAAAAAAAAAAAAAAGAATGGAAAAATGGATTTAAAATGAAGAAAAAGCGTAATAAATTAATGAGGGATACAATTTAACCTGCTCTGTAGCTACCATGTCCTCTGATTAGAAGTGTGACGAGTAGGTTTGTGTATCTCTAGGTGGCGTTTGGTTAAAGATTGAGATGGATTGAGTTGAGATTGAAAAGTGGATTGGGATAATCAATGAATAGTAATTTTGTTTAAATTGTGTTTGGATAGAGATTGAAAAGTAGGGGTGATGGTATAAAAATAGGTGTGTAGATGTATTGTACAAGTGTGTTAGGAATTAATATACAAGAATTAATTCCCACCCTCTCTACAAGTTCGGACTTTTAGATGAGACGGAATTCTTTCATGGTATCAGAGCAAATCGGGCAAACGACCTGGGTTCGATTCCTGTTGAAAGCACTCCACCCATTTAAATTGTCCACTCGATGGGCCTCCTCCCCAAAAAGGGTAAGAGGTGTTAATCCGGCCCACGAGTGAGGGGGAGTGTTAGGAATTAATATACAAGAATTAATTCCCACCCTCTCTTGATATTTAGATTACAAGTTCGAACTTTTAGATGTAAGGTGAATTGATATTTGATATATGTAAGGTGAATTGATATTTAGATTACCTGGTAAGGTGAATTGATATTTAGATTACCTGGTGAATTGATATTTAAATAATAAAAAAAAATATCTTTTTGGTATCAACCTGTTTTATGTCTTTAAAAGATAAAAGTATATAAATAAACATGTTTCTAATATTGTCTTTTTTATTTATGTTCAAAGGAATGAAAATTCTATCTTCTTATATTAAATACATGTAACGACAATTTAGTTATATTCAAATGATTTTTATATTAAATACATGTAACAACAATCTAACCTAGCGATGACCGTTAGAATCTATACGACTTCTATCGTCAAATCTCAATTGTTCGAATAGGAGGTAACGACAAAATTATTAAAGCCGAAAATTAGTTCAAACATATTTCTCTAACTAGATATATATAGCTAGTTTGGATTGATTTCCATTAATATTGATGTTGTGTTATATTAAATGCGTGTAAGGACAATCTATATATAACCGTAATTAAAATTAGACCTAGTTTGGATTGCCTATTCTAAAATCATAATTTTCCTTTCATTATTAGATTTGTTTTAATATGCCTGCATGTAATAAACTATATAATTCATGTATATAATAATAATAATAATAATAATAATAATAATAATAATAAATAAATAAATAAATAAACAAACAAACAAAGAAAGAGCGGGTAGTTAGAGCACCTAACACAACTTATAAAACTAACCCAAACTAATTAATAAAATAAACTAACAAACTAATTAATAAAATAATTAATTGGAAAAGAAGGGATAATTCGGTCATTATATATATATATATATATATATATATATATATATATATAGCCAGCCGCCCACGGGAAACCCTAAACCCTAATCGTAATCCCTATAAATACCCATCCTGAGCAACATCTATCTATCACCAAATTCTTCCTCCTTTCTTTCTCATTCGATCTTCCCAATTATCCCATTTCATATCTCAATCTATTTCATATATATCTAGCTAGCTCAATCTGCATTTCTGCAGCTGCAAATTTTTCCTTTGTTGGTTTTTTTTTTTTTTTTTTTGTTAATCTAGCTAGTTTTTCATTTGTTGAAATATGTGGTTGTCTGTGTGTTATGATCGATCCATGAATTAACAATTTAATTGGCTGCAGGTTCATCGGATCGATATGACACAAACTGCTCAAATTTCTTCAACAAATAGTCTTCAATTTTTTTTTTTTTTTTTGAGTTGTATATATATATATTAATTTGTTTATATGGTAAAGATAATTCTTAATGTGTCCATTTTGTAGGGATTTTGGGGATGCATAAATCTGTCGATCTTGGCCATATATATATATATATATATATATATATATATATATATATATATATAGATAGATGCCGCGGCTTAATTTGTCATATGGAATTGAATTAAGGTGATTTAATATTGTGAAGTATTATTAAAATATCCCGGTATTAATCTGACAAATTTCTGTTAAAAATGATTGTTTTCACTATAATTAAGGCTGCAGGGTGTTAAGAAAGAAAGATGCAGGTGCTATCTTTTTAGCGATCGAGAATATCTCAAAATAACTCCTTTCCACTTTTAAAACTAATTTTACCCATTTGAAGTTAAATAAAAAATATGTATTCTACCTATTCGATCAATAATTTGAAACATATATAATTTTGATTTTATTTTGTGTGGGTCCCTCCTCTCTCCAACTTTGACATTATTTTTTTTTTTAATAAGTATTTATTAATCCATTTATTTATGTATCAATTCACAATTATTATTTTTTATTAATAATTAAATTCTTAACGAATGGTTAGATTTAAATCAAATTAATCCAATATTGGGTACGTGGTTGAATAATAATATTAAAATAAAATAAAATTATAATTTGGGGGAGGGGTGTGTAGTATAAAGTTATAGCCTTTTCTTTTTTCTTTTTAAACAAGGGTAATAAGACATTTTTATACCAAAATGGGTAGAAAAGTTTTTTTTACTCTTGAGGGGGGTTAAAATAGATATGTAATTAAAGTTTATGAAAATTATTTTAGAAAATTTCCCCCTCTTTTTATCTTGTATTTAAAATCTAAATTCATTTATTTATTTAATAAATACCTAAACATAATTACTTATCTGTGATGTTGACATGAATAATGCTGCGCTGCTTCTCGTAGGTATATATTTCTTTTGACTCTCATATTTTATATTCTTATGAAGCCTTCTCACAACAAATATTTTGTTTCATTTTTTGGTCTGTTTTGCTTGCACGTAAATGAATATATACACTTCCAGTGGATTTTGTCTACATCACTACTAATTGATCTTGAACTATTCAAAACTCGTAAATCATCCTTAGAGGCAAATGATGATTATTGTTCTATTTGTGAGGATAGAGTACATTTGTTATGTTGTGAAAATTGGTTGATAATATATTCACTCTGTGGCATTTGTTATATATTGGATATTAATTTATTTCGAGGAATTTTATAATAATACAATAATAAAGTTAATAACTTGCAGTTTGGAACTTTATTGCCTTCTATAATTAAATATAAAATTGAGTATTCCTCTTTCAAGAAACAGTAAGAAATTTATATATTAACTCAGTGAGTCATTCTTTTGGCACACTTTGGATGGATTAATTTTCTAATTTTGTATATATCTATGGATTATATATTAATCCATATATATAGATATCATCAACAATAGAAAAGTTAAGACTTCTTATTGTTTCCTGTAACATGAAACCTTAATTATGAATTTCACAGAGGCACAAAATTCCAAACAACAAGTTTTAAATATGTATTATTATAAGACTCTTCAGAATACAATATCTCATAATAAATGTTATAGAGTAAGTATATTCTCACCAGTGTGAAAAGCTCGAGAACAATTTGCACAACATAACAAATTTCATCCATCCTTATAAATGGAACACGGGTCATCATTTTCCTCCGAAGATGATTTGCGAGGTTTGAAAAGCTCAAGATAGAGCTAGTGTAGAGAAACTCCATTCGAAGTGTATATATTCATATACGAGCAAGTGAAGCGTACACTTGTTAGCAAAAATTTCAGATCTATTTAGAATTTATATATATAATAATTTCATATTTTATTTGGTTTACTTCTAAATAATTTTATTAAATATTTTTTGTTAAATAATTGTATTTTTCATATTTATTTAGTCTTTATTAAAAAAATTATATATTTTAATGATGTTCTATAAAAAATTGTACCATAAATTTCATTATGTTTCAAATTTTATCAAAAATAAAAAATCAGATTCAATATATTTGAAGTTAAAAAAAAAAATTTATTCTACCTATTCAATAATTTGAAACTATATATAATTTTCAAAATGGCTAGAAATGATTTTGTGAAAACTGGATCCCTCCACTATTCAACTTTGACATTATTTTTATTTTTTTAATAAGTATTTAATTTATTGCTCCATTTATTAATCAATTCACAATTATTATAATTTTTTATTTATTAATAATTAAATTCTTCATTAACGAATGGTTAGATTAAATCAAATTACTCGGATATAATATAGGGTGGTTGAATAATAATATTAAATGAAAATAAAAAATTATAATTTGGGGGAGGGGTGTGTAGTATGAAAGTTTACTTTTTTTTTTTTTTTTTTGCTACTTTAATTTTGGTCTGTTTTTCTTGCACGTAAATGATTTTGTCTACATCACTAATTCTTGAACTATCCAAAACTGGTAAATCATCCTTGGAGAAAAATGATGATTATTGTTCTATTTGTGAGAATAGAGTGGATTTGTTATTTTGTGAAAATGTTTGAGTGCAAAAAGAAGTGATATTCATTTTATATATATATATATGTAAAATCTAAATTCATTTATTTAATAAATACCTGAAACTTACTCATCATCTCTGCTGGCAATCATGCAGGTTTTCCTTGTCGTCGAAAAATAATTAAGTATTTATTTTGGCACTCTTATTTTACTTTCTTATGGAGTTACATGCATTATCATATCAATATTCATTGCACCTTATTAATTATATATACTTCTCTGCAACATATGCATAGTGCGTGCGTTTTAACTTAATATTGGATTTATAATCAGTTTAGCTGGTTTAGTGAAATAAGTTTTTAAAGTTGTTCAATTGTAATGAATTTTAAGCATGAAGTAATTAAAAAAAAAATATCTCACCATACTTACTTTATCTAATTTATTCTATTTTATCTACTTCGATCATTTTTTACTTTATCAACTTTATACATAAATAAACAATATACCTTAAACCTCGTGCAACAAGAAACAATAATATTTTATGTGAACGGATAAAGTATAATATATCATACAATAATATTTATGCTTAAAACTCGCCTCTCAAGTATTCCTCGAGAAACGACATGGTATTGCAAGTTTGAAGAGAACAACACCTAGTGTATAGAAACCCTCAGAGTCAAACAAAATCACATCTTCTAAGCTAGGGCAATCAAGAATTATACTTCTAATCATGATACCATTTCCTACACGCGCAATAGAATCATGATATGAACAAAGGGACTTTGGTTTCGAACACATGACATCTCTATGATAACTTTTACCTCCAATTGGAGTATTTTCAGAGCTTCCAAAATGAGATGAGTAGCTCGAAAAGATCGAAGAATACATGTGAGCAGCAAGCGAGATTCATCCCCATGGCAAAACTCTCGATTTTTAAGTTGAGTATTTGGTACCTCTCTAGACTCATCGTTACATAACTGAAAAAATGGTCATCACTTGGGGAATCTCGTTGTACAGTGAAACTATTTTACATAAATAAATTAGTAATACATATATATATAATGATTATTTTCATGGAGTCAAACTCCATATATATATATATATATATAATACAAGTGCAAAACACGTGCAATATACGGGATTGAAGATAATTTAATTTGTATATATATTTTTTATTTAATGTTTATATTTTTAAAATGCATGTGTACATACAGTAAAAATTAATGAATATTGATAAAAAAATATTAGTTGAAAGAAAGAATATAATGAGAAAAAAAAAATTGTAGAGATCGGACAATGCAAAGAAAGAAAGATAAAAAAAAAAAAAAAGGAGAATTCTTAGAAAATGAGAAAGGGTCATTAGAAAGATTTTGAAATGCACGGTATAAAAGGGAGAAATATTCAGAATAAGATATAAGGATTATTCTCAATACATTGCATAAATTATTAGTATTATTTTTATGGGAGTACTATTACAAAAGAACCAAACTACATGTCACAAAATTAAGGGAGTGTTTACAAACTCGATCAAAACACAATTCTTATTCTTAAAAATCACTTATTTTAAAAATATTGTGAAATGAGATTTTAAAAAGTGATTTTCTTTAATTTAGTTTGCAAACACCCCTAAAATAAAACAACAAAACTCAAAAATTAGATTAATCGATCACGTACACAACAACAACATCAACACGAACCCATGATTATAGATGGAGAGTCAAATCCAGGCCCGATTCATCAACGTTCCCTCCAAGCACGTTCCTCAGGTTAACTCCACGGTTGTTCCTCGCCAACCCAATTCTCAATGGCCCTGGATAACCTGGCCCCGCCCCAAGGCCTACATAGCCACCACACTTCTGGTTCAAGTAACTAGTTAGGGTTTGTGATAATAAATGGCATTCGGGCATGTTATATAGCATGTAAAAGATCAGCAAAGAAAAAGGTGTAAAAAAAACTTAATTATAATAATAGCCATGTTTGGATATACATAAAACCATATAACTGGATAGCTACCAGTTTCTATCTTACTATTTTAAATGTCGATCGGTACAACAACAATAATCAGATGGATGCCATCTAACTTCTGGAATTTTCTTTAGTTTCAACATGCATTTATATATATCAACTAATTATCATCAATATAAATTTTAATCTAACATTCCATCTTCATCATGGCAAAAATATTCCATCTTCAGTAATGTATCATTACTTTGGACCCCAGTTACTTATAATTACATATCTGATATGAGTTTGAATGAACAATTACATTGGACCCGAGTTACTTATAATTGCTTATCTGATATGAGTTTGAATTAAGTCTGAATTAAATTAAATGTGTTTAGACGGATTTTTCCTTGGTGTGTTTTTCACCGACCAATATTGAACTTAGTTAAAATGTGGAGATATGTATGCCATGTACGTTTTGCTCGGAAATTGAGTCATTTTGTGTTCTAGTGATTAGATTTGACCCAATAAAATTAGGTGTGAACGGACGACTACATAGCCACCACACTTCTTCTTGTTATAGTTTTATTAATTTCATCGTTGCTCTTTTCATTAATTAGTCTTGATCACTTAGATCATTTGCATGTTATATGTGTTTCTTTGGTAGTTTAGCCTTGATTTAGAACATCACAAAAACATTTGTTAGTTATTACAATAGCATGAAAATCATAAGTTTTCATAAAATATTAGAAAAGATGTCTCTTGTACAAATTTTGCACAGTGAAAATAATTTCTTATGCACATAAATAAACTTTTGCAGGGCAACTCATTTCTTATTGAAATTCAAATAGGTCGATTAATTAAGTTGGGTTAGTGTGTAAAACTAAAATATGTGCACTCAAAAAAAAAAAAAAAAACTAGAAAATTAATTATTAATTCCATGACCATAGCTAAAAATAATCGAACTTCATATTTAGTAGCTAGCTGATTTAGTTATTATTAATATACGAGGATACTTTAAATCACAAGATCTTGTTTAAGTAACTTAACACGTTGGTTTAGAAAATGGATTCATACATCAAATTCTGCGGATAAAATTACAGAAGAATATTTTTATGTGGAATATATAATGAAATCCCTCTCAAAATAACTATGTGTGCGTTTTTTTTTTTATACTACAATTTTATGTAAATCAGTTTCATTGTGCATAGGGGCGAGAAAATTGTAAAGGGTAATTGTTGGGTCTATTCGTCGTCTCCGTTGAGATATGATAGACACAGGCTCAGGCACCTGGGATTGGGATACGTAGAGAGGGGACCAAGTTTATACGGTAACACTCCACACTCAAGTCTTTCACACTTAACTCTCGGTTATACTTCACAAAGAGAAAGAAGAAAGAACGACTCCAATAAGACTTGAGTGGGAGACTGCCTAAGATATAAACAACTAGGGCAACAAGTTGGCTACGGGCTTTTTGTGTTAAGGCCTTGGGCTAAAACACATGGGCCTAAGCCCAAGAAATTCTCGACCTTTTTGGCCATATATCCCCTCTACAATCCAAATATCCGCAGGTCATCATTATCGCCTTAACACACACACCCACACATTGCACACACAACACACGCATAACACACATAACACCTATTGCACGCACATTGCACCTGCAAAAACAAAAACACAAAGTTTATACAAGGCATTAATAGCAAATACAAAGTAAGCTATCAAGGGAAACACAAACAAACACGTTGGACACAAAGTACACAAACAATAACAGTTTAGACACACAAGTCACAAACAAAAATATAAAACAGAATAAACATAGAGTCTGCAAAAACAATTTCAATTAATAGAATCAAAATTCAAAGTTTTCATGCAAGACCTATGTTTTTCAACAGAAAGACACTTGGTGCCCATATCAGGAGGATTAAACTCAGAAGCAATTTTCTCAAGATCAATAATGTCCTTTTCAATTATATCACGTACAAAATGGTATTTAACATCAACGTGTTTAGTTCTTTCATGGTATACAGGATTCTTACACAATTGGATAGTAGATTGACTATCAGAAAATACAACCACTTCACCTTCAAGTAAACCAATTTCAGAAATAACACCTTTCAACCAAATGGCCTCTTTAGCAGCCTCAATTATAGCAATATATTCAGATTCAGTTGTAGATAAAGCAACAACATGTTGTAACTGAGATTTCCAGCTAATACAAGAACCACATAGGATGAACACATAAGAAGTGGTAGATTTCCTATTATCTCTATCGTTAGCATAGTTAGAATTCACATACCCAACAAGTCTCACACCTTTTGCACATTTAGAAAATTTAAGACATACCTCCATCGTACCCTTAAGGTACTTAAGTAGCCACTTCAAAGCCTCACAATGAGGCATACCTGGATTAGACATATATCTACTCAAACAACTAACAAAATATGCAATATCAGGTCTAGTGCTTACCATGAGATACATCACAGATCCAATGGCATTGGAGTAAGGCACGCTTTTCATCTCATCACTTTCAGACTTCGTCATGGGAGACTGAGTCTTACTTAACACAAAATGGGCAGCAAGAGGAACATTCACAAATTTAGCAGATGACATAGAGAATTTACTCAAAATCTTATCAACATATGAAATCTGACCAAGCAAAAGAATCTGACTTTTCCTATCTCTGTCTATATGCATGCCTAAGATCTTCTTAGCATCACCAAGGTCATTCATGTCAAATTTATCATAAAGACACTTTTGAACATGCTCAACAGTTTTAACACAAGGACTAACAAGAAGCATGTCATGCACATAAATGAGCAAGAAAAAAGGCATAGAAGCACTTTCCTTAAAGTACAAGCAAGGATCAAAAGAGCTTTTCTTAAGTTTCAAAGATATCATGCATTCATCAAATTTCTTATTCCACTGCCTAGGTGATTGTTTCAATCCATACAATGACTTACGAAGAAGACACACATGCTCAGGGTTTTTAGGATTAACAAATCCTTCAAGTTGTCTCATGTAAACCTTTTTATCCAAATCACCATGTAAGAATGCTGTTTTCACATCCATTTGTTTAAGTTCCCAATTAAAGTGAGCAACAAGAGCAAGCATTATGCGAACAGTGGTAAATTTGACAACAGGAGCAAAGATTTCAGTGTAATCAATCCCCTCTTTTTGAGTAAAACCCTTAGCCACTAATCTAGTCTTAAATCTAACATGTTCAGTTTCATCTTTAACCTTAAATAACCACTTACAATTCACAACAGAACAATGTATAGGTTTAGGTACAAGGTTCCAAGTTTGGTTAACATGCAAGGATTTCATTTCTTCTTTCATAGCATTTAACCATTTAACTGAATTTTTAGACTTTAAAGCTTGATCATACGATTTAGGCTCATCATGGCAAGACTCAAAAGCATTGAAAGCATGCATATCAATGTGAAAATTATCAAATCTAGTAGGTTGCCTAATATTTCTCCTAGGTCTATCCCTAGCAAGTTGATAATCATTCAAATCAACATTTTCAGACACATTTTCCACATATTCAGCACCATTTTCATGCATTTCAGCAGGTAAATCAGTGTTTTCAGCAAGTAAAATTTCCAGCAAGGTCTTCACGGCGGCGACGACTAAAATTCTTGGCGGCGACTCGTCAAGTTGAAAACCTTAAGGGCGACGGCGGCGACGACTAATATTCATTAGGACGGTGGCTCGTCGTACCGTTTATTAAGAGGATATACGTCGATTGAAAAGTTTTGTTTTGAGAGAGAGAGATTTGAGCATCTAAGACTGAAAGGAAAGTGGACACATTTTATATTATGGGGTTTAGACACAGAATTCTAAAAACAGTTTTAAAATGGGCGGACAAAATTGATGGTTAATTAAAATTTTAGGATTAAATTTTTTTTATACCAATTAAAAACTAAATTTTCGGTCTCCAATTAAAATTCAAAATCAGAATTTTAATTTCGGTTTAAAGACTGAAATTCGGTGGATAAGCAGTCTGAAAAACATAATATTAAAGACTGAACTGAAAATAGTCTCTAAACTAGCGGTCAAAATTGGTAGTCAATTAAAAATTTAAGGATTCAGAATTTTGATACCAATTAAAGACTGAATTGTCGATCTCTAAACAAAATTCAAAATCATAATTTTAATTTCGGGTTATAGACTGAAATTTGGTGGCTAAGCGGTCTGAAAACATAATATTAAATACCAAATTGAAAACAGTCTCAAAACTCGATTTTTTTTCGGATTGGTCTCAAATCAGTCTCTATTTGAGACTGATTTATTTTGGTCTCTAATCAAAGCATTTTTTGTAGTGTGATTTAGAGATCGTAGTGCTTGTTCAATTGATTTAGAGATCTTAGTGCCTGATTCAGTTGATTTAGAGGAGGTAGTGAAAGATTCCACAAATTTAGATAGTGTAGTAAAAGATTCTTTTTCGGATGTGGATACTTTGTCCGAGTTTAAAGAATTCT
This sequence comes from Galeopsis tetrahit, assembly GCA_963675135.1. NCBI lineage: Eukaryota > Viridiplantae > Streptophyta > Magnoliopsida > Lamiales > Lamiaceae > Galeopsis > Galeopsis tetrahit. Next base: position 65,175,147 of record OY776122.1, on the reverse strand, counting down.
CGCTCGATCCCGACGGTAAGTGATCGATTCACATACGTATAAAACAACCTGTCGAAATTTTTTATACCAATTAAAGACTGAATTTTTAGTCTCCAATTAAAATTCAAAATCAGAATTTTAATTTCGATTTAGAGACTAATATTCGGTGGCTAGGTGGTCTGAAAAATATAATATTAAAGACCCAACTAAAAACAGTCTCTAAACGAGCGGTCAAAATTGCTAGTCAATTAAAATTTTGGGATTCAGAATTTTTGATACCAATTAAAGACTGAATTGTCAGTCTCTAAACAAAATTTAAAATAAAAATTTTAATTTCGGTTTAGAGACCGAAATTCGGTCTTTAAGCGGTCTGAAAACATAATATTAAAGACCGAACTGAAAACAGTCTCAAAACTCGAATTTTTTTCGGATCAGTCTCAAATCAGTCTTTATTTGAGACTGATTTATGTCGGTCTCAAAATTTTGGTCTCTAATTGAAGCATTTTTTGTAGTGATTCTTAAATCTAACATGTTCAGTTTCATCTTTAACCTTAAATAACCACTTACAATTCACAACAGAACAACATGTATAGGTTTAGGTACAAGGTTCCAAGTTTGGTTAACATGCAAGGATTTCATTTCTTCTTTCATAGCATTTAACCATTTAACTGAATTTTTAGACTTTAAAGCTTGATCATACGATTTATTAATATAAGTTTTTATATAATTTAATTTTTTTATTTTTTTTAAAAATAATTTAATAATGTTTCAAGTTTTATCAAGAAAATTCAGATTTTAATAAATTCAAAGGATCAAATGCCCCAAAAAATTTCAACAGAGTTAAAAAAAAAATTCGATAAGTTTGAACTTAATTAAGGAAATTAATTGCTCAAAAAAGGATAAAAATTGTTGTAAAGTAAAAACTTAAAATTAAGATTTATTTTGAAATCAACCAAACTTAATTACTATGAGAAAAAAAAAAAACTCTATGATAATGTTATGAGTGCAAAGAAGTGATATTCATTTTGTCTTGTATGCATGCTGATTTTCCTTGTCGTCGAAAAATAATTAAGTATTTATTTTGGCTCTCTTATTTTACTTTCTTATCATATCAATATTCATTCCACCTTATTAATTATACTTCTCTGCAACATGTGCACAGTGCGTGCATTTTAACTAAATATTGGATTTATAATCAGTTTAGCTGGTTTAGTGAAACAAGTTTTTAAAGTTGTTCAATTGTAATGAAGTAAGCATGACTTATACTCTAAATTAAAAAATATATCTCACCATACTTAATTACTTTTATCTAATTCATTTTCTACTTTATCAATCTTATACATAAATAAACAATATACCTTAAAAAAAACTCGTGCAACAAGAAACAATAATATTTTATGTGAACGGATAACTTGGTTGAAACCCTCACAGTCAGACAATATCAGACAATATCACATGCATCTTCTAATCATGATGCCATTTCCTACACGCGCACAATAGAATCATCGATCTACCTTATACAAACAAAGGGACTTTAGTTTCGAACACATGACATCTCTATGATAATCTTACCAATTGGAGTATTAAGATCCAAGATAATATCGAAAGCACCCATTTTTCAGAGATTCCAAAATGAGACGAGTAGCTCGAAAAGAAGAATACATGTGAGTAGCGAGATTCATCCCCATATATGGCAAAACTCTCGATTTTAAGTTGAGTCTTTGCCTCTTTTTTTTTTATTAATAATTATGAAGTCTCGGGTATCTGGCCTAGGACCGACTAATCCCGAGGGACCTCTTTGGTACCCTTCTAGACTCATCATTACATAACTGAAAATATGATCATCGCTTGGGAAATCAAGAATCGGGCAAGTTAACCAAGCTTTGTACCATGATTTGGAAAGTACAACTGTTGCAGCAGTTAAAATTTACATTGTTATGAAAAGGAGGGACTAAATGGCTAAGAACAAAGCGAACTAGAAGGCCAGAGTTAGCATAATCAGTTTCACCGTGCAACTGATTTTAAGTTTGTGTGTGTTTTAAAATAATATTAATTTGTTATTTCTTTAAAACATATTAGTCTGTTGGTATAAGTTATTTTTTAAAAGTATTAATTATTATACTATAGATATAATAGAAATAATACTTACGCTAGTTGTACAGTGAAACTATTTTATATAAATAAATTAGTAATACATATATATAATGAGTATTTTCATGAAGTCAAACTCCATATATATATATATATATAAATAAATAATATTAGTGCAAAATCCGTGCAATATGCGGGATTGAAGATAATTTAATTTGTATATTTTTTTATTTAATGTTTAAATTTTTGAAATGCATGTGTACATACAGTAAAATTAATAATTGATAAAAAAAGAATTTGTAGAGATAATGCAAAGAAAGAAAGAAAAAAAAAGAATTCTTAGAAAATGAGAAAGTGTCATTAGAAAGATTTTGAAACGCATGGTATATTGATTCGGGTGGAATTTACACATTTTAGAGGCACATGTGAAACATGTTTTTGATGAGATTTCATTGATTTATGCATTGATTATGATGATTTAAGCCAAAATGAGGGAAAGGTTGTGTTTTGTCGATTTTGTAGGAAATACGATGGAATTTGGGAGAAAAACACCTACCACAATTAACTATACCAAAGAGAGGAGTGCACCATTGGATCCGGCTCGAAAAACGGAGTGGGATGAAAAAAAATCGAGTCAATCGGAGGTCGGAAGCTCGAGATACGAAGAGACGAAAAAGCATGCCCGGGTAAAATCGACCCGGGCGGGTAGAATCAACCCGGGCGGATCAAAACCACCCGGGCGGGTCAAAATCACCCTGGCAAGCCAAATTTCACTCTTGCTTCGTATTTAGGCCGGGTGGAATCCACCCGGCCGGGTGACAAGATTCTCGGGGGTTTTTGGCCATTTTCTCCATTTTTGAGGGACCAACTTGCAATTTTGGCATCCAAACCCTACCCCAACACTATATAAGCCCTCTTTCTTGAAATCCAAGACATTCTCCCTCAATTCCTCAAATTCCACACATAGTTACACATACTTGGAGGTGTTTTGGCCATTTACTCTTCATTTCTCCATCAAATCAAGGAAGAAAGGATGCAATAGCTTGGAAATTCAATTCTCTACCACATTCTAGACTAAACTTCCTCTTTCCCCTTTCTTTTTACTTAGTTATTTCAATTTATTTTGTAATTTGACTATGCTAGTTAGTGGCTAGAACACTTTTGCTAACACGAAGATACGAAGAGATACGAAAAAAGCATGCCCGGGTTGAGGCAACATGAGAACTTCTCTTATGCTAACACAAGGAATGCCATCATACCACCTCCAAGTTTCAATGTGAGAGATGGAGCAATTGTGGAGTCTTCATCAAATCCGTCTTTGGAAGACATGTTTGGTACATTTATGGGGGAAACCAAGAATTTTATGAGAGAGACGAGGGATAATGCGACCAAGACTTGGCAAAAACTTGATGAACAAGGAGAGATGATCAAGAATGTGGCAAACAACATGAAGGCCATGGAGAAGCAAATGAGTCAACTCTCCACTGTCATTGGAAGCCAACATACTCCGGGGCAATTCCCTTCAAACACGGAGCTTAACCCCAAGGAGCATTGCAAAGCTATCAAGCTAAGGAGTGGGACAAGCTATGAGGGGCCAAATATGCTACAAGAGGAGGAAATGTTGAGTGCACCTAAGGATGTTGACAAAGAAGAAGGGCATGAGGAAGAAAAGCAAGATGAGATAGTGAGGGAAGAGGAGAAAGAAGAGGAGAAGAAGTGTGAGGAGGCAATCCCCCCTCAAGACAAAGGCAAAAAGGATGTACCTCTTCCATACCCTAAAAGATTGAAGAAGAAAGGGTTGGACAACAAATTTTCCAAGTTTGTGGAAATGTTCAAGAAGATTCATATTAACATTCCATTTGCCGAAGCACTTGAGCAAATGCCCCACTACTCCAAATTCCTAAAGGAAATCATGTCAAACAAGAGGAAGATGGTAGAGTACGAAACGGTGCATTTGACCGAGGAGTGTAGCTCGATTATTCAAGCCAAGTTGCCTCAAAAACTTAGGGACCCCAGATCTTTCACCTTACCATGTGTCATCGGGGATGGAGGTACATTTCGAGCCTTGTGTGATTTGGGAGCGAGCATTAATCTTATGCCTTTGTCTATATGCAAATCTCTTGGTTTGGGAAAGCTTACACCAACCACAATGAGCCTTATATTGGCGGATAGATCCATGACGTACCCTTTGGGTATAGTAGAGGATGTGTTGGTTAAAGTCGACAAATTCATTTTCCCGGTGGACTTTGTGGTGTTGGATATGGAGGAAGATAAGTACATTTCACTAATCTTGGGAAGTCCATTCTTAGCAACCGGTGGGGCTATCATTGATGTAAGGAAAGGAGAGCTAGAACTTCAAGTGAACAATGAGAAAGTAGTGTTCAATATCTATAGAGCTATCAAAGTCCGGGATGATGAGGATGAAGAGTATGTGTATTCTAAGGGAGATCACCCTCCAATGCCCATGAAAGAGGAGGCGAGAGAAGATTTGAAGGTAAATTTTGTGAAAGAAGACCCTAAAGTGGAAGAAATTAAAGTGAATTGAAGATGGGTAAGAAGGCCAAGTTTGGGGGAGTTTTTTTTAAAAACTCCAAAAACTCCCCCAAATCAAGAAAAGCTACGTATGCAAGCTTGGGAGTGAATGAAGCGTCAACTTCCTATAATATGATTGAAGAGCCGGATGGGCTAGCTTGTGGATGTTTCAATGGGTTTAAGAAGGTTGGATGTGGAAAGAAGGTCAAGAACAAGGATGACAAGGGGGTAACTTGATAGTCATCTCAAGAAAGAACCGTCCGGCATATGACGCTAAAAATAGCGCTTCTTGGGAGGCAACCCAAGGTTTTATTGCTTTCATGTTTTTATTGCTTTGATAGTTTTGATACCTTGGTTTATTTTGTAGCTATGTGAGGATGAGAAGCATTTTGGATGTCATAGCTTGAGGAATGAAGAAGGAAGCAAAACCAACTTTGGAGAGAGGAAGCAAGTGTTGCAATGGTGATCTTTGAAGAGCATTGGATGTGCAAGGAGGGAGGTAACAACTTGTAGCCCCAAACTTAGAATTTATACATAGTAAAATTCTAAGTTTGGGGGAGTTATTTTTCTTTTATATTTCTACTAGTTGTTACCCTTGCACCGATTTGTCATTCTACCTATGTTACATTTTGCAGCGGCACACACTTGGCTTTCACATGCTTATATTGTTTGAGTTGGTTTTGATCATATGTTGGGTAGTGGATCTTTGGTGAAATGTGAGCATGAATAATCATTGGAATCCATGGTTGAGTAGTTGTGGTGATGTCTATTTGCTTTGAATGTATGCATGATTGGTGTTGGAGAATAGTGTCATGTTGTGCTCATATTTATTGATCTTTGATAGCATGGATGCATGATGTGTTGTTGTTTGGGAACATTTGATGAATGTGAGAGTCCTATTGAATAAACCGGTGAGAATTGAGCCTTGAATCGAGCATATAATCCGGTTTAGTTCATTTGAGAGTGGACTAGGTTATTGCTAGTGATTCTAGAACTTGCCCAAGTTCTTGTTTGAAGGCATGATTGTGTGAAACTTTGTGATGTGATATAGGCCATCTTGTTCTAAAAGAGTCGCTTAGCCAAATTTCCCAAAACCGAAGTAATCTTCCGTAGTTAGCCCCTTGAGCTTAATTCCTAATTTTCTTGGCAAACTACAATGTTAACCACTTAGCCTTTTTGAGCCTTTGATGCCTACATCTAGTGGGGGATAAAAGACAAGGTGGATAAACATGTGCTTGAAATAACTTTGGTAAAGGGAGAAATTGGAAAAGTTGAAAGAAAAAAAAGAGAAAGATGAAAATAATATCAATGGAAGAGAAAAGAGGGACAAAGAACCCCAAAAGCTTGAAAAAAAAATGGTTCAAAAAGATGAGGTGATGAATGCTTGAAAAAGAAAGAGAAATGAAAAGTGAGGATGAAGTTTGAAAGCTTTGAAAGTGAAAGCACACATGGTAAAACAACAAGCTTTGTCCTCCACTAGAAGAGTCACAAATTCCCAAATTCATCTCACCTTGTCCAAAGAGCCAATGTTACATCCTTAATAAAGTCTTATTGATCACATTGTTGAGCGTTTGAGTGTTGTAGAAATTAGAAGTTGGGCAAGCATATAGTGATTGCATAGCATAACTTGGTTGATGAGTGCATTAATATCCTCAATTTGTTTGTGTGTTTGAGAGAAACACTATATCATGTGAGTAGAGGACTTGAGCATTTTGATTGTGTTTCCCATTCACAATATGTTGTGTGTTTGTGCATTCTTTGATTTATGAATGTAAATTGCAATAATGATGTTATGATCTTCATTGAGAAATGCACTTTGAGAAAGAGACATCATTACATTTTACTTTGCATGTGTGATTTCATTGAATATTCCATTGTGATCATTCCACCCTCATTGCTTTAAGTGCTTAGTTGTTTGAGGACAAACAACATTTTAAGTTTGGGGGGGTTTGATTCGGGTGGAATTTACACATTTTAGAGGCACATGTGAAACATGTTTTTGATGAGATTTCATTGATTTATGCATTGATTATGATGATTTAAGCCAAAATGAGGGAAAGTTTGTGTTTTGTCAATTTTGTAGGAAATACGATGGAATTTGGGAGAAAAACACCTACCACAATTCACTGTACCAAAGAGAGGAGTGCACCATTGGATCCGGCTCGAAAAACGGAGTGGAATGAAAAAAATAATCGAGTCAATCGGAGGTCGGAAGCTCGAGATACGAAGGGACGAAAAAGCATGCCCGGGTAGAATCGACCTGGGCGGGTAGAATCAACCCGGGCGGGTCAAAATCACCCGGGCAAGCCAAATTTCACTCTTGCTTCGTATTTAGGCCGGGTGGGATGCCCGGGTGGAATCCACTCGCCCGGGTGACAAGATTCTCGGGGGTTTTTGGCCATTTTCTCCATTTTTAAGGGACCAACTTGCAATTTTGACATCCAAACCCTACCCCAAAACTATATAAGCCCTCTTTCTTGAAATCCAAGACATTCTTCCCCAATTACTCAAATTCCACACATAGTTACACATACTTGGAGGTGTTTTGGCCATTTACTCTTCATTTCTCCATCAAATTAAGGAAGAAAGGATGCAATAGCTTGAAAATTCCATTCTCTACCACATTTTAGACTAAGCTTTCTCTTTCTTTCTCTTTTTAGTTAGCTATTTCATTTGGATTTTGTAATTTGATTATGTTAGCTATTGGCTAGAACACTTTTGGTTCTAGGGCTATGTTTACACTTTGGATGATGTTTATGAATTAATTTCTTGTTTATTTGGTGGTTGTGTTGCTATTTCTATTTGAATGCTTAACTTTCATTGCAAGACATGTTGTCAATGACCATGATAATATGTTTTATTTATTGTTAATAGAAATTGGATTGAGAGATATTTTTCATTAATCGTATTTGAGCATTCGACCCAATATTATTGTGAGCTCGAGAAAGGATCAATATTATCGGGAGGGTATTAGATGATCCTAGGAGCCTTTTGGGGAATTATTATGCATGCTAGGTAGAGATACTAGTTTGTGTTATAATTGCTCTTGAATTAATTGGATCGAAAGAACTTTTAATTCACTATTTCGTGATCAACCCTATAGTAATAAACACAACATCATTTAAATAGGTTTTGGCTCATAAATTGACCCCTTAGTGTGACATATGCCTTGGAACCTCCCTCTCTTTCTTTGAGTTTTAAATCACATCTCTTTCGTTTCTTTGGTTTGCATGTTATTAGATCGATTCTATATTACTCTTTTTATTGCTTATTTGTGACAAATTGGTTGGCAATCTTAGGGTAATCCACTTTCACTTTATCGATCGCGTCTATTTAGAATTCCGTCAACAAACTACACTTTTACGCTATACCTTCCTGTGGGATCGACCTCGTACTTACTTCGCTACGATAGACGCCGTATACTTGCGGTCGTTTATTCTAGTGTTATAGAATACGTGAATCATATATAAAAGGGAGAAATATTCAGAATTAGATATAAGGAAGATTCTCGCTAGGTTGCATAAATTATTAGTATTATTTTTATGGGAGTACTATATTTCCCTTGTTAGTATTAATTACATCAATGTTTATATTTGACTGATACTTGCACGCATTTACTTACTTTAATATCTTTATAATAATAAATGTTAATTTCTTCAACATTTTTTGTGCCCTGATACCACAATGCTAACTAAAATCTTAATTAAAATAAAAAAAAACAATGGAATTAATATTAACCATGACTCGAAACAAACATTACAAAAGAACCAAACTACATGTCACAAAAAATTAAGGGACTATTTACAAACTCAATCAAAACACAACTTATTTTTAAAATATTGTGAAATGAGATTTTAAAAATAAGTGCTTCTCTTTTATTAGGTTGCGTTTGGGTTGAGTGATTTAATTTGATTTGAGGAAGCATTTCAAATGAAAGAAGTTAAAAATACATGGATTTCAAATGACATGGTTTAAGTGGGGATTTGAAATCTCTCTCGATTTTAACTAAAAAATGTGTTGACACAAATTTAAGTATTTGAAATTCATTCATAATTCAAACATGTAAAATGGATTTGGACTGTGGATTTGAAATCCATAAGCCCAAATCCACCCAACCAAACGCAACCTCAGATTAATTGATCACGTACACAACAACGCGAACCCATGTTTGGATATACCAAAAACCATATAACTGGATAGCTCCCAATTTCTATCTTACTATTTTAAACGTTGGTACAACAACAATAATCGATCAGATGGATGTCATCCAAACTTCTGGAATTTTCTTTAGTTTCAACAAGCATTAATATCAATTAATTATCGTCAGTATAAATTTTAATCTAACATTCCATCTTGATCATGGCAAAAATATTCCATCTTCACTAATGGATCATTACTTTGGACCGAGTTACTTATAATTGTTTATCTGATATGAGTTTGAATGATGCGTTACATTGGACCTGAGTTACTTATAATTGCTTATCTGATATGAGTTTGAATTGAGTCTGAATTATTAAACTAAATGTGTTTAGACGGGTTTTGCCCGGCCTGGTGTGTTTTTCGCCGACCAATATTGAACTTAGTTAAAATGTAGAAATATTATGTACGGAAATTGAGTCATTCTGTGTTCTAGTGATTAGATTTGACCCAATAAAATTAGGTGTGAACGGACGCTACATAGCCACAACACTTCTTCTTGTTATAGTTTTATTAGTTTCATCCTTGCTCTTGTCATTAATTAGTCTTGATCACTTAATTCATTTGCATGTTATATGTGTTTCTTTGGTATTTAGCCTTGATTTAAAAAAATATATTTTATGTATATTTTCTGTTTTTAAATGTTCATGTTGTTAACAAACCCTCATCACGTTTGTTATTTCCTTAATCCCATGATTTCTTTCATATTTTCCTTATTGGACGTTTTATCTTTATTGTCACGCACATAAAATACACACACAAAATATATATATATATATATATTATATGTGTGTGCATACACATAAAATATTAAAAAAGATGTCTCTTGTACAAATTTTGCACAGTGAAAATAATTTCTTATGCACATAAATAAACTTTTGCAGGGCAACTCATTTCTTATTGAAATTCAAATAGGTCGATAATTAATTAAGTTGGGTTAGCGTGTAAAACTAAAATATGTGCACTCAGAAAAAAAGAAACTAGAAAATGAATTATTAATTCCATGACCATAACTAAAAATAATCGAACTTCATATTTAGTAGCTGATTTAGTTATTATTAAGGTGAATTAATATTGTGAAGTATTATTAAAATTTCCCTGTATTAATCTCACAAATTAAGGTGAAGTATTATTAAAATTTCCCTGAATTAATCTGACAAATTTCTGTTAAAAATGATTGTTTTCACTATAAGGCTGCAGGGTTAATTAAGAAGGATGCAGGTGCTGTCTTTTTAGCGAGAATGTAATTTTCAAAATGGCTAGAAATGATCGATTTTGTGAAAACTGGGTCCTTCCTCTCTCTTCAACCTTGAAATTATTTTTATTTTTTTAATAAGTATTATTTATTTATGTATCAATTCACAATTATTATTTTTTATTAATAAATAAATTCTTAACGAATGGTTGGATTAAATCAAATTACTTGGATATAATATTGGGTGGTTAACTGAATAATAATATTAAATTAACATAAAATTATAATAATTTGGGGGAGGGGTGTGTCCGTGTGTAGTGTGAAAGTTAGCTTCTTTTTTCTTTCTTTCTTTATTGCAAAATGGCCGGGTAGAAAAGATCTTTTACTCTTGAGGTGGCTAAAATAGATGTAATTAAAGTTTATGAAAGTGGGTATTTTAGAAAATTTTCCCCTTTTTTTATCTTGTACGTATTTAAAATATATATAATTTCATTCATTTATTTATTTAATAAATACCTAAACATAATGCTGCGCTGCTTCTCGTAGGTATTTCTTTTGACTCTCATATTTTATATTCTTATGTACCTGATTGATTATACTTCACTACTAAACATATTTTAAGTGTTTATAAACTGATATGATACTGTTTGAGTGCAAAGAAGTGATATTCATTTTGTCTTATATGCATGCTGGTTTTCCTTGTCGTCGAAAAATAATTAAGTACTTCTTTTGGCTCTCTTATTTTACTTTCTTTATGGAGTTACATTATCAATATTCATTGCAACATATGCTGATATATATGCATAGTGCGTGCATTTTAGCTGGTTTAGTGAAACAAGTTTTTAAAGTTGTTCAATTGTAATGAAGTAAGCATGACTTTTACTCTAAATTAAAAAATATATCTCATCTTACTTAATTACTTTTATCTAATTCATTTTCTAATTTATAATCTTATACATAAATAAACAATATACCTTAAAACTCGTGCAAGAAATTAAACAATAATATTTTATGTGAACGTAATTCATAAATTAAAAAATGACTAATATTAATATTTAGAAAAAGAAATAAATGTGAAAAACAACTATATGACAAATATTTAATTTGGAAAGGTAACAATCATAATGGAATATTAATTTATATATGCATGGACTTCAGCTTAATTTCATAATGTAATAATGCATGCACCAATTAAAGCTGCAATTTTTCCAAAAACTTTCAATTCCATGTGTTACATGATTAATAAAAAAATATACCTTTTTATTATTAATTAAAGCGACATCGTTCATTCAACTATGCTTATTAATTGAAGAGACGTCGTTTAACTCAGTTGTGTTCATTAACTAAAGCGACATCGACTACACATTTAAGCTTGGAGAGCTTTGAAAAGAGCTCTCCAAGTGGGAGCCGTCCAAGCTTAAGGGCTCTCCAAGTGCAATTAAGGGCTCTCCAAGTGCAATTTAGCTTGGAGAGCTCCCACTTGGAGAGCTCTTCTAAAAGCTCTCCAAGCTTAAATGTGTAGTAGATATCGTTTCATTCAATTGTACTCATCAATTGAAACGACGTCGTTCAGCTCATGAATTGTGTTCATATATTAATTAAAGCGACATCGTTTCATTCAACCGTACTCATCAATTGAAGCGACACCGTTTCATTAAACTATGCTCATTAATTAAAGCGACGTCGTTCAACTCAACTATACTCATTAACTGAAGCGACATCATTTCAATCATTGAAGCGACGTCGTTCAACTCAATTGTACTCATTAACTGAAACACCATCGTTTCATTCAACTGTACTCATTCATTGAAGCGACGTCATTCTACTCAACTTTACTCATTAACTGAAGCGACATTGTTTCATTCAACATAACTCATTCATTGAAGCGACGTCGTTCAACTCATTTGCCAAAATTAAATAGCTAGGGTTTCTAGCCGATTGCGGCGTTGCCTCAACGCTACCAATCAACACACATATTTCACACCAATTAATACACAAAACACAAGCATATAAACATAAACAAAAACAAAAAATCAATAATATCATTTCCTACACGCACAATAGAATCATCGATCTCCCATATCGATCTACCTTATACGGAAATAAACAAAGGGACTTTAGTTTCGAACACATGACATCTCTATAATAACATTTACCTCCGGCTACAGATCACCAATGAGTACTCTTCAGGCAATTGGAGTATTAAGATCGGGTAAAATGCAGATTTGGTCCCAAGAGAATAGCTGCTCACGAAAATGGTCCCATTTTAAGCAAAAATGGTCCCAGGTAAATTTTCCGTCTAAAATGAACGGGATTCGTAGCGTGAGATACACGCGATGTTATTATCCGAAAGAAAAACATTAACTCTTCTTTGTCTTCGATCAAAGAACCAAAAACAGTCAAAATTTCAAAAAAAAAAACCTTGAATCGCACTGAAATCTCACGCTACTCACTGATCTCAAATCCCAGGCTACTCACTGAAATCCCAAATCTAAGCTCCCTCAAAGAACAATCCCCAAATCCACAATACCTTGAAATCGCACCTAAAATCACACCCCAAATCGCAAAATCCTAAATCGAAAAACCCTAAATCGCACCCCAAATCGCACACAAAATAAAAAACCCAGAAGTTGCAATCCCAAATCACATGATTCCGCTGAAATTGTTTTTAATGGAACTCAAAATTGAGGATACTAAAATCGCACGCCTCTGAAATCGCAACAACTGAAGATGCTGCGACAAGGCACGGTTGGAAAACCTCCCCCAAGACGTAAGTTCATCTGAAAAACTAAGGTTTTTAATTCCCCTAAATTTCTGCAAAAGAAGAGGTTTTCTTTATGCTCTGTTTTTTTTTTTTTTTTTTGCATACATAATGATGGATTTTGTCTCTGTGTGTGTTTCAAAAGTGGACTCTCTAATATAGAACAAATACAAGAGTCTTAGAATTGATTTTGTGTTTTTATCTCTTTGTGTGTAATTAGAAGTTTCACTATTTACTTTTTTTGGCTTGGTTGAAAAATAGAAACAGAGTAAACTACTTATTTTTTTAGCGGATTGCATCTCTTCTTATGAATGTTGCTTACTGCAATGAATTTCTCACCATAATATGAGTTTCTTAGTCAATTTGTTAGATCTCTAAAAATTAATTGCGTTTTGAGCTTGTGGAATGTAAGTAAATGGGTATTTTGTTTGTTTAAAATATGATAATTAATGGGTTTTGTTTAGGAAGAAACATAAATATTGTGTTTTTTTGGTTTGATTTTGTTTTTTTGAAAAATACATGTTGTTGCATTCGAACAGATTCTCACTGCTTTTTGGCTGATTTTGTTGCCGCCTGCCTAAAAAGATTAAGTTTTATCTTATCATAGTTTCTAGTTCGTTTGCCCCTTTACGTTTAATGCTGGCTAATGAACAATGTGGGAGTGGCTACATCCACTAATTTCTCGTCCTTAGGCTGATGTGTGTCGATTGAACGAAGTGCTTTACTTCTAGATGGTTTTTCATTTGGTTTCCTCTATAGGATTAAGATATTTTATTTTATGCCTAAATTGTTAAATATCTCACTGTTGGAAGAGATTGACTCGTGTTTATTTCTCTCTTTCAATCTTCAAACATGTATTGGACATCTTTGGTTTAGCATTACCTTAATATTGGCATCCATGAGCTATTCTCTTCTTTATATTCACTCGGGATATTATAAAGGGACAGATAATAAGTGGGCAACGAGTTAAGAACCGCATTTAGAAGAGTTAACCTGCCACCAAACGAAATTTGACGATCTTCCCAGGATTTAATTCTATTTTTCACCTTACGGATAACCTCACTCCAAGCCTCCGCCTTCTGATGGTTGATGTCGACCTGGATTCCAAGGAAACTAAAAGGTAATGTTCCCACACGACATCCAAGGAAATCTGCAGCTTCCTTCTGTAAGTCCGCTGCCACATTAAGTCCTAGTAGGCTGTATTTTGAGAAGTTTATATGTAGGCCTGATACTCTTTCGAAGATGACCAGCAGATTCTTTAGGGCCCCGACATTTTTGGTGGTTGCTTCTCCCACCAGAATTGTATCGTCGGCGTATTGGAGGTGCGAGACAGGAATGTTTTTTCGCCCCACGGCTGCAGCGTCATACAACCCAGTGGATATAGCACGATTAATTAAGACGTTAAGGCCCTCCGCTGCGATAATGGAGAGTAGTGGTGAGAGGGGGTCTCCCTGCCTAAGACCGCGTTCGAGTTTGAACTCGTCGGTTGGGCTGCCATTAACTAGAACCGAGGTTGTGGCTGTCGAAATGCATTCCTTAATCCATTTCCGCCATAATGGTGCAAAGCCCATACTCTCCATCATACTTCCCAAGTAGTTCCAGTCAACTGAATCAAATGCTTTGGCAAAATCAATTTTAAACAGCAGCCTCTCAAGTTTTTTCTTTTTAGCCTCGTCGATGATTTCGTTGAGCACCAAGACCCCTTCCAAGATCTGCCTCCCATGAATGAAGCCTGACTGCGAAATCGAGATTATCGAGCCAATGACTCTAGCCAATCTTCTTGCCAATACTTTTGCTATGATCTTGTAATAGCAATTGATCATAGAGATGGGTCTGAAATCCCCAATGCTGGTTGCATTCTGCTTCTTAGGGATAAGGGTTATGAATGATGGGTTAAAACCCTTGATGAATCTCCCATTCCGATGAAATTCATCAAAGAGTTTTTTGAAATCGTCCTTTAAAGATTTCCAATTTTCTTTGACAAAGGCGATTGTGAACCCATCCGGCCCTGGTGATTTTGATGAATCACAACTCCATACAGCCTCTCTGATTTCTGCTGCTGTAAACTCTCCGACGAGCATTCAGTTGTCCTCCATACTAACTGTGTGGATGGCAAAATCGCGGGGTATGGTGGGACGGGTGACTGGTGGCGCTTTGAAGTGGTTTTTGAAGTGTTTTGTAATGGCTGCCTTGATGTCATCTGGGCTGGAAAGCCAAGTTCCATCAAAACAGAGGTTGGACAGGTCATTGGATTTCCTCCGCGCATTTATGCACTTGTGGAAATATTTGGTGTTCACATCTCCCTCCTTGATCCACTGAATTTTTGCCTTTTGACTGAGAATACTTTGTCTCGTTCCATAATCTTTGAATAGGTCGTTCATGAGGTTCCTACGTTGCTCAACCTCCTCGTCCTCTAACCCGAATGCATCATCAGTAATATCCAATTCTAGGAGATTCTGCTTATTCTTTTCAATTTGCTGCTCTAGATTTCCAAATGTTTTTTTATTCCAATCTCTTAGAAAGACTTTGATTGCTTTAAACTTCTCCTTGATCACGAAGCTGGCTCTGCCTTCAATGTTTGAGTTATTCCAGATATCTGCTACTTTCTCTTTGATGGATGGATGCCTTAGCCAAACGTTGAAGAAGCGTAAGGGCTTCGGCCCCCAATTTATAACCTGGTCTTCCAATATAAGTGGGCAGTGGTCCGATATGGATCTTGGTAGGCCTTTGAGGCGGGAGTGAGGGTCCGCCAAAATCCAGTCCTCGTTGAGCAGAACACGATCCAACTTGCTTTTGCAAGTACCGTCCGCACGATACCAGGTGAAACTTCGACCGCAAAGAGGTAATTTAATCAAATTCGTTGTGATGATGAACTGATCGAAAGCTTCAGTGTCTCTACGATTGTGGCTCCCTGATCTTCCAATTCTCTCATTAATGTGCTTGACCGCGTTGAAATCTCCCGCGAGGAAAATCTGTTTCCCCCTGTTTTATTGAATTACCAGGCCAAGTGTGTCCCAGAGTATCCGTTTTTCGTTGGGATGACATGGAGCATATACATTGATGAGGCAAATATCCTTCGCGTCCTTCTTGCGAACTGTATTTAGCACTAGAAATCCATTCGAATGCCAAACACTTACACACTGTAGAAAATCGTCGTCCCAGAATGTGGCTATGCCGCCCGATCTCCCATCTGAAGGTCAGAAAATGAATCCACATTTCCTGTTTCCCCATATTCCTCGACTCAAGGTTGAGTCAATTGCTTCGAGTTTGGTTTCTTGAATAAAGCATACCTCCGTTCTGTTTTTAAAAATTAAATCTCTGACCTCATTTCTTTTCACACTGCTGCCAAGGCCTCGCACATTGTAACTAAGAAGACGCATAATTCCAGACTTACGCACCTGTACCAGCTCTGAGGAGGAGAGAATCAGAGATTTTGGTGAAGTCCCACCGAGTTCACGTTGTCGTCTTGAATGCCCAACTGTCGGCCAAATTCTCTTCGCCTTCTTTCCAACTCAACTTCGTTAATGTCTGCTAAGTCACTAGTAAAAAGTTCCCACTCAGTCCTGATCAGCCGTTTCTTTACACTTGGGGGGATTTTAGGTTTTTTGGCATGTCTCTTAGGAATGGGAGGGGGGCGACTTGGGACAGGGGGGATGGAATCAGATGAGAGCGATGGGGCAAAAGGCACCTGCACCGCGCCACCAGAGTGTGTTGGTGGTTCCGAAGGGGAGATGGGTCGCGTAGATGATGGAATAGAAGGGGTAGTTGAGGGGGGCAGATTAGGGTGAAGGATATGGGGGTCATGTGCCGGATTAGGGTTATGGGTGGGGAGTGTATGGGTTTGGTGAGGCATAATAGGGTTAAGAGGGGGTGGAAGTGTTTGAAGATTATGATTAGGGTTCGGGTAGAGGGGTGTATGGGGTGGAAGTGTGGGTATAACATGCAGATGCCCCAAGGGGGGGTTACGAGCGGTTGGAATTAATTCTGAATTGAAACCTTCTTGGGAACTGGCAGTACATGCATCTCCATTGAGATCCACAATTAATTCAATACCACTGGGATCTCCAAGCGACTTATCCGAGGGGGCATGAGAATTTAATGCTGGCCCATAGTCCGAGGGGAATGTTCCTGAAGCCGTCGAGTCGGGAACAATGGTCGAGGCTGTATTGAATGATTTGTGGGGCCCGATAGGGGGAGAGGGAGAGTCCCCGTTGCACGATTCGCCGTCTGCTGCATCCCGGGCCTGTATTTCGAGGTCGCCGGAAAATGATGGTTCTACGTCCACCGCGTCCCATTTATCGTCCGACTCCGACTCGGAAAATTCTAAATCTGAAACCGCTTCCGCCGAGAGAACTACCAACTCTTCAGGTTCTTCCAAGATCCTAATGTGGAAATCAACTCCGTCAATGCAAGGAGATATGCATACATTGGTGAGAATTGGCCCCGAGGTGAGAATGCGAATCCTGGCAAAGCTGAGGCTGGATAACTCCTCGGTGTGATGATCAATTGATATCAATTTTCCAAATTGAAGCGCAAGCTTTCGAAAGAATCGAGCGTTCCAAACGTGAATAGGGACCCCGTATAGTCTGATCCAAACCGACCGTTGATTACTAATGTCAGTCGGTTCCCAGCCGTCTATGGAGTCGAACCACTGTGTTGACCACTCCTTAAGCTCCAGTAATGCTGTCTCAATTGGGGTATCCCCATTGGGTTTTAGGAGCACAAGATTTCCACCCATATGAGTGACCTTTATCTTTTGGATACATTCGCTCATCAAATCGTCTTTGTGGAGATGCCAATCAAAGTCCTGTTTCAGACAGCCCGTGTAGGCGCCAACCGCCCATGCCTTCTCTTTCGTGGTGGTTTGAAAGGTAAACCTCCTAATGCTTCTTCCGCTGCCGAAGGTTGGGGCCGGAAGTGGTGGTTGTATAACCTTGTGAGGGGCTGTAGGAGATAGTTCTTGGGGGGCCCTTTTTTCCAGCAGGGGAGCAGATTGCTTTCTTTTAACACTATCTGCAAAAGAAATTCCCAACTGAACCCTATTTGGGGAGGAGATCTCGAATCTTCTAGGAGGGTTACTGATCGGGGGGCCGTTTCTTGAGAACTTAGACAAATTTGCCCGAAGCTTATAAGACTCGAACCAAATAGTGTTCAGACCTTCTTCTATTTTTTGGTGGTTGCCGTCGTTGGAGAAACGCGCAAAGCCGAAGGACTCACCTCTTCTGTTTGTATTTTTGGAGATGTAGATATCTCGCACCTTCCCCAGCATGTTGAATCTGTCCAAGAGTAGTGGAATGGTGACCGAGGTTGGGAAATTTCTAAAAAAGAAAGTGATGGTGGACGCCTCCAACCTCCTAAGCCATTCCGGAATTTTTCCCCTGTACTTGGATGAAGTTCTTTCTCTCTGTGCATAGTCCCCACTAGAAGACCACAGGTTATCTGTCCTAGGGAAGGGGGGTGAAAGGGTTCTTTCTGCCTCACCGAAAAACGCTCGGAGGGATGAATGTGGTTAATCCTAGGAACTACCCCGCTCCTCCTCACCCACTCCACTCCCTTTCTCTCTCTAGCTCTCATTCTCTCTCTGTTCATTTATATATTAATTTGTTCAACAACAAGTTTATTATTCTAATTAACAATATAAAAAAAGGAACTACATGAGAAAAATAATCAATAATACAAAAATTGTAACATATTTGATCCTTCATTAATTAAAGTGATTTTCGTGTATGTCTTGAAAAGAAACTCTATCACTACCTGCAACCTGAGTAGCAGGTGAACATGTACAACAATATTAATTAAAGTTATAACGTGAAGTTTGTATGTATTGGGTTTTAAGTGGTTTTTTTAAAACCAGTCTTTGACATTTTGAGGATTTTGTAATCTTTTCAGCTGGTTGGTTTGTTAAATATGAATTGAGGTAGTTTTTTTTTTTGTGAGTTTCACTCATAATTATGACTTTTCATTATATATGAAATTAAACGAAATTCCCAATAATAATAGGAACTAGGAAGGCACAAGACCGTAGCAGATAGTTGAGACCATTCAATTTGATAAATTAGGTTTAGAATATGAACTCGATATTATAGAAGAAGTACAAAAAAAAAAAAAAAAAATAATTAGAAGAAGAGCAGCTGTTGCATTGCCAAAAAAATATCAGATCCATGACGGCGCAAAAAAATAAATTAAGGCACACAAATATTTAGAAGTAACGCAGAGCAGCGACTGTTGCAGTGTCGAAAATGTATCTGATCGACGATGGCACAAAAAAAAATTAGGGCAGAAAATAAATACATTTGTCGCATTTCTAGTTTGGATGTTGGTAATATATTTTCCTTATTTGCCGTTTCAAAGTATTTTCATTATGACGGTATTCCTTTCAAAATATTATAGATCTGAAATAGTTGGTACGTTCCAATGAGTTTGTATTAACAATTGCTAGAAGATCTAACATTTATATTTATAGGTAGTGTCTATAAATATAAAAGCTAGCTCTTCTAGCAATAGTTATAGAAACTTTTTGGAACGAACTATTTCAAATTAAATCTATAATTATTTTGATAGAAAGCCATATTGAAAATACTTTAAAACTGCAAATAAGGTGAATACATTACCAACATTCAAACTAGAAACACAAAAAATATTATTTTTCTGCCCTAATTTTTTTTCCGCCATTGTTGATCTATTCCTTTTGGCACTGCAACAGCGGCTGCTACTTCTAATTATTTATGTACCCTAATTTATTTTTTTGTGCCACCATCTATCTGTCTGATATTTTTCAGCCCCCAATCAACAACTGCTCTACTTCTAATTAGTACTTTTTCCTTTTTTTCTGAACTAATATTATATCGAATTCAGATTCTAAACCTAATTGAATGATTCCAACTATCTGCTATTATTATTGAGAATTTCTTTCATATAGAATAAAATGTCATTATTTTGAGCGAAACAAAAAAAATACCTCGATTCATATTTAACAAAAAACCAGAAAAGATTAACAAATTAATATAAATATTGACAAAATAGGTAAATAAAAACAGAAACTAGGTAGGTTAATTCAGGGCCTTGAGAGTTGAGATACAAAACAAATTAAAACAACAAATTAATTATCATTAGTAATCAATCAACATGATGAGCAGCACAAATCATACACTAGCTAGAAAGTGTTTGTTTTTGTACCTGCAGAATTTGAGTTTAATTCCAAGAAAAGTCTCTCTTGCTAATTAGTTCCAATCTCGATCTGCTTTGAGAACCAGAAAAAAAGAAAAGAAAAAAGAATCAAGATTCAATTTGCCTTTTGGGGGCTTGTCTTCAACCAAAATCCATAAGAGAAAGAAATTAAAACAAGTGAAATTGAAGAGTTGGAAAGAGGCCAGGGAACAAGATTCAAGAAGTTTGTGGCCGGGTTGCGGCAGGGGTATGGGTGTATTTATAGGGTTACTTCCACGGGACACGAAAACAAAACCCTAGCCTCGATACTCTCTTTCCAGTGGGCGCTAGCTAGCTGTTAAGACTTTATTACTTTAGCAACCCTCATTTGAAAACAAATATGTGAATTAATTGGAAAAGAAGGGATAATTCGGTCATTTTATTTATATATATATATAGCCAGCAGCCGCCCACGGGAAACCCTAAACCATGCCCCGTACTACATCATTAAAATTAATTTTAATATATATAACGTATATTATATAGCATAAATAATAATAATAAATTAGATTTATAAAAAAAAATAGATCAACATATATATATATATATATATATATATATATTAATAAATATATTATGATATTGTACCTATTTTTTTTTTTTTTGTTATCATCGTTTTTTTATGTCTTTAAAAGCTAAAAGTATATGTTTCTAGCTAATATCGTCTATTTATTTATGTTCAAAGGAATGCAATTTTTATTTTTTATATTAAATACATGTAACGACAAGTTAGCTATGTTCAAATGATTTTTATATTAAATGCGCGTAACGACAATTTAGCTATGACCGTTGGAATCTATACGACTTTGATAGTTATTTCTACAATTGTTCGAATAGGAGATAACGACAAAATTATTAAAGTTAAAAATTAGTTCAAACATATTTCTCTAGCTAGATATAGTTTGAATTGAGTTTCAATATTAATATTAATGTTGTGTTATATTATATACGTACAACGACAATCTATGACCGTTGAAATATCTATAACGGTAATTAAAATCAGACCTAGTTTGGATTGCCTATTCTAAAATCATAATTTTCCTTTCATTATTAGATTTGTTTTAATATGCCTGCATGTAATTAATAAACTATATAATTCATGTATATAATAATAATAAATAAATAAATAAATATAAAATCAAACAAAGAGCGGGTAGTTAGAGCACCTAACACAACTTATAAAACTAACACAAATCAATTAATAAAATAAACTAACAAACTAATTAATAAAATAATTAATTGGAAAAGAAGGGATAACTCGGTCATTATAAATATATATAGAGAGGTTAAAAAGCAAAAAAGCAGAATGGGAAAATGGATTTAAAATGAAGAAAAAGCGGAATGGGAAAAAAACAAGAAAAGGCAAAAAGAAGCAGTTCGATTTTTCTGTTTTATTTTTTTGTTCCATTGATATTTCACTCTGTTAAATTTTTATTAAGTGTGCCTCAATTATTATAGAACGTTGATTATGACACATGTCAATCATTCATATAATGGAATAAGATGTAGAACACCAAAATTGAAACATATAATCTCATTTAAAAAAAAAAAAAAAAAAGAGGGAAAATGTATTAAAAAACAAAATGGATTAAATGTGAACAAAAGTGGAGATCGAGAGGAATAAAAAAAAAAAGCAAGAAAAAGGCAGAAAATGGGAGAAGAAAAGGCAGAAAGGGATGAAAGAAAAAAGGAAAAAACTCAAAGAATAGGGAGAAAAAGAGCAAAATAAAAAAAATAAAAGCAGAAAAAGAGGAAAAGTGAGGTCATATATATTACTTTCGCTTGGTACAATTGATCATAAGGCTAAAAAGTTGAAAGGTGTAAGTTACAGAACGGAAATTAATATTTAAAGTGTAGAATCAAAATCAAAATGTGGTAAAATGAAAAGGTAGTCCCTTCTAGCAATTAGCATATATACTAATACAACTGTGTAGATACTACACATTTATTTTGAGAGAAAAAATGTTCCCTTCAAATTGATGTCTAAATAAATTCAAATGAGACGGTATTATGTGAAATAAATTAATGATGGATGACAATTTAACCTGCTCTGTAGATACAATTATTACCCTATGATTAGCGGTAAGAAGGGCAGGTCTGTGTATCTCTTAGGTGGAGTTTGGTTAGAGATTGGAGTAGAATATTGAATTGAAATTGAAAAAAGTGGATTGAGGTAATCAATGAATAGTACATAATTTTGTTTAAATTGTGCTTGGATAGAGATTGAAAGGAGGGATGAATGTAGTATTATGTAAAAATAAATTGATGTTGTAATATTTTATTAGTGAGTAGAAAAATAATAGGATCGAGAGAAAATGCCGTGTGTAAAAGAATGGTAGAAGAGAGAATGAGTGTGAAAGAAAAAATAGAAGAGAGAAGAATGAGTAATTAACAAAAAATGTGATGTGATATTATGATATTGTACCTATTTTTTTTTTTTTTTGATATCATCGTTTTTCTATGACTTTAAAAGCTAAAAGTATATGAATAAACTTGTTTCTAGCTAATATCGTCTATTTATTTATGTTCAAAGGAATGCAATTTTTATTTTTTTTATATTAAATACATGTAACGACAATTTAGCTATGTTCAAATGAATTTTATATTAAATGCGCGTAACGACAATTTAGCTATGACCGTTGGAATCTATACGACTTTGATCGTTATTTCTACAATTGTTTGAATGGGAGATAACGACAAAATTATTAAAGTTAAAAATTAGTTCAAACATATTTCTCTAGCTAGATATAGTTTGAATTGACTTACAATATTAATATTAATGTAGTGTTATATTATATACGTACAACGACAATCTATGACCGTTGAAATATCTATAAACGGTAATTAAAATCAGACGTAGTTTGGATTGCCTATTCTAAAATCATAATTTTCCTATTCTAAATGTCTGTGTGTTATGATCGATCCATGAATTAACAATTTAATTGGCTGCACGTTCATCGGATCGATATAATTTCTTCAACAAATAGTCTTCAATTTTTTTTTGTTTTTTTGTTTTGTTTTTTTTTGTTTTGTTTTGAGTTGTTTATATATATGGTAAAGATAATTCTTAATGTGTCCATTTTGTAGGGATTTTGGGGATGCATAAATCTATCGATCTTGGCCATATATATATAGATCGATGCCGCTGCTTAATTTGTCGTATGGAATTGAATTAAGGTGATTTAATATTGTGAAAGTATTATTAAAATTTCCCCGAATTCTTATTTTTGACAAATTTCTGTTAAAAATGATTGTTTTCACTATAATTAAGGCTGCAGGGTGTTAAGAAAGAAAGATGCAGGTGCTATCTTTTTAGCGATCGAGAATATCTCAAAATAACTCCTTTCCACTTTTAAAACTAATTTTACCCATTTGAAGTTAAAAAAAAATATGTATTCTACCTATTCAATAATTTGAAACATACTCATAATTTTGATTTTGTGAAAACTGGGTCCCTCCTCTCTCTAACTTTGACATTATTTTTATTTTTTTTAATAATCCATTTATTTATGTATCAATTCACAATTATTATTTTCTTTATTAATAATTAAATTCTTAACGAATGGTTAGATTTAAATCAAATTAATCCAATATAATATTGGGTGGTTGAATAATAATATTAAATTAAAATAAAATTATAGTAATATATTTGGGGGAGGGGTGTGTAGTATAAAGTACGTTATAGCCTTTTCTTTTTTCTTTTTAAACAGGGGTAATAAGACATTTTTATACCAAAATGGGTAGAAAAGATTTTTTACTCTTGAGGGGGTAAAATAGATATGTAATTAAAGTTTATGAAAGTTATTTTAGAAAATTTCCCCCTTGTATTTAAAATATAAATTCATTTATTTATTTAATAAATACCTAAACATAATTACTTATCTGTGATGTTTTTTTTTTTGGAAAACAGCTAAAATTTATATTAAATGGGTATCAGGAATACCCCCTCAAAACAACATTACAATATTTGCATACATATCAGAAAAAGATCTACCTAAAACAGTAAATAGGTTCCCTAAGCCATTCGAGCATTATTATTCCTCTTGCCAAATAATTTCTAGATTTCAACCATCTATAAGTATGACATTTGATCTTTTCTACTGTTGTCTCAATGTCCATGTCCTCCCCGTTAAATGCTTTATTGTTTCTGCAATGCCAAATAATCCAAACCACACAGTGCCAAATAATGAGCCAAGGCTTCTTCCACTTCAGTTGAGCAATCCTCCCATGGTCCGAACGGTGTTGCAGCCCTGTCGCCCCTATGCTGTAAGGGATCTCAAACCATCTGTAGATTCTTCTCCATAACTCCGCCGTGCGTATGCACTGGAAAAAGAGGTGCTTCGAATCCTCTTCCGCTATTCCGCACAGGTGACAATTAGTGGAGAAATTTTGTCTTGAAGAAGCTTCCACGAAAACCCCGCCACTTTTAGGGGTATACCTTTCATCCACACGCATTTAAGTTCTTCCAGCTCCCGTCTTTCCTCCATTGATTGCGCCGCCAAGAAGTTGTAGGCTGATTTGACCGAGTATATGCCAGTGTTCTCCAATTTCCACGTCCACCGATCGTCCTCGAGCGACTCTGAAATATGCTTACTAATCCTGCTATGAAGAATGTTAGCAGCAACTAACTCTCTGTCAAAGAGAGCTCTAACCCACGCCCATTTAACATAAAAGCGACCCCCTTCCCAGACAATCTTATCCGCAATAAAACATTGCTTAAACTTCTCTAATCTGTACAGCCTAGGGAAAACATCCCTAAGGCTGCTCCCCCCCCCCCCCCCCCCCCACACCCATACATCCTCCCAAAATTTTGTATTCTTGCCATTAACTACAATTCTGTTACAGTTACTAGAGAACCAGTCGCACGAACCCACCCATTTTATAATATTTGACCACCACTTAGACCAGTTATTTTTGACACGACCAACACTCTTAAAATGATCAACACACTCCTCAAAACGCCCATATTTAGACTCTAAAATCGATTTCCACAAACACACACTCGAATCCAAACATTTCCACCCCCATTTCCCGATTAAAGCAGAATTGAAATAATTTAAGTTCTTGAAACCCAGACCCCCTTTATCTCTCGATCTACACAAAATACCCCAACTCACCCAAGAAATTTTACTAACCTTCGGATCTCCGCCGCTCCACAGGAACCGCCTTTGGCTAGCTTGAATTGATTTTATGGAAACGGCTGGGGCTTTATTAAGGGAAAGGGCATAGGTGGGCAGGCTTGAAAGGACAGATTTAACGAGGTCATTTGTCATAGATTCATTGCTTTGTTTAAATTCTTCATTGCTTTGTGCTTTCAGGTCATTTGTCATAGATTCAAAGAATAAACTATCTAAAATTAAAGCTCCCTAGCTAACATATATGCGCTTTTCTAACCTGAAAATCTAGACCGGGCAAATCATCATACCTGGGGTTTTACTTAGGGTTTTTGTATCTAATCAAAATCAAATTTTATTTTATTAATATAAATCATATCCCAACAATTTCCCCCTTTTTGATGATGCCAAAACCTACTTACTTCAAAAGATCCATAGGGATTTCTTTTTCAATAGATTTGACAAAAACAGGACAACTAGCATGTATTTTCTATACTTAGAGAATTTCACAGAATAAATTCAGATTATTAACCTAAAAGGGCTAAGTTCTCTGAGTTCTATAAAACTTGATCTAAGCAAGAATCAATTTAAAAATTTGCTAGAGCCTATTTTTAGACAAAAATAACACAAGTATAAAGACTCAAAAATTGTTGTCCAGTGCATGAAATAGATAATCATCATACAAATAAAGATAGCACATAGTAAGAGCAGAAAGTTGTAAGTTATAGCTCTTAAGGAGCAACAATTGTCTGGAAATTAAAAATAAACATAGATAAAAGTTTCATAATAATTTGAATCTTGACTTGACCTTCAGCAGCTTCATCACTTGGCTGCATCTGACTTCTTCTTCAGAAAGGTTGGGAGTTCCTTGAACAGTGGAGTCAGCCCATATATATGATGCAAAGTGCCTGTTCTTCAAGGCCATGACTTCCTCATTCTTCCCAATCAAGTCTTCATCCTTGACAAGTTGCACAAACTCATCAGTAATAGCTTTTCTATCAATACCATTTCCACCAGTCTTCATTGGTGGAGTCCAGAAAATCTGTTCAGGAGCCTTGACAATCACATTCTCCTTTTGAGAAGCTCCTAAGATCTTTGTGTACAGTTCTGGATGATTCTCCATCATAAAACCTTCATACAGACCATCAATGTCTTCAAAGTCTCCCCATCTCTTAACAACATAGAAGAGATGATCCCATACTCGATTAGCTTCTTCCCAAGCACCATTGAGTTAAGCAGGAACCCAACTGTCAGTATGAGGGAGTCTTTTCAAGGTTTCAAATTTCCTCTTAGCTCTGTTCTCCATCATCAGAGCATAAGAACTCTTGTAGGATTTAGAGTTTCCTAGATTAAAATATTTGTGCCTCTTCAACCTGCATTCTTCAGCATCTTTGAACATTTTTGTCCTTTCTCCAATAACCAGCCTTCTTACTCCTCTTCTGGTCTCTGCATCTTGACCAGCTCCTTCAGCAAAAATATTTGCAACTTCTTCAAAACCAGGAGTTTTGGCTTTTTCAGGCTCAGCAGCAGCAACTTCAGGAAATGCTCTCCTAACAGGCAACTTATCTTCTCTTCTTATCAGGGTTGAAATTTCCATTTCCTCATCATCATCAGGTTCACTGGACTTGTATTTCTTGCTTTTCTCATTGTCAGAAATATCAGCAAGCTTCTTTCTCTTCAGAGTGGGTTTCCTTATCTTTCCACTTCTGGTCTTGGGGCACTCCTCCTCCTCAGGTATATCAGTAATTTCCAGTGTTTTGGCTTTCCCCTGGCCTTTGCTACCTTCCCCCTTACTCTTCAAATCTTCCCCTTTCTTCAAATCTTCCCCCTTCCTCTTATCTTCCCCCTTTTTGGCATCATCAAATGCCTCAAGGTTGATGGGGTCAGCAGGGTTGGCATCAATTTTAGC
Source organism: Galeopsis tetrahit (assembly GCA_963675135.1). NCBI lineage: Eukaryota > Viridiplantae > Streptophyta > Magnoliopsida > Lamiales > Lamiaceae > Galeopsis > Galeopsis tetrahit. The sequence goes on along the minus strand of OY776122.1, from coordinate 65,148,163 downwards.
CACAGTAAGTGAAAGTTCTTGTTCATAGGTGTCCATTCTCTTCATCTGAGCAGAAATGGGGTCAACACGACTTAGCAAAAAGCAGAAATAGTGGAACTTACAGACTCTTCCACTTGCTTCTTCACAGCTTGATCAACTTGAGTTCTCATCACCTTTATTATACCCTCCAAGTTGTCTTTGAATAGGTCAGAAGCAGCATCTAGTGAACTCTTGATGGTTTCTCTAATCAGTTGATCTTTCTGACTTCCCATAGATTGAGTCAGCTTTTCAATGTCTTTTGACAGCATCTGGGAGATTTCTTCTTTCTCCTTGGCAACTTCATTCTTCAACTTCAGAATCTCCTCTCTTTCCTTCTTGATCAAATCCTTTTCTAGTGTGGAAGTATGTGGTAACAACATCTGACATAATCTTTGATGACTCACCAATTTTGAGGGTGGAGTCCTTCACTTCTTTTCCAACACTATCAACCTTCTTATCAAAGGATTCAAAACTCTTTTCAACAGTTTCCAGCTTGATGGTTGTGGAGTTCATCTTCTCTTCTAAACTTTCAACTTTGATACATAATTCCAAGGAATTATTATCGACAGTCTCCTCCAAGTTTTCCATCCTTCTTGTTATCCTCCTTGCATTAGTGTTTAAGTTGAGCAATGACCTGTGCTGGGCTTCATTTGTGGGAATGATAGTTTCATCCAAACTATCTCTAACATACTTTCCCATGTTTAGGCATAAACCTACAACATTTTCCAATCTCTTTCTTTCAGCTTCATCAATTTGTTCAATCTGTGTATTGAACTCATCCTGCACAACTTTCAATCTTTTATCCTCCTCATCAATGATGCAGACTTCAGTCAGTGGAAGTGGACATGCACCCTCCCACTGATCGTATACGCTATGAGATGGCTGGACACAGTGCCTATGCATCTATCCACTACGAGTCTCTCCCCGAGTTCTGCACTTCTTGCAAGATTGTGGGACATTCTTTGGCTCTCTATCGAAAAATGGACAAACGTAGAGAGAGGAGAGCTTCAGTCCGTAGGGGTAGAAGTAAGGCTAGGACAGATACCGGATCCGAGGACACACCCACTGATGTTCCAACCTCTGTTGTTGATACTAGTCCTACACCGACCACTGCGGCATCAGTCTCTACTATTGACACTACTCCTACACGGACCATTGAGCCATCAATCATCATAGGGAACTCCTACGAGGTCCTTTCTAAGGAACATGTGGACACAAACCCTCAGCCGGAGGGTGATGCTTCGGGTGAAGATCCATTTATAGACATCAGAACTGAGACTGATACTCCTGAGGTATTCATGAGTATAGGACGGTTTGCCCGTGTTGTGGCCCAATTCAACCCTTTTAGTGGGGAGCCCATTCCAGATGACCTAAGAACCATGGCCAAGGAGCATTTTGTGGTAGAAGAGGAGGATCATGGCCTAGCAGATATCTCTACCGCAGTTCGACAAACTGGCCTATGGTATGACGAAGATATCGACCAACCGATGATGCACGACTCGCCACATAGGGACTAATGATTGTTTTGTCCTGGAAAATTTGCGGGATAGGGAATGAGCAGTCGAGGATTGCTTTGTATGAGATCTATCGCACTCATGACCCTGACTGGGTTGCCATCTACGAGCCGAAGGTTATGTTCTCTAGCCTTCCGCCTCATTATTTACGTTCCTTGAATTTAGTTGAGTTTGTTGTTAACTCTTGAAATACCTCGATACCTAATATCTGGGTTCTTTGTAAGTCTGTGCATGTCCTTACTTCTAGAGTCTGTCATATGTTGGACCAGGTCATCTTGACTGAGACTAGGGATTCCACACGTGTTTGGTCTTTTAGTTTTACGCATGCTAGTAATTCATATATTACTCGTCGTTTACTTTGGGCTGATGTATTAACATCTCCTGCCACGTGTCTATGTGTTTTGGTGATTTAAATGTTGTGATAGGAACACATGAGCGGAGTAGAGGTTCAGTGGCCACCCCTAGAGCCTCTCTGGACTTCAGAGAGTTCTTGGATGTGTCGAATTTAGTTGATTTGGATACGGCTGGGGACCTGTACACCTAGGTGACTCGGAGTGGTCCTCATGGTTACACGGCTGCTCGGTTGGATCGAGTTTTAGCCAATCAAAGATTTTTGGGCTGGTGTTGAGGTTATGGCTCTTTCTCGCCTCATGTCAGATCATCACCCTTTGCTTCTTACAGCCAAATCAGATTGGGTTCAGGTCAGATGTCCCTTCAGATTTCTCAGTATGTGGTACCAGCACGATTCCTTTAGAACTGTTGTGGTTACTTCTTGGGCTTAGGAGTTGGATCATCCGAATTCCATGGTTCGGATTATGTGGAAGTTGAAGAGACTCAAGTCTGCTCTGCAGGTTTGGAACAGGACGGTCTTTAGGAATGTGTTCACTCGGATTGAGACGTCACTCGACATCTTGCGGATATTTAGCATCGTATCGAGTTGGAAGAGAACTCAGAGGCCAACTTTGCAGAGGAGATTTAGGCTCAGGTCGATTTGAGCTGACTGCTCTCTGCCAGACAGGAATTCTACACATAGAGGAATAAATTGCAGTGGCTGACTGATGGGGATAGGAACACTCGCTTCTTCCATATCTCCCAACGTATTAAGAACTCTGATTAGTGTGAAAATTGCTTGAAATTCATGTGTTTATTTTGCATAATTTTGAGGATTTTGTTGCATTATTCACACTAAATTGACTAATTGCACTTGAAATGAGAAAGGTATGTGTTTTGCTATTTTTTAGGTAAATTGAACTTATTTGGAAGCAAAATACGTGTCTGAGAATTCATGAAGTCAAGACGACAACTGCACCATTAGATGCGTCTCGAAAAACTGAGTGGAATGAAAAAAAGAATCAAGTCAATCGGAGGTCGGGAGCTCAAGATATGATCGAAACAAGAAAGTGTGAAACTGTAACAGATTCCACTCGGGCAGCCGAGTCAACCCACTCGGTTGACCGAGTGAAATCTGCTTCCAGAGCAGTTTCTGGACTTCCATCTCACTCGGTTGACCGTTTGAGGTCACTCGGTCGACCGTTTGAGCCCGTTTCTGCGCGAAAATTCGAGAATTTTAAAGGATTTCAAGGGCCTAAGTGCAAATTTCGTCTCCAACACTCTTCCCAACTATAAATAGCTCCCCAAATCAGATTTTTGAGAAGTTTTTGCCTCATTTATACACACTCAAACCCTAGCTCATTTTGCTACAACATGTGATACATAGAGAAGCAATTAACTTAGGTTTGGGGAGCTTATCTCCTCAAACACACTCTTCATTTTTATGCTTTTTAGTTTAGAATCATTTGGGTATTTCATTTTCATGTAAGAATGGAAGAATTTCAAGACTCTCAAGGTGCTATTTTTCTTTTATTTAAGCTTTGTTTGGTAAATTTCATTTTCATGTTTTATTTTGTTGTTTTAGCCATGGGTGTTTCCTCAAACATCATGGGCTAAGATTTTTATGCTTAGGGTGTTTAAAACCATGTGAATATTTAGTGTTGGAATGGTTTATGCTTTGAATATTGTTGATATTTGGATTGTTGCTTCTTTTATTGAGTTTTATTGGTGCTTTGTGTATTAGCTTCTATTAATCCGTATTTTGAGGCATGTTTGAAGAGACTCAAGTCTGCTCTGCAGGTTTGGAACAGGACGGTCTTTAGGAATGTGTTCACTCGGATTGAGACGTCACTCGACATCTTGCGGATATTTAGCATCGTATCGAGTTGGAAGAGAACTCAGAGGCCAACTTTGCAGAGGAGATTTAGGCTCAGGTCGATTTGAGCTGACTGCTCTCTGCCAGACAGGAATTCTACACATAGAGGAATAAATTGCAGTGGCTGACTGATGGGGATAGGAACACTCGCTTTTTCCATATCTCCCAACGTATTAAGAACTCTAGGGTTAGTTTTGCTTCGATGGTTGTTGATGGGGACCTCAGCACGGACTTGGACACCATTAGTGCCCACGTGTGGTTTCCTACTACTCTCAGTTGTTCGCTTATGATCCGTCTGCTCATTTGATGCGTCCATTCTGGATAGTTTTATGAACACTATGGTGACCGCTGATCAGAACGAATTGATGTTGAGTATGTCCCTCGATTGAAGAGATTCGACGTGCAGTATTTGAAATGGATGCTTCGAGCGCTCCGGGACTAATTAATAAAATAAACTAACATTTTCAGGCGCCCGACATTATACGCCCAAAAATCCCTCACGACCTGGCTGTTCATAAAATCAGTGTACAAGATAACGTGATGCTTGCAGCAGCTTTCACTCCTGAGGAAATTAAGGATGCCGTGTGGAGTTGTGAACCCTCAAAGTCGCCTGGTCCGGACGGTTTTACGATGGCTTTCGTCAAAGCCAATTGGGATGTTTTGAAGGCTGATTTCCAAAGGTTGTTTGATGAATTTCACTTAAATGGGAAATTCGTCAAAGGCTTCAATCCTTCCTTCATAACCCTTATTCTGAAAAAACTAAGTGCGGAATGTATTACTGATTATCGGCCCATATCCATGATTAACTGTTCCTACAAAATTATCGCTAAGGTTTTAGCGAGAAGGCTGTCAAAGGTAATTGGGTCGGTGATTTCGGAGATGCAATCTGGGTTCGTCCAGGGGAGGCAGATTTTAGAGGGCGTGCTGGTGCTCAATGAACTTATTGATGATCCAAAAAAGAAGAGGTTGGAGAGGCTCTTTTTTAAGATCGATTTTGCAAAAGCCTTTGACTCTGTGGATTGGGGTTTCTTGGATGACATGTTAATAAGTATGGAATTTGCTCCTAAATGGCGTAAATGGATTCGGGAATGCGTTTCTTCGGCCTCTGCGTCCGTCCTTGTCAATGGCAGCCCTTCAGCAGAATTCCATCTTCAACGGGGCCTTCGACAGGGGGATCCTCTATCCCCGTTACTCTTTATTATTGCGGCTGAAGGATTAAGCGCCCTCATCTATAGAGCCACTTCTATCGGCATTTTCGATGCAGTAAAAGTAGGGAGAAAGGAGGTTCCGGTTACGCATCTTCAATATGCCGATGACACTATATTAGTGGGGGAGGCGACCACGAAAAACATATGGGCTCTAAAGTGCTTACTGATTAACTTTGAGAGATTATCCGGGCTTACGATTAATTTTGCAAAGTGCAGTCTTATTGGTCTTAATGTGGATGTGGAAGTGCAACAGGGAATGGCTGATTTCTTGGGTTGTGGTGTTGGGGCGCTTCCCATGAATTTCCTTGGTATTCAAGTGGGGTTTAATCATCAAACAACACTAGCTTGGAAAGGGGTGGTGGAAAAGGTGAAAAGCAGAATTAAAATGTGGGAGGATCGACAAATCTCTTTTGGTGGAAGGATCACATTGCTCAACGCGGTTCTCGTTTCGCTGCCTATTTATTATCTCTCCCTTTATCGTATTCCTAAAAAAATCTTGAGTGAACTAGTTAGGTTGCAACGTAATTTTTTGTGGTGGGGGGGGGGTGGTGGTGGTGGTGTGAGTACTACAAAAATTCCATGGGTCTCATGGAAGGATATTTGTAGACCTAAGCCAGTCGGGGGACTTGGTGTTAGAAATCTTGATTTATTTAACATTTCTCTTCTTGGCAGGTGGGCGTGGAGGTTGCATACGGAACCAAAAGCATTATGGGTTAAAATTCTGGATTCTAAATACGAGATTAATTTGACAGGTGCCGCTGCTGCAACGGTTAACAGGAGCTATCACTCAAGCTGGTGGAATATGCTTTCAGCTCAATTTGCTGTTAATGGCCAAAATGCTTGGTTTACCAATAACATGGTAAAGACTGTGGGGTGCGGCAATGAAACATTCCTATGGCATGATAGATGGTCGGATCATCCAGCCCTGAAAGATCTTTACCCTAGGCTTTTCTCTTTATGTGTTCATAAGGATGCACGTCTAAGTGAATCGGGTAGCTGGGTTAATGGCTCTTGGTCTTGGGATATACACTGGAGGGGGCCCCTCTTCGCATGGGAGGCGCAATTAGTTGACCAGATGGGGTGTCTGCTGGCTGCCTTGCACTTACAGGCCGCGTCTTCAGATTCGTGGCGCTGGAAAGCTACTGCAGATGGTAAGTACAACCCCAAATCTGCATATGGCGGTTTCGTGCTGCCACCCCAGATGCAGCCCCTTTGTCTCGAGGCTCTTGCTGCAATCAGGAGGATCTGGAATAAATTGACTCCTCTAAAATTCTCGGGGTTAGCCTGGAAGGTGTTACGAGGTCGTCTTGCCACACGGAGCGAACTTCATAAGCGGAAAATATTAAGTGCCGGAGCAGACCTGGATTGCGCTCTTTTTGGAACAAGTGAGGAAAATCTGCAACATCTGTTTATTGGATGTGGCATGGCTAATAGGATTTGGAGGCTGACTTTTGCTTGGCTGGATAGTAGCTCCCCAATGCCGAATGATATTATTTCACACTTTCACCAATTCTGCGGCATCGCCGGCCCGCAGCGAAAAAAGAACATTTTAGAATGCATTTGGTGCGTGACAGTCTGGTTTGTTTGGGATGCTAGAAATAAGAAGATATTCTCACATGAAGAGTCGAAGCCGGAAAAGCTGTTCGATGAAATTCAAGAAAGGCCTGGAGTATTTTTTGTCTTCATAATGCAAGCACAACAACGTTCTCTTTTAATGATTGGTGTGCATACCCGAGAGCAGCGATATGTTCTTAGGAGGGTTACCTTGTTTCAGTTTTAGATGGGGTTGTTTATTTTACTGTGCTGTAATCGTTTTTGGCTGCTGTAACTAGACTAATTCTTAAGAGTACCCCTGGTACTCTTTTATACTAAAATCCAACATTTTTTCCTCTTAAAAAAAATAAAATAAACTAACAAACTAATTAATAAAATAATTAATTGGGAAAGAAGGGATAATTCGGTCATATTTTCGACAAATGGTCAAACTAACAAAGTAAAATTTTGCGACGGAATTAAAGATCGTCCCAATTTACGATGATTTTTCAATTCGTTTCAAATTTGAGACAAAAATATAATTCAACTCTCATTTGTGACTTTTTTTTTTAATTTTTGCGATAGATCCTTGGACACTTTTTTTTTTTTTTTTGCAACACAAATATTTTTTTTTCTCAAATTTGCAACGGTTTATATATATAATTCATATCAATAAATAAACAATAGAAATTCTAGCCTAACTAGCTAAAGGCCATAGAAAATGCCTTGACATCACGGGTTGGGTCTAGACTGTTGCGGGTCGATGCCCTATATAGTATTTTTTTTCAGAGATAAATTTCCTTAGCAAACCTTAAGAATTTAATAATTATAAAAAAAAATTAAAAATACAATGCCGTCGCAAATTTGCAACGACTTTTTTTTCAGAAGCACGAAAAAAATTCTAAAAAATTGGCAACCAACGTTTTGGGGGGGAACAAATTTTTGTACCAAATGCAATTTGAGACGGTTTTATAGCCGCAAATTAACGCGTTTTTTTACTGCATATTTTATTGGGGTAGTTAGTATATATGACATTTCACCTATAGAGTTTAAAAATAAGAACAACTTATTTAAAAATTAGAAAGAAGGACAATTGGATATATAAATTTACAATTATAACCTTCCTTTCTAATTAAATTTGAAAGTTGAATATTCAACTACCATAAAATATTATATTCAAATTAGTATTTGTTAAAAACAGTAATAATCGGAAATCGCAGTCAATTAATACTCTCAAAAATTCAAACATTCCTAAACTAAAAGGAGAATCGATTTTCGGTCAATTAATACTCTCAAAAATTCAAACATTCCTAAACTAAAAGGAGAATCACATTTATCACGGTGGTTCTGAATTGAATTTTGAATTCAAATTCATATCGAGAAATTCATCTTCTTCGAGTGTGCTGAACCAAAAAATTTCATACTAGGATTACGAAGGACAAATTTCAAAAATAAATAAAATTTCAAACGACAAAGCACAAAAATTCCAATAAAAAGTAAGAAAATCGAGAAGATGGAAACATAAATAAAATTTGCAGCAAAAACTCACTCGACAAGATCGCCAAACTGTCGAAGAACACCGACTAATCCAGCGATGGCGACACCCTCAAGCAAAGCCTCTGAATCATCCTTGTCGGTAGCTTGATACAACTCCAGATCGACTAGGCTGTACTCATTCCTTATCTCGTATGCAAAAATTGATTATGTCAAATCAACCATTTTCATTTATTAAATTATACTAGTAATTGATTGTGTGGATATGGCTGTAATTGATTTCTTTCCAAATTTGAAAACTAATTAATAAATCAACCGTTAAAAAAGGAAATTTGGAAAACAATCTTATCCTACTAAAATTCAAATTTGTAACGTCAAATCATTATACATAATCATTTACTATAATTTAAAATAAATAATTTAAATTTATTAATATATTTTAAAGATATAAATCCATGATACACACTATATTGGTGTCAACTCACTAATTCCATAAAAAACAGATAGTTGGTTTTATATCATTACTCTAAATGCAGATTTGAAAACATATATGCAAAAAATTGTTACGCATTCTTCCTGACATATGCAAAAATATGTTGCATATAACTCAAAATACGTGATAATATGCAATAAAATAATATATTTGTAATAAAATGTTATAAAAATGATTATTTGAGTTTGAACTGATCAATATAATATTGTATTATAAATAAAATTAATAATATAATATTACTTCAAAGTTTATTTATATTTTAAAATCTGTGAATTGACTGTTTGGAAATATAAATAATTTATATATGTAACAACATATGTCATCTATATAAAATATGCAAAATATATAAACATATATGTAAAAAATTGTTGCATATGGTCAATAATATATGCAAATATTTTGTTGCATATGCATAATTCCACCAAACAGAAACCTCTAAATCCACCAAAATATTCTCACAATTTCTCCAAATCTAGTTCACAATCATACAACACGAAATTCACATTATACTCCATAATTGTAAACACACATTCACAATAATTGGAAATTACACTAAAGTTGATAGAAAAGTCCAAAAAAAAAAAAAAAGAAACACAAGTATATCGATTGTGATGGAGGCAAAATCGCGAGGGTCTGTGGCTTAACCGATTGTGCCGGGTAGGGTGGTGTCGGGCCGATTGTGCCGCCATATGATTGTGGGTGGGGATTTGAATGTTTTGAAATGAGAAATGATAAGAGGGAGAAGTGGAGGATTTCCTCCATGTCAGCAGCGGAGAGGGCGCACGCCGGAGGTGAACAAAGATAGACGAGACCATGGTTGGTGCATGAGGAAGAAGATCGGCGGCGCCCTCGATCGGGGAGGGGCGACAATCGGAAGTGGTATGCTGGAAGGTCAACGACCGACTCGAAACAACCACTGACGGCGAAAAGCTGAATCGAAAAATCAGATCGCAGAAATGAACAACCACCGAAAATGAATCCACGGTAGACGAAGAACGTGAGAAAGCTAACCGCCGACGACGAGCAAGTTGATCGGCAACGAGAACCAAGATTAGAGAACCAATATCCCTCAAATCGCCGGATGAAAGTAATGGAGCGATTAAATGTGAATCAATTAAATCAAATTTGAAAAGGAAAGTGAATTAGGTTAAATCAATTTCTGCATTTTAAGGAAGTTTCGAAATTGAAGGACAAATGGATTTTAAATTTCAATTATAATTTAAATTTCAATTTGAATAACAAATGCGTGAAAAATAGTATTTCAAATTCGAAATTTATTATATTAATGAATTAATATTGTTTTAAGACCAAGGGGCATAATTGTATATTACCACATCAATTTGACCTTAATTCTAATACTATAATTTTTTATTTCTATTTCTAGATGTGTCTATAGAATTGTCTCTTATCTTAGTTAGATTTTGTCCTGACGCTGTCTTTGATTTATTGTTTTCTTCTTTTGATCCGCTCGTTAGATCCTTATTTGAATCTTTTAATGATGAACAATTTAAGTGACTTGTGAAAAAGCTCGTCTAGGCCATTTTTTTACCCGAACTGTCCGAAGAGTGAAAATTAAATCGACCGGGACCATCTAGGCCGAATTTTACAACAGGGGATAATATAAACCGTGGGTAAAAGAGAAAAAGAAGGCAAAAAGTATTAAACCTTCACAACAAAAAAAAATATCCAAATAGAGAGGGATTTTGCGAGGGAAAAGTCCTCTTTATCATGAATAACGAGGGATTTCCCTCGCCAGAATTTCCTTGCCAGAGTTTCCTCGCTATTTTTTGCCGAGCATTTTAATTTATCCCTCGTCTGACCGCGAGCATTAAATCCCTCGCCCTTTATCATTTTTAAAATAATGTCCCTCGTTAAATGGCGAGGAATTTGTAATTCCCTCGTTATTTTGCGAGGGTTTTTTGAACCCTCGGTATTTCCCTCTCCATCTACTCATGTCGTAAAATCCCTCACCATTTAATGAGGGATTACATACCCTCACAATTTTGATAATTATTAGTAGTGCTTGGGGAGAAAAGGTGAAAATGAAAAATGAATTAAAAAAAAAGGCAAAAAGTACAAAAACGGATAAAATGTGAACAAAAGTTGAGAGAGAGAAAAAAAATAGAAAGGTGAGAAAAAAATGCAGAAAGGTATATAAAAAAGACAAAACGAGAGGAGAAAAAGGAGCAAAAAGCAGAAAAGAGAGAGATTAAAAAGCAGCAAAAAAAAAAAAAAAGAAGGGAAAATGGATTTAAAATGAAGAAAAAAGTAATAAATTGTGTTTGGATAGAGATTGAAAAGTAGGGGTGATGGTATAAAAATAGGTGTGTAGATATATTGTACGGGTGAATTGATATTTAGATTTGTATTTAAGAGGATTGGGAGCGAGCAAATTAAAAATGATCAATTCAAATTCGAATTTATCAATCCCAAATAAAGCACCACCTCTGCCTTGCGATGCCCCGTACTATATCATTAAAATTTTAATATATACAACGAATATTATATAGCATAAATAATAATAATAAATTAGATTTATAAAAACATTTTAGATCAATATATATTAATAAATATGATATGATACTGCACGTACCCAAAAAAAATATCTTTTTGGTATCAACCTGTTTTATGTCTTTAAAAGATAAAAGTATATAAATAAACATGTTTCTAATATTGTCTTTTTTATTTATGTTTAAAGGAATGAAAATTTTATTTTCTTATATTAAATACATGTAACGACAATTTAGTTATATTCAAATGATTTTTATATTAAATACATGTAACAACAATCTAACCCAACGATAACCGTTAGAATCTATACGACTTCGATCGTCAAATCTCAATTGTTCGAATAGGAGGTAACGACAAAATTATTAAAGCCGAAAATTAGTTCAAACATAGTTCTCTAACTGGATATATATAGCTAGTTTGGATTGACTTCCATTAATATTGATGTTGTGTTATATTAAATACTGTGTAACGACAATCTATGACCGTTGAAATATCTATAACGGTAATTAAAATCAGACCTAGTTTGGATTGCCTATTCTAAAATCATAATTTTCCTTTCATTATTATATTTGTTTTAATATACGTACCTGCATGTAATAAACTATATAATTCATGTATATTATAATAATAATAATAAATAAATAAACAAACAAAGAAAGAGCGGGTAGTTAGAGCACCTAACACAACTTATAAAACTAACCCAAACTAATTAATAAAATAAACTAACAAACTAATTAATAAAATAATTAATTGAAAAAGAAGGGATAATTCGGTCATTTTATTTATATATATATATATATAGCCAGCCGCCCACGGGAAACCCTAAACCCTAATCCTAATCCCTATAAATACCCATCCTGAGCAACATCTATCTATCACCAAATTAAAATTGTTTCTTCCTCCTTTCTTTCTCCTTCGATCTTCCCAATTATCCCATTTCATATCTCAATCTATTTCATATATATCTAGCTAGCTCAATTCCTTCCAAAAAAAATCTAGCTAGCTCAATCTGCATTTCTGCAGCTGCAAATTTTTCCTTTGTTGGTTGGTTTTTTTTTTTTTTGTTAATCTAGCTAGTTTTTCATTTGTTAAATTATATGTGGTTGTCTGTGTTATGAATTATGATCGATGGATGAACAATTTAATTAGAGCCCCATTGGCTGCAGTTTCATCGGATCGATATAACACAAACTGCTCAAATTTCTTTAAATAGTCTTCAATTTTGTTTTTTAATAAATAGATCGATGCCGCCGCTTTGTCATATGGAATTGAATTAAGGTGATTTAATATTGTGAAGTATTATTAAAATTTCCCCGAATTCTTATTTTTGACAAATTATCTGACAAATTTCTGTATTTTTATTTTTTAATAAGTAGCTTTGACATTATTTTTATTAATCCATTTATTTATGTATCAATTCACAATTATTATTTTTTATTAATAATTAAATTCTTAACGATTGGTTAGATTTAAATCAAATTAATCCAATATAATATTGGATGGTTGAATAATAATATTAAATTAAAATAAAATTATAATTTGGGGGAGGGGTGTGTAGTATAAAGTTATAGCCTTTTCTTTTTTCCTTTTTAAACAAAGGTAATAAGACATTTTTATACCAAAATGGGCAGAAAAGTTTTTTTACTCTTGAGGGGGGTTAAAATAGATATGTAATTAAAGTCTATGAAAGTTATTTTAGAAAATTTCCCCCTCTTTTTATCTTGTATTTAAAATCTAAATTCATTTATTTATTTAATAAATACCTAAACATAATTACTTATCTGTGATGTTGACATGAATAATGCTGCGCTGCTTCTCGTAGGTATTTCTTTTGACTCTCATATTTTATATTCTTATGTACCTGATTGATTATACTTCACTACTAAAACTTATAAGGTAATTTTACGTTTAAGTGTTTATAAACTGATCTGAAACTTATAAGGTAATTTAGTTGAAGTTTTCTCACAACAAATATTTTGTTTCATTTTTTGGTCTGTTTTGCTTGCACGTAAATGAATATATACACTTCCAGTGGATTTTGTCTACATCACTACTAATTCTTGAACTATTCAAAACTCGTAAATCATCCTTAGAGGCAAATGATGATTATTGTTCTATTTGTGAGGATAGAGTAGATTTGTTATGTTGTGAAAATTGTTGCAAGCTTTAATTTTCACACAGTTGATAATATATTCGCTATATAGGATATTAATTTATTTCGAGGAATTTTATAATAATACAATAATAAAATTAATGACTTGCTGTTTGGAACTTTATTGCCTTGTATAAATATAAAATTGAGGATTCCTCTTTCAAGAAACAGTAAGAAATTTATATACATTAACTCAGTGAGTCATTCTTTTGGCACACTTGGATGGATTAATTTTCTATTTTTTATGTATCTATGGATTATATATTAATCCATAGATATCAACAACAATAGAAAAGTAAAGACTTCTTATTGTTTCCTGTAACATGAAACCTCAATTATGAATTTCACAAAAGGCACAAAATTCCAAACAACAAGTTTTAAATATGTATTATTATAAGACTCCTCGGAATACAATATCTCATAATAAATGTTATAGAGTAAGTATATTCTCACCAGTGTGAAAAGCTCGAGGACAATTTGCACAACATAACAAATTTCGTCCATCCTTATAAATGGAACACTGGTCATCATTTTGCTCTGAAGATGATTTGCGAGGTTTGAAAAGCTCAAGACAGAGCTAGTGTAGAGAAACTCCATTCAAAGTGTATATATTCATATACGAGCAAGTGAAGCACACTTGTTAGCAAAAATTTCAGATCTATCTAGAATTTATATATATATATATATATAATAATTTCATATTTTATTTGGTTTACTTCTAAATAATTTTATTAAATATTTTTTGTTAAATAATTGTATTTTTCATATTTATTTAGTCTTTATTAAAAAAATTATATATTTTAATGATGTTCTATATATAAAAAAAATGTACCATAAATTTCATTATTTTTCAAATTTTATCAAAAAAAAAAAAAAGAAAAACCAGATTCAATATAAAGGATCATCAAAATTGAACGTTTGGCCGGAATTTTCAGATTCAATATATATATTTGAAGGATCGTCAAAATTGAACATTTGACCGGAATTTTCAGATTCAATATATATATTTGAAGGATCGTCAAAATTGAACATTTGGCCCGAGCTCCAAAAAGAAATTCAGCGAGGTTGAAAAACTTATACAATTTGGAAAAAAACTTATACAAAAAGAAATGCTAGGACGTATTTTTTAAAGGGAATATGACTTATGTGTAATTATGTGCAAATCTGTCAAATAAGAAAACAAATAAGTAAAATTTCGGTAACTTCAAATTTCGCGGGTAACCCGGAAAAAATGGGCCAAAAATATAAAGCCCGCGAAATTAAGCTAATATTATAATGCATATAAGGCAAAATCAATAGCAAACTATAGTAATGTCCTAGTGGTAAAAGTTTACATTTTTTAAAACGAGGTTGCAGGCTTGAATCTCATTTTAAACAATTTTTTTCATTTTTCTTTATTTTTCAATATTAAGGCACTATACAGTAGCCAGTGTTTTCATAATCGAACCGTTGGCCAAACCGGACAGGCCAGCGGTTCACGGTCCAACCGGTTGGACCGGTTGGATCGGCGGTCCAACCGGTAAAATAATTTTATATGTATTTTTTTAATATTCTTTTTTACATTAAAAAAAATACATGCATTTATAAAAATTATATTAAAATAACAAATATTAAATTAAATATTAATATCTCTAGTAAAAGAAAAATGAGAGGAAGCAAACAAATATATAAAATTTTCATCCCACATCGAATAAGTAGTATAAGAAATATGTGAAAAAAGCATTATAAAATTAATAGTGTAACTAATCTCATGAACTTCATTATGTCCTAGTGTTAGAAATAACTAAATATATAAACTTCATTATGACCCACATCGAAAAAGAAGAAAAAATATGAGAGAAAAGTTTTATAAAACTAATAGGGTTAGAAATAACTAAATATATGAACTTCATTATGTCCCACATCGAAAAAGTAGAAGAAGAACTATGAGAATTTTTTCTTATAAAAGTAGTTTTGTTATAGTAATAAACAAATTTAAAAGTTTTATGTCCCACATCGAATAAGGTAGAAAAAGTATAAATTTTTTTTTCTTATAAAAGTAGTTTTGTTATATTAACAAACAAACTTAAAAGTTTATGTCCCACATCGAATAAGGTAGAAGAAATATGAGAAATTTTTCTTATAAAAGTAGTTTTGTTATAATGACAAACAAACTTAAAAGTTTTTGTCCCACATGAATAAAGGTGGATGAAACATGAGTGGAAAACATTATAAAATGGGTTGAATGTGCACCTATTTTTTTATTATAAAACGTAAAAAAATTTAAAAAAAAAAAAAACAAAACGGGTTAGTCCGGTTTTTTTCGGTTTACCGGTTTTGGGTGGTCAAACCGGTTTTTGACCGGTTTTGACCGGTTGAACCACTAAAACGGGTTTTAGCCATTGATCGGACCGGATCCGTGACCGGTTCACGGTTGGACCGGTCGAACCGGCCGGTCCGGTCCGGTTTTAAAATCATTGACAGTAGCACTAACCTCTCTCTCTTATTTTTTTTAATTTTTTATTTTTCTCAAACACTTTTCTTCCCTTTTAAATTATTATTTTCATTTTTTATTATTTTTTTATTTTTTACTTTTCTCAAACACTTTTCTTCCCTTTTAAATTTTTTTTTTCATTTAAACAATTTTTTTCATTTTTCTTTATTTTTCAATATTAAGGCACTATACATAGCACTAACCTCTCTCTTATTTTTTAATTTTTTATTTTTCTCAAACGTCTTCCCTTTTAAATTATTATTTTCATTTTTTATTTTTTTTTTATTTTTTACTTTTCTCAAACACTTTTCATCCCTTTTAAATTTTTATTTTTTTCATTTTTAATTTTTTTTTACTCTGACTCATTATTTTGCATACAAGTAACAAACAAAATACCAACACATTAATACACAATACACGAAAAAATAAAGATAGTATACACAAAATACTATGAGAGTATCACACATTTATGCATGTCAGTATTACACAAAAATACCAAAATAATAACACAATTTTAATGTGTGTTGCTGTTTTATACATTAATGTAGCATTATCACAAATTTTATGTAAATAGTATTCCGTCGTTACATTTAACATTATTGCATTATTGCAATTGACAGTATTACAAAGTGAAAACCAAAATATTTATTACTGTATCATTATTCTCTTCTTCTCTAACCACGTTATCCACTATTTTACCATACCCTCATTCTTCTTACATGCTTCTTGTCTTTTTTTTTTTCCAGCACCTGTGCACATTCTCTTAACAGTATGACACCAGAAAGCACTACAAAAAACCATCCATATGGAGAGGGTTTTGGCGAGGGAAAAGCCCTCGCTAAGCGATTTGGCGACAGCAGAGGCGAGGGGCAGTCGACGTCGCCTAAGTGCTCCTCGCTAATTTATTGGCGAGGGCACCCTCGCCAAATACCGAGGGCAGAATCACACTCGCGAATTGGCGAGGGCCAAACACACTCGCGTATTAGCGACCAGAGCTATCTGCATCGAGTCTTTCGATTGAAAGAGGGCATACCCACTCGCGAATTGGCGAGGGCGCGTGTCGTCGCCCATTAGCGAGAGTGTGTCCCGTCGCCCAATCGCGAGAGTCATAACCCTCGCCAATTCCCGAGGGCAAAGACCGTCGCCTTTTCCCGAGCGCGAGGCCCCTCGCCAATACGCTGTATTTAAAAAATAACAGACCTGGGTTCGAGACCTGGGTTTCGAACCCAGGTCTCTAAGGCCACTTCCCTTACCCCTCACCACCAGGCCACCCTTAATTCATTTTATTGCGCGCATGGGGGGTCGAACTCGCGACCTCCCGGATTCTGAAGAGTTTATGCGCCCCCCGTGTGCCAATTAGGCTAGGAGCTTTAGTCGTAATATTTCAAATGCATTATATATTTATCCCTTTTAATTTCTATTTTTATTCTTTAACTCAATTAATTTAATAAATTACCGACTATATGTTATTAAGTAAATTAATTATATTAGCTCAATACTTAATTAATTTAACAAAACCCTCATTACTAAATTTAATAACTTATACTTATATATGTATTAATTAACTCAATTTATTTAACAAATCCCTTCATTAATACTAAATTTAATAATTTATACTTATGTATGTATTAACTCAAATTTATTCTTTTATTATTAATTAAGTCAATTAATTGAATAGATTACTAACTCAATTAATTTATATATTAGCTCAATACTTAATTAATTTAACAAAAGCCCTTCATTACTAAATTTAATAACTTATTAACTCAATTACCAACTATATGTTATTAATTAACTCAATTTATTTAATAAATTACCAACTATATGCTATTAACTCAATTCATTTATATATATATTAGATCAATACTTAATTAATCACACACAAGCAATATGAATTAAAAACATATAAAATAAAACATTGTCTCGTACGTTCACTTCAATTCAAGTACACAACATAAAAAAAAAAAACTCAAACAACTTCATCAATTTTTTAAAATCCAACAAGACAACATAACTTAAAATGTATCAATCATCGACCATCCTCAGCAGTGTCATCATCACCATCATCATCATCATCCCCATTCCCGTTACCCGACCCCCTTCAGAACCGTCTCATCATTGATGCCATCTGTGATGCCATCTGAGCAGCAAACTCTTGACGTAAGCGCTCCTCCGTCTGAGTGACTGATTGCTACAGTTCTTCACGTATGAGACGCTTTCTCTCTTCACTAGCCCTTCGCTCTTCCAAAAGAGCATTGTCGATGTCGGCCTGGCTAAATCGTCCAAACGCCGTACCGGAAGATGTCTCACCAGGACCAGAAGTGACACGTCTGTTCTTTCCTAGTTGCCCAAGACCCTTCACGCGACCGTGAGATCTTCCAACTTTCTTCACGTACAACTCAGACATTTCCGGCAAGGGTGGGGTCTGGCTGCTGGAACCATCATCTGAAGGATCATGATCAGATGACGGCTGGGTGAGATGTGACAATTCATGTTGCACCTGATCCTATATGTGCATATGTAAAATTTGGTTAATATACATGTCAATACAATTTGGGAGTATGTGTACGTTCCGTTAGTGTAACGGTGGTAATATTCGATAATCTCCCAGTCGTAAGCTGGTCGTCCCGTTATCTCCTCCTATATTTTGAAGAACACAAAATTAAATTAATTAAAATGAACTCAAATTACTTATATAATTGAACATAAATACTTACAATCCGTCTGGCCACCTCGGCTGCCCCACGAGATCCCCCTTTATGTCTAGCAAAACCGGTACCCGGGCCTCCAGGCTCTGATAGTCGGTTCTTCCGACACTGCTCGCTCTTCTTAATTGTGTCCGGATGATTCCAGTGGCGAACCAAGTGCTCCCAGACATCGTTGTCCCAATTCGACTTCTTTTTCTCATGCTCCCACAATCCCTTGTAGTGGTTCAACATGTCACTGTATCGATTTGCTGCTTTCTCAAGAAAGAGCCTGTACACTAATGCAGTGTCAACAATCTCTGGATCCCACGTAACCTCATTCTGCCAAAAAAAATTGATTAATTATAACAAAATGTGAATGAATAGATATGTTATACATCATTAAATTATACCTGGAATGTATCCCACCACCGTTGAAGTACACCTGGGGATACCAAGCCGAATGTGTGTGCGCCAACCTCCATATTCCGGTACATGATATGTCTGATGGTGGTCGAGATTAGACCCGAAGGCATCATCCTGTTGTTACGTACACATAATTAATTTGAAAATGAATAATTATGTAATTCATTATAATGAAAATTATAAGATATGTAATACTTACGCTCCACGATAGATCGTAAGACGAATACGACTCTCGTGTGCGTCTGGCGCCTGGCTGGCCGCTGTCTCGACAGACGCACGTCCGACTGGGTCCGGTAACGGTGGATCCTCCTACGCTGGATACATGGGGGGCATCTGGGGAACCTGTGTGTAGTACGGATAGGGGGTCGATCCCTGCATCTGGGGCATCTGGACGATCCCAGCCATATCTGGCAAATAGAAACCCGGATGATGTGGTATAGGTACAGGCGGCGTCTCACCTCTACCTATACCTATACCTCTACTTCTACCTCTACCTCTACCACCCGAATCCTGCCCAGTACCAGAACCCTGACCACCAGAACCCTGACCACCAGAACCATGTCCACCAGAACGCTGTCCATGACCCCCATATCCACTCATCTGTAAAAATAAATATTAAAATATAACAATTAATAAATTAACATTCTTGATATAATAACATCTATGAACACTCAAACTGAATCATAAACATGCATTAAGAACACTGAAACCGAGTCATAATCAACATTCTTTATATAATATAACATATACATGAACACTCTAGTAATATTCTTCTTCATCATCTTCTTCATCTTCATCCTCATCTTCATCTTCTTCATCATCTTCTTCTTCTTCTTCTTCTTCTGCTTCTTCGTCTCCGGCTACGTCCATCAATGTACCGGTGGTATCAATTAATATAACAGGATCATCATCTACTTGCACAATCATTTGATGTTCTATGCTTTCCTCTTGGAATGCGGTAACATCTGCTTCATCAGTCAATACATCGAGACATGTTAGACACATAATCATCGGGAAACTTCAACCCACTTATCCACTTACAGATAACATCTTTTTCTTTCTTATCAAGCGCATAACAAGCCTTGGGATACTTATTTGTACGTGGACATTTCTTGAGAGAGGGACGACGACAATATTCATTCAACTCATCTCTTGATTTTGATGTGTCCTTTGTTTTCCCCTCCACATTCATCACTGTGTTGAACACGTTATCGAACACATTCTTCTCAGTGTGCATCACGTCCAAATTATGTCGAACTAACAAAGTACTCCAATAAGGCAAATCCCAAAAAATGCTTTTTTTCTTCCACCCTCCGTCAATTTTTTTGTTGTGTGCCTCAGCACCTTCCTCTGTAACCTTGCTAAGTCCCAAATGATCAATTTCGTATAGGAGACTCGCACCTGTTCGGATAGGTGGCGGATCATCTGTGACTGCTACTCCAGCCCTGAATGCCGTCTTGTTCTTTCGCCTTGTATGATTAGGTGGTAAGAACTTTCGGTGGTTATCGAACCACGATTGCTTTCGATTGAGCCTCAAAGTGAATGCATCGGTGTACTCCCCACAATACGGACAAGCAAGCTTTCCAGCTGTACTCCAACCAGACAACATTGAGTACGCTGGAAAGTCGCTAATGGTCCAAATCAGTGCAGCTCTCATCAAAAAGTTTTGCTTCCTAGAGACGTCGTACGTTTGCACCCCATATTCCCATAAAAATTTCAAATCAGCTATCAGAGGTTGTAAAAACACATCAAGCTTGTCCTTCGAACTTTTTGGCCCGGGCACAAGAATCGAAAGAAACATGAATTGATCTTTCATGCATAACCACGGGGGTAGATTGTACGGAGTAAGAATAACTGGCCATGACGAATATTGCTTCCCCGTCATTCCAAACGGTGCAAAACCGTCTGTGCTCAAGCCCAACCTAACATTCCTAATTTCAGCTGCAAAATCAGGATACGAATGGTCCAAATGCTTCCAAGCCAACGAGTCTGCAGGGTGACACATAACACCAGAGTCATCAGAACTGCACGAGGCATGCCATGTCATATCCTTCGCAGTGGCCTTGGACATGTACAATCTTTGCAAACGAGGAATTATGGGAAAGTAGAACATCTCCTTAACCGGATGTTTCTTTTTCAACCGACCATCTGCATCAACCCTACTCGGCTTATACCGTGGTCCACTACAAATCTTACAGAACTCTAGTTCGCTGTCTGCACCCCAAAATAACATGCAGTTCTGTGCACAACAATGAATCCTTTCTACCGGAAGACCCATCCCACTCTTCAAGTGTTTGGTGTGGTTAAATTTCTTGGGAACCTTATTTTCTGAAGGACAAATCTCACGAATCAACTCAACGACTTGATTGTATCCCCTTTCAGACAATCTGTTTTCGGTTTTAATATTCAACAATCTGGAATTGAACGACAACTGCGAATGAGATTCACAACCGGGATACAAGTCTTGGTCCGCTGCACGAAGTATGTCGTAGAACTGTGACGCATTCTCGTTAGGGGGTTCTTCATTATGTGCCTCCTCTTCCGCGTTGATTCCAAAATCAATGTTTGGGTCACCCATTAATTCTTCTACCATAGTGTGGTACGAGCTAGGTCCCATAGGGTCAACTTCATTTGAAGTTGACGCAAATTCACTAGTGTTTTGAAATGGACGTGGACCCCAACTCTCTTCACCGTGATAAATCCAATTATAATAATTTCGTGTAAACCCATTTCGATATAAATGAGACTTCACTTCATTAGGATCTCTATAAGTCTCATTTCGACATCTAGCTTTCGAGCAAGGACACCTAATTTTTCCTTCCCAAATCGAATTCGGATTACTAGTGGCAGCTAAAATAAATCCATTTACACCACTAATAAATTCGGGGCTCATAATCCCATTGACCAATCTTGGCCTATACATCCAACTACGACTTGAATAATTCATGTTAATCGATCTGTTTCAAATGTAAATATATATTTTTAAAAATTTCGGCAGGGTTTCATCTAAATATATCGTATCACCAAATATTTAGGTTCCTAGTGCATCCATTTCCGACTCGAGTAAAATTACTCAAGTCGGAACGCACAATCTACAACAAACAAACAACTCATCCCGGCCTCCAACATCGATTTAATTTCACTTATTTCCAACAATTAATTATAAAATTAATTCTCCCAATTAACACACCAATTAATAATTAACACATATATATACATGCATATATAAAACATAACAATAATTATATTAACACATTCATAACAATTAACAATAATTATACATATTTTTCTAACATAATTACAATCCTAACATTACACAACAAAACTATATACATGCATATATATATATATATATACATATATAATATAATACAAACATATATATACAACTTTTAATTTAATCAATAAAAACGCATAAATTTACCGTAGAAATGAACCCCTCGAAGTGTAGAACAGAAATATCCAAAAATTAGTCACGATCGGTAGCTCCGGCAGCGGCGGTGGCGAGGTGGACGGAAGCTGCGGCGGTGGCTATTTTTGGGGTGAAGGAGGCGCTGTACGAATTTGGGGAAGAAGGAGAGGGTTTTAATTGGGAAATAGGCGAGGGCAGTTACGAGGGCCCCACCCCCCTCGCCAATTAGCGAGTGGGGGACCGTCGCCATTTTCCGAGGGCCACAATGCACTCGCCAATGAGCGAGTGCAAAACACGCCGTCGCCAAATCCCTCGCCAATTGGCGAGGGCATCTTTTTCCACTCGCTAAATAGCGAGTGTGATTCCGCCCCTCGCCAAATCCCTCTTTATTTATTCCCCTCGTTAAATCCCTCGCCAAATAGCAAGGGTGAAATACCCCTCGCCAAATAGCAAGGGTGAAATACCCCTCGCCAATTCCCCTCGTTATTTGAGCAATTTTTTGTGGTGAAGCATACAATATTACAAAATAAGAAACATGGTATTATAAAAGAAAAATATCTAAGCATTTGAGAATTCTACACTTTCAGCAATTTAGGGAAGTCAGACTCATGTTTTTTGCAAAACAATTCATCAACTTAGCACAAATAAATGCAAGCAATACTAGATGGAGTACTAAATTATTCTACATCTCAACATACCTAGACAGTAACACACGAAATATTTAGACAATATCATACAAAAAACCTATTTTTACCAAATTGAATGTTTAAAAAATGAACTAATTAACTCCTCAAATTTTATTTCCCTTCCTCCCCGCCATTAGATGAACATTATTAGATCTTGTATTTCTGTTAAAAAAAAAAAAGCAAAAAAACAATCATTCGAATAGATCAAATTTCAACCTAATTAACAACAATAAATTAGTTTCCTTAAGACCTAGAGACAACAAAAAGTGTTTGGCAAGAACAACTCACTCCTCATTACTTGAATGGTATTATGACATTATATTTAATAGTATTACGCAATTACATTTGATGGTATTATATTAAAAACATAACAATATTACATTAAAAACGTAAGGAAAAAAGTATGTTTTGAAGGACATTAAATAAAAACAGAAACAATATTACAATTAAAACGTAACAGTATTACATGTAAAAACATAACAGTATTACATGCAATTATACCCTTTTTTTTATTACCTCAGCATCATTCTCTTCTTCTCTAATAACATTGTCTACCAATTCATCATCCTCACCTCTTGACCTTATTTTTGTCTCTATTTGCTTTATATTTTTTCACAGTATCGTATCTAAAGGCACACTGTATTACATTATACACACAATAGTATTATATTTTGCACATAACAGTATTACTTGTTAGTTGTTATCCACCAATGTACTCTACTTCAGGGTCAATTTACTTACAAGGTGTAAAACATTCGTTAGAGCATAAAAATCAGAAATAATCAGTATGAGCTACTTAACATTGAGAATCAGTTAGAGCTCAACAAAAGGAGGAGATGTGATCCTAAGCTTTTAGGGTGATTAATATGCTTAACAAAAGGAGGAGATGTGATTCCCTTGTAAAATGTAAATGACAAGAATGTAATAAAAGGCAAGACACAATTTTGTATTTTAAACTCACTGTGCTTTTGAGTTGTGCACCAACACCAAAGCTAGCTTTTCCTGCTGGGATGGGTAGCACCTTAGCATCACTAATTGGATCAACGACACGATCTGTTGGAATTTCATCACATGATTCTCGGAGGATGGCGTTAAACATAGCCACATCTAATCGTGCAATCAATTGCTCCATTATCTAGTCATCAAGGAGTATGTCATAATCTAGATACTTAAAACACTGTTATCACATTAATTCATGTCAAAAGCACTACTCTACAAATTCCAAGCAGAAAAGAAAAAATTATATGATCTGGACTTATGGTTCTACTGGTTTACTTTGTTGTTGGGATAAGATTCATATTGATAAAATTTTTGGGAACAATCCAATAATCAGTTAGAGCTACTTAACATTGAGAATCGAGCACCTTCCTTGACAAAAAGAACAAGTCCTTCACAGCATAACAAAATTACTAGTCTCTTTTTCTCATTTCTTCTTTCTAAAAAATGAGAGCTACTTTAAGCAAAAGTAGAAGATTAAACTTAGGAACCAATCACCTAGCATTGTTGATCTGATGAAACTCAGTAAACATCAATATATGGCTCACAGTCTTCAACATAAACTCGAGACAGTGGATTTATGAAGCATATAATCACTTAGATATCATGCGGACAACAGAACTATGTGTAAGAAAGTTGTGTGATCTTCACCTGATGAAGCCATGACGAGACGATCCAAGAACCAAGTTTTCGATTGCAGCATGAGCAGCATATTCTGTTATTGCTTTCGAAATGTCTGTGTCCTCCAAAACTACATCAAAACACAGTATCTGCCAAAAATAATTAGAGAAAAGAACAACAATATCATATTCTTATACTGTTAAAACCACGATCATCGGAATAAAGAGCGAAAACAAGAACATCGTGTCATCAACTTACATCTTTGCGAGCATAAAAGCAATGGAAGGTGACGAATAGATCTTCAGTCGGCTTCCCAAGAGCCCTTCTGTTGCCACTAGCTCCGTTTAGGCCAGTTAACACGTAATTATTGATGTCTGCAACCAAATAATTAAAGCAACATAATTTAGAGCATGCATAATTTTAATACACTGCCTTCACATGGGCATTTCATCAAACACAAAGTTGAACTCCTCTGCCCCACTATTTGTAGGCCAACAGGTGTAGGCTTCGGTTTCTATCATATGGTTAGAAACACACGATGGGTTCACAATTGGTAGTGTAAAATAGTAGGAAACAGAAGTTGCAATTACTACATTAGAAACACTACATTGCAGAAGATTGCATCACAAATATCACAATAAAAAAATTCACAACAAAAATAAGAATTAAGTACAAAACTGAAGAAGCTTTAGAACCTCTGAGGATGTTTTTCCCGGAAAACATCAAAAAAGGCACCACCATTTCTCACCAGCAAAGATCTAAACTAAGTTTTAAACCTATGAAGATGAGATTTAATTATAAGTGACCTTTTCCAGTAATTAAAAAATGAACCTTGAATTCTTAATCAGAACCTGCACTCATCAAGAAGTGAAAAAAAGAATTCAGAATCATTCAGCAACTCACTCATTTTTCTCAAAATCTGGTCCAGCCTCACAACAGTCTATGGTGGAGGGAGCAATGTTAAGATCCCCAACAACAAATATCATTCGTCCTTGACCTAAAAGAGACTCCCACCCTTTCTAAAACACATTCATAAACATTATAATTAAAGTATGCACTTCATCAGCCAAGATTCGCCAATCTAATTCATTAAGAAAGTGGAAAAGAACAAAGTTAATAAATAAGCGCATAAATGATTCATCAAATTTAAATAATGATAGTAACAAGCTAGGCATAAATGATTCGTCAAATTCAGTGAATTAAGCATCATCAAGCCACTAGACTCACACTGATTATGAAATTCCATTGAACTTCATTAATTCAACATATCAATTCAGCGCCCAAATCCACGAAGCACGGAAAAAAATACCAAAAAAATTAAAATTAGAATCAAATCGGAGAAAATAAGATTAATACTCATTGTTAGATATGGAGGTGTATGTGTAGACGAAGATTAAATGCTGACACAGACTTAAACACGAAAGTCGAGGCTAGAGTTTGACTCTATCTCCGTAAGACGTTATTGCCCCGTACACAGGTGCAATACGGATCACTGGCAACCGTCCCCAAGATACAACGACTTAAAACTTCACGACTGTTGCACTACAAATCGGAAGCTATCGGCGAATCGCAAAATGGATATCCGGAACTTCCGATAAAACTCTAATGCAAGGACTTAGAATGCTAGAATGTTTTGGAGGATAAGAATGCAAGAAAGCTTTTTGGCTTGAGTTATTCTGGAATGCAAATGTGGGGATCTATTTATATACTTCCAAGAGTCTTTATGATAATAGTTGTGACTCCTCATAATAATCTCTCCTTTCCAAAAGTTACAACCTTTGGAAATAAATAATTATTCACCAAAAGGTATGTCTTTTAAATTAATTCAATAATTCTAAAAGACACCACCTTTAAATTAATGAAATAATTCTAAAGGACACAACCTTTGGAATATAATCATTTCACCAAAAGACATGACATTTCATATCTATATCTATAGGTCACAATCCTTTACTATTATCATATAATAATAAATACATTCAACAATATATTTATTCACTCATTAAATGACCAACTTTAATATTAATTTCTCATTCACCCAAAATTTGGTTTTGAGAAATCAAATCAACTAAATCCATTTACGCAAAAACGGATTATAAAATTGTCACTTAATATTTTATATAATGTGGTCAAAACCAACATTTTCCAACACTCACGCAAGAGGATACAGCCGGCGACGATACCGGCAAACGAGAAGTAAACGAAGGACAGGTACAATAGATACTTCGATGCCGCGGTGGAGGGAGTGGATTCCGACGAAGAGAGCGGCTGAACTTCATCTCCACCGCCGATAGAATTGGCTCGGCAACGGAAGACATGGCGGCGCTACAAGACGTAGAAGAATACGGTGATGACTGCCCACCTTGTCGGAGGTGAGATCTGATATATGAAATGAGATAACTGTTTCTGAGAATTGGGGACGATTGTGAGCGAAGACGCCGAAGAACTTGATATCTCTGGGTCATAAAATGAAACGGGTACGGTATATAACCCAGAAAACTCTAAATGGGTATTTTCACCTATTTGCACATAAAGGATTTGCATAAAAGTTTTTGCGTTTTTTAAAAGTGAAAATTTAAATGATTTATTTTGAAATAAAACTTATAGCAAAGAAAAACAAATCTCATTTTAATACTATCCATAGCACTTAATTTAAACACTTACATGCACGTAAGCTTTCCCTGACGTTTAATTGATGACAAATGTATGGTACATTATCTTGGTTGTGGAACATGATAATGGTTCTGTTGGTCCCGAAAAGGAGTGTGACACGTGTATGCGGGGGGGGGGGGGGAAATACACGTGTATGTGTTTTTCAAAAACTTTTGCAAGTAATCAACACCAATAATCAGAGTCAAATAAGTTACACAATATGTCAAGTCCTATGAAAATACTAAACAGTGTATTCTAACAGACCTTAACAGTAGGCAACTTGTATGCGGAATAAATGATAGGCCCTATTATACTCCTTAAATAATATGCACTTAAGAACTAAGTTATCAAATAGCAATTAGCAATTATATCAACACAAAAGCTTAAGCAAGAAGATAAATGCAGTAAATAAGAACACAAGACGTATAGTGGTCCGGAGACTAAACTGCTCCTACGTCCACTCTCCTAATTTAATAGGATAATTCCTTAATCACTTGGAATTAACTTGCTTTTACAGTGCCAAGGTGCACTCTACTTCTTCTTCTTCTCTTCTCTTGATTTCTTACAACCTTCTCTTGTTACAATACTCTCAACACTTCTACGAACTCAACAATACTCTCAAACTATCTCTCAAGGTGAAAGTAGGGTTTTGTTCTTGTACCAACTAAGTGTGATATCCTTTACAATTTAAGAACAAGTGTAAAGGCTAGGATATCACTTCCTAGGCTTCAGATAGTAAACAATAAGCTTGCCTAGTGGGGACTAAAGATAACACTCACAAACGAATATGCTTAAAAGCTTTGATCTCTCGAGTGTTTTGATTGCTTTTGAATGCTAAAATGTTGCTAGAATGTGAATGGCTTGTGTGTCCCGTAATCTTGAAATGATTCAAGATATGGCCTATTTATAGATGAAGCAAAACTATCCGTTGGTGGAGATAGTAAGCTTATCCATAAATTTGAACTTTTAAATTGTTCAGGTGCCTGGATGCAAATAGTACATGCATTCACGTCCATTCTGCATTTTGCATTCCATTCTCAGAATTTGTTATGCGTAGTGACAGGTGGTGTCAATTTATTGGTTGATTTGGAATAATTCTGTCCTTCCTGCTAACGGCCTCGTACAGGGTAAGATGTCTCGTCATTCATCGTCTTTGACCATAAGTGTGCCAAGTCCAAAGTATATGAATATCCAAATCCATCATACTTGACTTTTGTTATTCAGCATACTTGTCTTCATGAGTCCTTGTCACTTTTCCATAACACTTTAGCTTCTTGTCTTCAATGCTACTTGTCTTCATTACTTTGTGCTTTCAGGTCATTTGTCATAGATTCAAAGAATAATCTATCTAAAATTAAAGCTCCCTAACATATATGAGCTTTTCTAACCTGAAAATCTAGACCTGGCAAATCATCATACTTGGGGTTTTACTTAGGGTTTTTGTATCTAATCAAAATCAAATTTTCTTTTATTAATATAAACCATATCCCAACAATTTCCATCCATTCGACATCAACTGAAACGTCAGGGAAAGCTCACGTGCAGGTAAGTGTAGCTTGAAATGCAATTTTCATAACTATAAGTAATTTGTAAAAGGAGAGAGAATGGGGAGAGAGTTTCTCCAAGAAAGCATAACCGCTTTCTTGACTTGAAATTCGTTTTTCTTCATACTTATTCAGATTATTGCGATTAAATCGTATTCATTTACCAAATTAATTCCAGAAATTAGGTGTTCATCGATTTGGTCTTCAAATCTAGGTGGATTCCGTGCAGTTTTTGGAGTTTCATGAATATTCTTGGCAGTTCCAGCAATAGTTCTTAGTGCAAATTCCACTTGGAGGTTGTAACAAGAACTTAATTAGTTGGTGGAATGGGGCGGTTGAAGGTGGCCAAGAAGGGGAAGGAGGCTGGAGAGGATGTAACCGCCAATTCCCAAGCGGTTACAAGCCAGGTTTCGCATATGAAAAGAGCTAAAAGAGAGTTTTTGATGGGAAAATCCAGCAAACGAGCTAGGGGAATGGCATTGGAGAGACCAGTTACGAGAGGTTTGAGGACAGATGCGCAAGAACAAGAACTGGTGCGTACTTTGGCTGCTGAGGCTATTGCTGATTTCGGTATGGGGGACAATGAGTTTCCAGGGAGGTTGGAGGATGATTCCGATGAGGAAGACGATGATTCCAACGACGGAGACGATGCCGGAATGGAAGACGATGGCAAACTGGAGGTAATTCTTCAACCGATCAAAATCGCGAAGAACAGCCTTGCAAGTTCTGGAATCCAGGTTACACTACAAAAAACCATCCATATGGAGAGGGTTTTGGCGAGGGTAAAGCCCTCGCTAAACAATTTGGCGACAGCATAGGCGAGGGGCAGTCGCCGTCGCCTAATTGCTCCTCGCTAATTTATTGGCGAGGGTGCCCTCGCCAAATCCCGAGGCCAAATTGGCGAGGGCCAAACACACTCGCTAATTGGCGAGGGCCAAACACACTCGCGAATTGGCGAGGGCCATACCCACTCGCGAATTGGCGAGGGCGCGTGCCGTCGCCAAATAGCGAGAGTGAATCCCGTCGCCCAGTCGCGAGAGTCATAACCCTCGCCAATTCCCGAGGGCAAATCCCCCTCGCCAATTCGCGAGATTTAAAAAAAAAACAGACCTGGGTTTCGAACCCAGGTCTCTAAGCCAGGCCACCCTTTATTCCCAATTTTCGCGAGCATGGGGGGTCGAACTCGCGACCTCCCGGAGGCTGAAGAGTTTATGCACCCCCGTGTGCCAATTAGGCTAGGAGCTTTAGTCGTAATATTTCAAATGCATTATATATTTATCCCTTTTAATTTCTGTTTTTATTCTTTAACTCAATTAATTTAATAAATTACCAACTATATGTTATTCTTTTACAAACCCCTCATTACTAAATTTAATAACTTACACTTATATATATATATATTAATTAACTCAATTTATTTAACAAATCCCTTCGTTAATACTAAATTTAATAATTTATACTTGTATATGTATGTATTAACTCAAATTTATTCTTTTATTATTAATTAAGTCAATTAATTGAATAGATTACTAACTCAATTAATTTATATATTAACTCAATACTTAATTAATTTAACAAAAGCCCTTCATTACTAAATTTAATTTAACAACTATATGCTATTAACTCAATTCATTTATATATTAGATCAATACTTAATTATTAATCACACACAAGCAATATATATGAATTAAAACCATATAAAATAAAACATCGTCTCGTACGTTCACTTCAATTCAAGTACACAACATAACAAAAAAAAATTCCAAACAACTTCATCAATTTTTTAAAATCCAACAAGACAACATAACTTAAAATGTATCAATCATCGACCATCCTCATCAGCGTCATCATCACCATCATCATCATCATCATCCCCGTTCCTGTTACCCGACCCCCTTCTGAACTGTCTCATCGTTGATGCCATCTGTGATGCCATCTGAGCAGCAAACTCTTGACGTAAGCGCTCCTCCGTCTGAGTGACTGATTGCTGCAGTTCTTCACGTATGAGACGCTCTCTCTCTTCACTAGCCCTCCGCTCTTCCAAAAGAGCATTGTCGATGTCGGCCTGACTAAATCGTCCAAACGTCGTACCGGAAGATGTCTCACCAGGACCAGAAGTGACACGTCTGTTCTTTCCTAGTTGCCCAAGACCCTTCACGCGACCGTGAGATCTTCCAACTTTCTTCACGTACAACTCAGACATTTCCGGTAAGGGTGGGGTCTGGCTACTGGAACCATCATCTGAAGGATCATGATCAGATGACGGCTGGGTGAGATGTGACAATTCCTCTTGCACCTGATCCTATTTGTGCATACACAAAATTTGGTTAATATACATGTCAACACAATTAAATATTATATTTAATATAATATATGTATACACTTACCAGAATATCACCTATATGCCCGTATGTGTACGTTCTGTTATTGTAACGGTGGTAATATTCGATAATCTCCCAGTCGTACGCTGGTCGTCCCGTCCTCTCCTCCTATATTTTGAAGAACATAAAATTAAATTAATTAAAATGAACTCAAATTAATTACTTATATAATTGAACATAAATACTTACAATCCGTCTGGCCACCTCGGCTGCCCCACGAGATCCCCCTTTATGTCTAGCAAAACCGGTACCCGGGCCTCCAGGCTCTGATAGACGGTTCTTCCGACACTGCTCACTCTTCTTAATTGTGTCCGGATCATTCCAGTGGCGAACCAAGTGCTCCCAGACACCGTTGTCCCATTGCGGCTTCTTATTCTCATGCTCCCACAATCCCTTGTAGTGGTTCAACATGTCACTGTATCGATTTGCTGCTCTCTCAAGAAAGAGCTTGTACACTAATGCAGTGTCAGTAATCTCTGGATCCCACGTAACCTCATTCTGCCAAAAAAATTTTATTAATTATAACAAGATGTGAATGAATAGATATGTTACACATCATTAAATTATACCTGGAATGTATCCCACCACCGTTGAAGTACACCTGGGGATACCAAGCCGAATGTGTGTGCGGCAGCCTCCATATTCCGGTACATGATGTGTCTGATGGTGGTCGAGATTGGACCCGAAGGCATCAACCTGTTGTTACACATAATTAATTTGAAAATGAATAATTATGTATTTCATTATAATGAAAATTATAAGATATGTAATACTTACGATCCACGATAGATCGTAAGACGAATACGACCATCGTGTGCGTCTGTCGACTGGCTGGCCGCTGTCTCGACAGACGCACGTCCGACTGGGTCGGACGTCGGTGGATCCTCCTGCGCTGGATACATGTGGGGCATCTGGGGGACTTGTGTGTAGTACGGATAGGGGGTCGATCCCTGCATCTGGGGCATCTGGACGATCCCAGTCATATCTGGCAAATAGAAACCCGGATGATGTGGTATAGGTACAGGCGGCGTCTCACCTCTACCTCTACCTATACCTCTACCTCTACCTCTACCTCTACCTCTACCACCCGAATCACCAGAACCCTGACTACCAGAACCATGTCCACCAGAACGCTGTCCATGACCCCCATATCCACTCATCTGTAAAAATAAATATTAAAATATAACAATTAATAAATTAACATTCTTGATATAATAACATCTATGAACACTCAAACTGGATCATAAACATGCATTAAGAACACTAAAACCGAGTCATAATCAACATTCTTTATATAATATAACATATACATGAACACTCTAGTAATATTCTTCTTCATCATCTTCTTCATCTTCATCCTCATCTTCTTGTTCTTGTTCTTCTTCCTCTTCTTCTTCTGGTTCTTCATCTCCGGCTACGTCCATCAATGTACCGGTGGTATCAGTTAATATAACAGGATCATCATCTACTTGCACAATCATTTGATGTTCTATGCTTTCCTCTTGGAACGCGGGAACATCTGCTTCATCGTCAGTAGTGGATGACTGTTGTGCGTCCAAGAAGGATCTCGGCTTGATTTTGCATACAGTTATCCAATCAGTACGGGGCCCAGGGTACGAACAATAGTAGACTTGGGTGGCTTGACTTGCTAGTACGAATGGATCGTACCGACCGTATCGTCGCCTTTGATGAATATCCACAAGCTTGTAGTTAGGATCAATTTTTGTACCACTGGCTGAGTTATCAAACCACTGACACTTGAACAAAACCACTTTCTTCTCGTGGTACCCCTGGTAGTCCAATTCGACTACTTCCTCGAGATTCCCATAGAAATCCTCTTCATCTGCATCATAGTTTTTTCCCTTGATACAAACCCCACTGTTTGATGTTGCTCTAGATGCACCATAAGCCATAGTGTGAAATTTGTACCCGTTCACGTAATACCCTGAGTACGTAAGAACGTGACCAGACGGACCTGCAGAAAGATCGGAAATAAACCTGTTCTCCACGGGATTTATCTTCACCTATATAAATCGACTCTATGTGAGATTTACGTTATTGCTATTAAATATATATATTTGTATAAAATATGACTTACAATTTCTTCAAACCACGAAGCAAATTCATTTTGTAGCCTATTGTCCGATGCAGCAGCCGAGAGATTTGGTTCAACAACTTGAAGTTGATGCATGAATAGCCTACATACGTATTTTGATTAATAAGACATCTCAAAACTAACCAATATATATTTATACTCTGGCCAGTGTCACTTACTGAACATACGGCTGCACCTCATCACAATTCAACAACACGTACGTATGAGCAACTTTTTTCTCCTCATCCAAAATCCATCTCTTCTTTGGTTTCCCAAATCGCTTGCCAGGCGCCTTAAATATGGAAAATGTACCATCCACATACTGTTGTACATCTCCACTACCATCGTAATTACGAGGTAAATTGTGTATCCTCGTCGTAACATGATCCTCAAAGTAATGAGAACAAAACATTGACGCCTCTCTAGTTAAATATGCATTTGCAATCGAAGCTTCAACACGTGCTTTGTTACCCACACTCAGTTTCAAGGTGCGAAGATACCTATAATTAGAATTCAAGGATCGTGATTAAGATAATATAAAAAACATTGAATATGACCATTATATCTTAAAATTCCTTAAAATACCTCTCGAATGGATACATCCATCTGTATTGAACTGGACCAGTAACTTTTGCTTCATATGCAAGGTGCACAGGTAGATGTTCCATGGAGTTGAAGAAGCTGGGTGGAAAGATACGTTCCAACTTGCACAATATTACTGGGATATCCGTTTCCAACCGAGTCATGTTGTCAACTGTTATGGTCCTAGAAGTTAAGTCCTTAAAAAAGAGACTAAGCTCAGTGATTGCTTTCCACACTTCAGTCTGCAGAATATTACGAAAAGCAATCGGTAGTAGTCTCTGCATAAACACGTGACAATCATGACTCTTCATTCCATACAATTTCAACTTCGTCCAGTCAATACATCGAGACATGTTAGACACATAATCATCGGGAAACTTCAACCCACTTATCCACTTACAGATAACATCTTTTTCTTTCTTATCAAGCGCATAACAAGCCTTGGGATACTTATTTGTACGTGGACATTTCTTGAGAGAGGGACGACGACAATATTCATTCAACTCATCTCTTGATTTTGACGTGTCCTTTGTTTTCCCCTCCACATTCATCACTGTGTTGAACACGTTATCGAACACATTTTTCTCAATGTGCATCACGTCCAAATTGTGTCGAACTAACAAAGTACTCCAATAAGGCAAATCCCAAAAAATGCTTTTTTTCTTCCACCCTCCGTCAATTTTTTTGTTGTGTGCCTCAGCACCTTCCTCTGTAACCTTTCTAAGTCCCAAATGATTAATTTCGTATAGGAGACTCGCACCTGTTCGGATAGGCGGCGGATCATCTGTGACTGCTACTCCAGCCCTGAATGCCGTCTTGTTCTTTCGCCATGTATGATTAGGTGGTAAGAACTTTCGGTGGTTATCGAACCACAATTGCTTTCGACTGAGCCTCAAAGTGAATGCATCGGTGTACTCCCCACAATATGGACAAGCAAGCTTTCCAGCTGTACTCCAACCAGACAACATTGAGTACGCTGGAAAGTCGCTAATGGTCCAAATCAGTGCAACTCTCATAATAAAGTTTTGCTTCCTAGAGACGTCGTACGTTTGCACCCCA
Organism: Galeopsis tetrahit; assembly: GCA_963675135.1. NCBI lineage: Eukaryota > Viridiplantae > Streptophyta > Magnoliopsida > Lamiales > Lamiaceae > Galeopsis > Galeopsis tetrahit. The sequence continues at coordinate 65,113,423 of OY776122.1, read as the reverse complement.
TTTTCCCATAAAAATTTCAAATCAGCTATCAGAGGTTGTAAAAACACATCAAGCTTGTCCTTCGGACTTTTTGGCCCGGGCACAAGAATCGAAAGAAACATGAATTGATCTTTCATGCATAACCACGGGGGTAGATTGTACGGAGTAAGAATAACTGGCCATGACGAATATTGCTTCCCCGTCATTCCAAACGGTGCAAAACCGTCTGTGCTCAAGCCCAACCTAACATTCCTAATTTCAGCTGCAAAATCAGGATACGAACGGTCCAAATGCTTCCAAGCCAACGAGTCTGCAGGGTGACGCATAACACCAGAGTCATCAGAACTGCACGAGGCATGCCATGTCATATCCTTCGCAGTGGCCTTGGACATGTACAATCTTTGCAAACGAGGAATTATGGGAAAGTAGAACATTTCCTTAACCGGACGTTTCTTTTTCAACCGACCATCTGCATCAACCCTACTCGGCTTATACCGTGGTCCACCACAAATCTTACAGAACTCTAGTTCGCTGTCTGCACCCCAAAATAACATGCAGTTCTGTGCACAACAATCAATCCTTTCTACCGGAAGACCCATCCCACTCATCAAGTGTTTGGTATCGTTAAATTTCTTGGGAACCTTATTTTCTAAAGGAAAAATCTCACGAATCAACTCAACGACTTGATTGTATCCCCTTTCAGACAATCTGTTTTCGGTTTTAATATTCAACAATCTGGAATTGAACGACAACTGCGAATGAGATTCACAACCGGGATACAAGTCTTGGTCCGCTGCACGAAGCATGTCGTAGAACTGTGACGCATTCTCATTAGGGGGTTCTTCATTATGTGCCTCCTCTTCCGCGTTGATTCCAAAATCAATGTTTGGGTTACCCATTAATTCTTCTACCATAGTGTGGTACGAGCTAGGTCCCATAGGGTCAACTTCATTTGAAGTTGACGCAAATTCACTAGTGTTTTGAAATGGACGTGGACCCCAAGTCTCTTCACCGTGATAAATCCAATTATAATAATTTCGTGTAAACCCATTTCGATATAAATGAGACTTTACTTCATTAGGATCTCTATAAGTCTCATTTCGACATCTAGCTTTCGAGCAAGGACACCTAATTTTCCCTTCCCAAATCGAATTCGGATTACTAGTGGCAGCTTCAATAAATCCATTTACACCACTAATAAATTCGGGGCTCATAATCCCATTGACCAATCTTGGCCTATACATCCAACTACGACTTGAATAATTCATGTTATTCGATCTGTTTCAAATGTAAATATTTTTAAAAATTTCGGCAGAGTTTCATCTAAATCTATCGTATCACCAAATATTTAGGTTCCTAGTGCATCCATTTCCGACTCGAGTAAAATTACTCAAGTCGGAACGCACAATCTACAACAAACAAACAACTCATCCCGGCCTCCAACATCGATTTAATTTCACTTATTTCCAACAATTAATTATAAAATTAATTCTCCCAATTAATTAACACATTCATGCATAACAATTAACACACCGTACCAATTAATAAGTAACACATATATATACATGCATATATAAAACATATATATATAACAATAATTATATTAACACATTAATTCATAACAATTAACAATTTTTATAACTTTCATCAATTAACAATTAATATTCTTAATTAATCCTAATAAACATTATACATATTTTTCTAACATAATTACAATCCTAACATTACACAACAAAACTATATATATACATTCATATATATATATATATATATACATATATAATATACATATATAATATAATACAAACATATATATATATATACAACTTTTAATTTAATCAATAAAAACGCATAAATTTACCGTAGAAATGAACCCCTCGAAGTGTAGAACAGAAATATCCAAAAATTTGTCTCGATCGGTAGCTCCGGCAGCGGCGTTGGCGCGGTGGAACGAAACTCACCTGTTTTCTTTTTTTGGGGGTGAAGGAGGCTGCAGTACGAAGTTGGGGAAGAAGGAGAGGGTTTTAATTGGGAAATAGGCGAGGGCAATTACGAGGGCCCCACCCCCCTCGCCAATTAGCGAGTGGGGAACCCTCGCCATTTTCCGAGGGCCACAATGCACTCGCCAATGAGCGAGTGCACAACACGCCGTCGCCAAATCCCTCGCCAATTGGCGAGGGCATATTTTTCCACTCGCTAAATAGCGAGTGTGATTCCGCCCCTCGCCAAATCCCTCGTTATTTATTCCCCTCTTTAAATCCCTCGCCAAATAGCAAGGGTGAAATACCCCTCGCCAATTCCCCTCGTTATTTGAGCATTATTTTGTAGTGTTAGTTCTCCTTTAAATTCTGGAAAACGCCATGAAGTGGGGTTCGTTCGAGGCAAAATAGAAGGAATTCATGGAGGAATTGCTGCTGGAATCGAAGAAGAAATGAAGAACATGGCTGGCGAAAAACCGGAACAGCCTAGAGCTTGGGCGACGGGGAAAATTCCAGCAACTATCAAAGGAAATCGGGCTTTGAAAGAGGAATATAAACTGAATTTCGTCCAACCTACAGCGAACAAGGCGTTTATCCCCATGGACTTGATCTCGAAAGAATGGGATAATGTGCTCATAGGCTACTTTCTTGGACGCTTTCCAGGGTTTCAAGCGTTGAAGGAGATGTGCAAGGTGTGGAATGTGCCACACGAAATTAAAAGGCACGAGAGCTGATGGTTAATGTTCTGCTTTGAAAATGAGACGGACCTGGATAACGTACTCAATGGAGGGCCTTATTCCATATGGCGCAGAAACCTAATGTTGAAGAAGATGCCCATCGGGTTTGATTTCAGCGAGTGTGAAATCAGCGTGATGCCGGTTTGGGTGAAGCTTAGAAATCTGCCAATGCACTGCTGGAATAACCGGCCTGTGGAGATAATTGCATCGTACGTAGGCTAGCCACTTTACACCGACAGGGTGTCAAATACTAAGGATAGAGTTTCGTACGTGAGGGTGCTAATTGAGGTGGATGCAGCCAAGCCTCTAGTTAGGGAAATTGGGGTAAAGTTGGGGGACGTCAAGGAGTGGACACAAAGGGTGGAATATGAATTTGAACCAATGTATTGCAGCAAGTGTAAGAAACTTGGGCATACGACGGAGGCATGCAAGCCATTGATTCGGCCGCCCAACAAACCTAAAGTCAAAATGGGAGAGGCCAAAGGGAAATAGATTAAGAACAGGGAGGTTGACGATATGGGATTTATAAAAATTAAACCTAAAGTAAGAGGAGGCCCAACTGGAGGAGATGGTAGAACATTTGCCTCGGTTTATGGTGAGAGGGGTAAGGACAGTGGGTCGGATAGGGATGGCAAGAAGGACGAGGTGTCTAGTGGGCGATTTGATGCTCTACGTAATAGGGACGATGATGGGGGCCAAGCTGTGGACGAAGATCAGGCCATGAGTGACGTTCATACGGAAAATAAGGAGGAAGACGACGTTGAGCAGATTCTGGACAGTGGCAAAAGTGGAATAAATGGTAAGAAACCTGTGCTTGGATCGAAAATACCCACCAATGGCAATAGGGGTAGGCGTTGGGAAGAAGGGGTGGCCTCTCGAGTTGCCTTAAAAGAGTTCGGCTAACCAAAAAATCTGCATGAAGAGTCATCTAGGCAGTGGCAGATTTTGCGTTTTATTATTTTTCATTGGGCTTGGGTTATTTCTGCACAATGGGGATAATAAACGCAAGGATAGGCATGTTAGAGAGTATGGTAGGGCAGCCTTGGAGCTGTTTTATGCAAGTGATGTGTACATTGTAAAATGTTTTGATAGATGTTATTTTTTGATTTTACTAGGCACTCCTATGGGCATGTCCATATGGAGTGATCAAGGAGTAGTTAGATATGTCACATGTGGTGATAATAGAGTTAGTTTGATAGGGTTTTACAGCGTTATAGGCTGTACTTTGTTGGCGTTTTCCGGGAAAATTTTAGTTTTAGTCCTATAAGTTTGATACATTCCAAAATAAATTCTTTAAGTTTCAACTTTACAAAATACGTCCTTTACCTTTCAATTTAATCCCTTTTTACATCAATTTTAATCCTTTATCTTTCTAATGAATTAAAGCTGCCTGAATATTCTCCTCTTTGATTTATGCGCGGTTAAATTATTTGGGGATTCCGGTGGAATGTGCTGACGACTTGGTACGACATTTATTTAAAAAACCATCATCCTATCTTTAATTTTTTCTCATGTCTATTTAAATTTTTCTTTTGTTAATAATATGACCACTGTCTAGTTTTGTTATGATATATATTTTTACATGTCTATTTAAATCAATTGACTAGAGGTATATTTTAAGAAGTTCTAAAAAGTTTTCAATATTTTAAAAAGTTCTAGTTTTCAATATTTTAAAAAGTTCTCAATAAAATTTACATATAATTTTATTTTAAGAATGTGTATAAATAATACAGTTCTGAGCAATATTCGAGTTTAATTACCATTTTTCATGGACTTATCTTAACAGAGAAAGTAATATCACGTTGTTCAAGGTAATTTGGTTGTTTTAGTGGATAATTTTGGCGAGATGAACTTGGTGTTTTTTTTGTTTTGTTTTTTTTGCTGGAAATTGTATTCTCAATCTTTTAGGTGGAATGTTAGTTTTTGGAAAGATTGAAATACAGTTCTATTATATTGTAAGCATCAATCAATTGATATGAATAACTTCATATATTTTAAATTGTTATGTTTTAATTTAGTTGTAAATTTTATTTTTAATTATCCTGTCAAAAAAAATAAAATTATTTTTAATTATAGAATTGTTTTATCAATGGTGCATATTTCAATTTTGTTTTTAATTGAACTTGAGAGTTTACCGGAAAATTTGATAGATATTCAATTAATTACGTAGATTTTTAAGTATATATAAATGAGAGATAATTATGTGGCAGATGATATGGCATTTTTTAAATAAATGTGGTACCAAGTCAGCCCATCCCACCGGAATCCGGCAGCATTTAATTCATTAGAAAGATAAAGGATTAAAATTGATGTAAAAAAGGATTAAATTGAAAGGTAAATGACGTATTTTGTAAAGTTGAAACTTAAAGGATTTATTTTGGAATGTATCAAACTTATAGGACTAAAACTAAAATTTTCCCGCGTTTTCCCTTAGGGGATAAGCATTTTTTTTAGTAATAAAATTTTTACCCTTTTGCTCAAAAAAAAAAAAAAAGTGTAGCTTGACTGATTTCAAAATAAGTCGATAATTTGAATTTTTAATTTTAAAAAATACGTCCTAGCATATAATTTGATCTTTTTTTTAAATCAATTTCAGACCTTTAAATTTAACTAATTGAAAATTTTCAAATTCGTCGAAAAAGAAATTGGGGTATGTTCAATTTTGGTCTTTCAAGTATATTGAATTTGACGAAAAATAATAAAATTTGAAAAATAATGAATTTTATTATACATTTTTATAAAACATGCATCGTTAAAATATGTAATTTTTTTAAATAAAGACTAAATAAAACTGAAAAGTACAATTTTTTAGTATTTTTTAATATAAGTTTTTATATAATTAAATTTTTTTAATTTTTTTAAAAAATAATTAAGTATTTATTTTGGCTCTCTTATTTTACTTTCTTATCGTATCAATATTCATTACACCTTATTAATTATACTTCTCTGCAACATGTGCACAGTGCGTGCATTTTAACTAAATATTGGATTTATAATCAGTTTAGCTGGTTTAGTGAAACAAGCTTTTAAAGTTCAATTGTAATGAAGTAAGCATGACTTATACTCTAAATTAAAAAATATATCTCACCATACTTAATTACTTTTATCTAATTCATTTTCTACTTTATCAACCTTATACATAAATAAACAATATACCTTAAAAAAACTAGTGCAACAAGAAACAATAATATTTTATGTGAACAAACTTGGTTGAAACCTTCACAGTCAGACAAAATCACATCTTCTAATCATGAAACCATTTCCTACATGCGCACGATAGAATCATCGATCTACCTTATACAAACAAAGGGACTTTAGTTTCGAACACATGACATCTCTATGATAATCTTACCAATTGGAGTATTAAGATCCAACATAATATTGAAAGCACCCATTTTCAGAGCTTCCAAAATGAGACGAGTAGCTCGAAAAGAAGAATACATTTGAGTAGCGAGATTCATCCCCATATATGGCAAAACTCTCGATTTTTAAGTTGAGTCTTTGCCTCTTTTTTTTTTTTTTGAAGCCTCGGGTGTCCGGCCTAGGACCGACTAATCCCGAGGGACCTCTTTGGTACCCTTCTAGACTCATCATTACATAACTGAAAATATGATCATCACTTGGGAAATCAAGAATCGAGCAAGTTAACCAAGCTTTGTACCATGATTTGGAAAGTACAACTGTTGCAGCTGCAGTTAAAATTTACATTGTTATGAAAAGGAACTAAATGGCTAAGAACAAAGCGAACTAGAAGGCAAGAGTTAGCGTAATCAGTTTCACCGTGCAACTGATTTTAAGTTTTTGTGTGTTTTAAAATAATATTAATTTGTTATTTCTTTAAAACATATTAGTCTATCGGTATAAGCTATTTTTTAAAAGTATTAATTATTATACTGTAGATATAATAGAAATAATACTTACACTAGTTGTACAGTGAAACTATTTTATATAAATAAATTAGTAATACATATATATAATGAGTATTTTCATGAAGTCACATATATATATATATATATATATATATATATATATATATATAATATTAGTGCAAAATCCGTGCAATATGCGGGATTGAAGATAATTTAATTTGTATATTTTTTTATTTAATGTTTATATTTTTGAAATGCATGTGTACATACAGTAAAATTAATAATTGATAAAAAAAGAATTTGTAGAGATAATGCAAAGAAAGAAAGAAAAAAAAGAAGAAGAATTCTTAGAAAATGAGAAAGTGTCATTAGAAAGATTTTGAAACGCACGTTATAAAAGGGAGAAATATTAGGAATTAGATATAAGGAAGATTCTCGCTAGGTTGCATAAATTATTAGTATTATTTTTATGGGACTACTATATTTCCCTTGTTAGTATTAATTACATCAATGTTTATATTTGACTGATACTTGCACGCATTTACTTACTTTAATATCTTTATAATAATAAATGTTAATTTCTTCAACATTTTTTGTGCCCTGATACCCCAATGCTAACTAAAATCTTAATTAAAATTAAAAAATCATTGGAATTAATATTATCCATGACTCGAAACAAACATTACAAAAGAACCAAACTACATGTCACAAAATTAAGGGAGTATTTACAAACTCAATCAAAACACAACTTATTTTTAAAATATTGTGAAATGAGATTTTAAAAATAAGTGATTCTCTTTTATTTGGTTTGCAAACACCTCTAAAATAAAACAACAAGACTCGAAAATTAGATTAATTGATCACGTACACAACAACACGAACCCATGTTTGGATATACCAAAAATCATATAACTGGATAGCTCCCAATTTCTATCTTTCTATTTTAAACGTTGGTACAACAACAATAATCAGATGGATGTCATCCAAACTTCTGGAATTTTCTTTAGTTTCAACAAGCATTAATATCAATTAATTATCATCAGTATAAATTTTAATCTAACATTCCATCTTGATCATGGCAAAAATATTCCATCTTCACTAATGGATCATTACTTTGGACCGAGTTACTTATAATTGTTTATCTGATATGAGTTTGAATGATGCGTTACATTGGACCTGAGTTACTTATAATTGCTTATCTGATATGAGTTTGAATTGAGTCTGAATTAAACTAAATGTGTTTAGACGGGTTTTGCCCGGCCTGGTGTGTTTTTCGCCGACCAATATTGAACTTAGTTAAAATGTAGAAATATTATGTACGGAAATTGAGTCATTCTGTGTTCTAGTGATTAGATTTGACCCAATAAAATTAGGTGTGAACGGACGCCTACATAGCCACCACACTTCTTCTTCTTATTATAGTTTTATTAGTTTCATCCTTGCTCTTGTCATTAATTAGTCTTGATCACTTAATTCATTTACATGTTATATGTGTTTCTTTGGTATTTAGCCTTGATTTAAAAAATATATTTTATATATATTTTCTGTTTTTAAATGTTCATGTTGTTAACAAACCCTCATCACGTTTGTTATTTCCTTAATCCCATGATTTCTTTCATATTTTCCTTATTGGACGTTTTATCTTTATTGTCACGCACATAAAATACACATATATATATATATATTATATTATATGTGTGTGCATACACATAAAATATTAAAAAAGATGTCTCTTGTACAAATTTTGCACTGTGAAAATAATTTCTTATGCACATAAATAAACTTTTGCAGGGCAACTCATTTCTTATTGAAATTCAAATAGGTCGATTAAGTTGGGTTAGCGTGTAAAACTAAAATATGTACACTAAAAAAAAAAAGAAACTAGAAAATGAATTATTAATTCCATGACCATAACTAAAAATAATCGAACTTCATATTTAGTAGCTGCTTTAGTTATTATTAAGGTGAATTAATATTGTGAAGTATTATTAAAATTTCCCTGTATTAATCTCACAAATTAAGGTGAAGTATTATTAAAATTTCCCTGAATTAATCTGACAAATTTCTGTTAAAAATGATTGTTTTCACTATAAGGCTGCAGGGTTAATTAAGAAAGATGCAGGTGCTGTCTTTTTAGCGAGAATGTAATTTTCGAAATGGCTAGAAATTATCGATTTTGTGAAAAATGGGTCCTTCCTCTCTCTTCAACTTTGAAATTATTTTTATTTTTTTAATAAGTATTATTTATTTATGTATCAATTCACAATTATTATTTTTTATTAATAAATAAATTCTTAACGAATGGTTGGATTAAATCAAATTACTTGGATATAATATTTGGTGGTTAACTGAATAATAATATTAAATTAACATAAAATTATAATAATTTGGGGGAGGGGTGTGTAGTGTGAAAGTTAGCTTCTTTTTTCTTTCTTTTTTTAAACGAGGGTGATAAGACATTTTTATACCAAAATGGCCGGGTAGAAAAGATCTTTTACTCTTGAGGTGGGTAAAATAGATGTAATTAAAGTTTATGAAAGTGGGTATTTTAGAAAATTTCCCCCTTTTTTTTATCTTGTACGTATTTAAAATATATATAAATTCATTCATTTATTTATTTAATAAATACCTAAACATAATGCTGCGCTGCTTCTCGTAGGTATTTCTTTTGACTCTCATATTTTAAGTGTTTATAAACTGATATTCATTTTGAGTACAAAGAAGTGAGATTCATTTTGTCTTATATGCATGCTGGTTTTCCTTGTCGTCGAAAAATAATTAAGTACTTCTTTTGGCTCTCTTATTTTACTTTCTTTATGGAGTTACATTATCAATATTCATTGCAACATATGCTGATATATATGCATAGTGCGTGCATTTTAGCTGGTTTAGTGAAACAAGTTTTTAAAGTTGTTCAATTGTAATGAAGTAAGCATGACTTATACTCTAAATTAAAAAATATATCTCATCATACTTAATTACTTTTATCTAATTCATTTTCTAATTTATCAATCTTATACATAAATAAACAATATACCTTAAAACTCGTGCAAGAAACAATAATATTTTATGTGAACGTAATTCATAAATTAAAAAATGACTAATATTAATATTTAGAAAAAGAAATAAATGTGAAAATCAACTATATGACAAATATTTAATTTGGAAAGGTAACAATCAAAATGGAATATTAATTTATATAGGCATGGACTTCAGCTTAATTTCATAATGTAATAATGCATGCACCAATTAAAGCTGCAATTTTTCAAAAACTTTCAATTCCATGTGTTACATGATTAATAAAAAAAATATACCTTTTATTAATTAAAGCGACATCGTTCATTAAACTATGCTCATTAATTGAAGCGACGTCGTTTAATTAACTCAGTTGTGTTCATTAATTAAAGCGACATCGTTTCATTCAATTGTACTCATCAATTGAAACGACGTCGTTCAGCTCATGAATTGTGTTCATTAATTAAAGCGACATCGTTTCATTCAACCGTACTCATCAATTGAAGCGACACCGTTTCATTAAAGCGGCGTCGTTCAACTCAACTATACTCATTAACTGAAGCGACATCATTTCAATCATTGAAGCGACGTCGTTCAACTCAATTGTACTCATTAACTGAAACGACATCGTTTCATTCAACTGTACTCATTCATTGAAGCGACGTCGTTCTACTCAACTTTACTCATTAACTGAAGCGACATCGTTTCATTAATACAACATAACTCATTCATTGAAGCGACGTCGTTCAGCTCATTTGCCAAAATTAAATAGCTAGGGTTTCTAGCCGATTGCGGCGTTGCCTCAACGCTACCAATCAACACACATATTTCACACCAACTAATACACAAAAACAAGCATATAAACATAAACAAAAACAAAAAATCAATAATATCAAAAAATCAATAATATCGATCTACCTTATACGGAAAAAAACAAATGGACTTTAGTTTCGAACACATGACATCTCTATAATAACATTTACCTCCGGCTACAGATCACCAATGAGTACTCTTCAGGCAATTGGAGTATTAAGATCGGGTAAAATGCAGATTTAGTCCCAAGAGAATAGTTGCTCACGAAAATGGTCTCATTTTAAGCAAAAATGGTCCCAGGTAAATTTTCCGTCTAAAATTAACGGGATTCGTAGCGTGAGATACACGCGTTGTTAATATCCGAAAGAAAAACATTAACTCTTTTTTGTCTTCGATCAAAGAACCAAAAACAATCAAAATTTTTAAAAAAAAACCTTGAATCGCACTGAAATCTCACGCTACTCACTGATCTCAAATCCCAGGCTACTCACTGAAATCCCAAATCTAAGCCCCCACAAAGAAACGCTTATCCCCTAAGGGAAAACGCCAACAAAGTACAGCCTATAACGCTGTAAAACCCTATCAAACTAACTCTATTATCACCACATGTGACATATCTAACTACTCCTTGATCACTCCATATGGACATGCCCATAGGAGTGCCTAGTAAAATCAAAAAATAACATCTATCAAAACATTTTACAATGTACACATCACTTGCATAAAACAGCTCCAAGGCTGCCCTACCATACTCTCTAACATGCCTATCCTTGCGTTTATTATCCCCATTGTGCAGAAATAACCCAAACCCAATGAAAAATAATAAAACGCAAAATCTGTCACTGCCTTGATGACTCTTCATGCAGATTTTTTGGTTAACCGAACTCTTTTGAGGCAACTCGAGAGGCCTCCCCTTCTTCCCAACGCCTACCCCTATTGCCATTGGTGGGTATTTTCAATCCAAGCACAGGTTTCTTACCATTTATTCCACTTTTGCCACTGTCCAAAATCTGCTCAACGTCGTCTTCCTCCTTATTTTCCGTATGAACGTCACTCATGGCCTGATCTTCGTCCACAGCTTGGCCCCCATCATCGTCCCTATTACGTAGAGCATCAAATCGCCCACTAGACACCTCGTCCTTCTTGCCATCCCTATCCGACCCACTGTCCTTACCCCTCTCACCATAAACCGAGGCAAATGTTCTACCATCTCCTCCAGTTGGGCCTCCTCTTACTTTAGGTTTAATTTTTATAAATCCCATATCGTCAACCTCCCTGTTCTTAATCTCTTTCCCTTTGGCCTCTCCCATTTTGACTTTAGGTTTGTTGGGCGGCCGAATCAATGGCTTGCACGCCTCCGTCGTATGCCCAAGTTTCTTACACTTGCTGCAATACATTGGTTCAAATTCATATTCCACCCTTTGTGTCCACTCCTTGACGTCCCCCAACTTTACCCCAATTTCTCTAACTAGAGGCTTGGCTGCATCCACCTCAATTAGCACCCTCACGTACGAAACTCTATCCTTAGTATTTGACACCCTATCGGTGTAAAGTGGCTTGCCTATGAACGATGCAATTATCTCCATAGCCCGGCTATTCCAGCAGTGCATTGGCAGATTTCTAAGCTTCACCCAAACCGGCATCACGCTGATTTCACAATGAAGATAATTTAATTTATATATTTTAATGTTTATATTTTTAAAATGAGAAAAAAGAATTTGTAGAGATGATGCAAAGAAAGTTAAAAAAAATTGAGAATTCTTAAGTTTGTGTGTGTTTTAAAATAATATTAATTTGTTATTTCTTTAAAACATATTAGTCTAAGGTATACGTTATTTTTCAAAAGTATTAATTGTTATTGTATAGATATAATATATATCATACTTACACTAGTTGTACAGTGAAACTATTTTACATAAATAAATTAGGAGTAATATATATACATAATGAGTATTTTCATATAGTCAAGCTCCACTTGTATATATATATATATATAATACTAGTGCAATGCGGAATTGGAGATAATTTAATTTGTATATTGTTTATTTAATGTTTATATTGTTTATTTAATGTTTATATTTTTAAAATGCAGGTGTACATACAGTAAAAATTAATAATTGATAAAAAAAAATTGGTTGAAAGAAAGAATATAATGAGAAAAAAAAAAGAATTGGTAGAGATAATGCAAAGAAAGAAAAAAAAAAAAAAAGGAGAATTCTTAGAAAATGAGAAAGGGTCATTAGAAAGATTTTGAAACGCACGGGTATATAAGGGAGAAATATTCTGAATTAGATATAAGGAAGATTCTCAATACACTCCATATATATATATATAATATTCAATACACTCCATATATATATAATATTCTCAATACATTGCATAAATTATTAGTACTTTTTTACTGTTTAAAAAAAATTAATTGCATTGCACAAATTATTGAATAAATGTTAAATAAGTAATTTAAAATGAAGTCAATAATATTAATATAGTTCGTGTCACTAATCTACTTTGTTATACTCCATATATATTTCTCTTGTTAGTATTAATTACATCAATGTTTTTATTTGACGGATACTCGCACGCATTTACTTACTTTAATATCTTTATAATAATTAATGTTAATTTCTTCTAATTTTTTGTGCCCTAATACCACAATTGAAGATTTTTCGAAAAGCAATGCTAATTAAAATCTTAATTAAAATTAAAAAAATATTGCAATTCATTTAATCAAACTGAAATGGAAAAGTAAAGACATCTTATTGTTTCCTGTAACATAAAACCTCAATTAGACCCTCTCCATTGAGAGGTATTTAGTGGGGAAGATGTTGAGGTGGAGGAGAGAGGTGGATGATGTGGAGGAGGGAAGGGATTGGAAAAGTTGTTTGGGGAAGTAAGTAACTTCCCCAGGTATTTGTGATGTTGTCCAATGAGGGGGTGAGAGTGGGGGGAGGCCCAAGGTGGATGTTGTCCATCTTTTATTTTTATTTTTTATGTTTGTCCTTTGAATTTGTATTTCGACGTTTTTTGTAATGAAAAAAAAAATTAATTATTTTTTTGATTTTTTTTTTTGAAATTTAATTAAATATTAAAAAATTAAAATAATCGAAATATATATAATTATTTATTAATTCGAAAAGTAGATAATTAATATAAGTGAAAAATTAAAATATGATATGAATATATTGAGTGGGGGCCACAAATACCTACCTTTTGAGGTAGGTTGTTGAGAGAGGATTTTGTGTTTGGGGTAGATGCTGACGTGGCGCTGAGGTGGAGTACTAAATACCTCAAGTTAACTTAGAGAAGGCCTTATGAATTTCACAAAGGCACAAAATTCCAAACAACAAGTTTTAAAGATCCACTACATTTTAATGATGTAGTACGGGGCAGGGTGAAACAGACCATAAGGGCATAATTAGGCTTTGTTTTATTTGGGATTGTCAAATTCGGATTTTGTTTGGTCATTTTTAATCCAATTTCTCTCAATCCTCTCAAATAAAAATTTACATATCAATTCACCCTAACAATATAAATACGCACCTATTTTTATACTATCACATCACATTTTTTTGTTAATTACTCATTCTCTTTTCTATTTTTCTTTTACATTCATTCTCTCGTCTACCATTCTTTTACACACGCATTTTCTCTCCTATTATTTTTCTACTCACTAATAAAATATTACAACATCAATTTGATTTGACATAATACTACATTCATCCCTACTTTTCAATCTCTATCCAAACACGATTTAAACAAAATTACGTACTATTCATTGATTACCCCCAATCTATTTTTTTCAATCTCAATTCAATCTACTTCAATCTCTAACCAAACTCCACCTAAAAGATACACACACCTGCCCTTCTTTCGGCTAATCATAGGGCAATTGTCTCTACAGAGCAGGTTAAATTGTCATCCATCATTAATTTATTTCACATAATACCGTCTCATTTGAATTTATGCCTTTAATTTTACCACATTTTGATTTTGATTTTACATTTTAAATATTAATTTCCGTTCTGTAACTTACACCTTTCAACCTTTTATAGCCTTATGATCAATTGTACCAAGTGAAAGTAATATATATGACCCCTCTTTTCCTCTTTTTCTGCTTTTAATTTTTTAATTTTTTTTATTTTGCTCTTTTAATTTTTTTCTCCCTATTCTTTGAGTTTTTCCTCTTTTCTTTCATCCCTTTGTGCCTTTTCTTCTCCCATTTTCTGCCATTTTCTTGCTTTTTTTATTCCTCTCGATCTCCACTTTTGTTCAAATTAAATCCATTTTGTGTTTTAATACATTTTCCCTCTTTTTGCTTTTTTCCTTGTAAATGAGATTATATGTTTCAATTTTGGTGTTCTACATCTTATTTCATTATATGAATGATTGACATGTGCCATATTAAAAAATAATCAACGTTCTATAATATTGAAGGCGACACTTATTAAAAATTCAACATGGTGAAATATCAATGGAACATGAAAAATAGAACTGCTTCTTTTTGCTTTTTCTTGTTTTTTTCCCATTCAGCTTTTTCTTCATTTTAAATCCATTTTCCCATTCTGCTTTTTTGCTTTTTAATCTCCCTTTTCTGCTTTTTTTTTTCTCCTTTTTCTCCTCTCTTTTTGTCTTTTTTTATATTCATTTCTGCCTTTTTTTTCTCTCACCTTTCTGTTTTTTTTTTGGTTTTTTTCTCTCTCAACTTGTGTTCACATTTAATCCATTTTTGTCCTTTTTGCTTTTTTTTTTTTTTTTAAATTCATTTTTCATTTCTACCTTTTCTCCCCAACGTTTAATCCTTTTTGCCCTCTTTTTCTCTTTTACCCACGGTTTATATTATCCTCTGTTGTAAAATTCAACTTAATTTTCATTCTTTGGGTAGTTCGGGTAAAAAAAAAAAGGCCTAGACGACCTTTTTTCAGAATTTCAGAAGTCACTTAAATTGTTCGTCATTAAAAGATTCAAAGAAGGATCTAACGAGCGGATCAAAAGAAGAAAATAATAAATCAAAGACAGCGTCATGACAAAATACTATGTATGCACTAAAAATGCGTTAATTTACGACTAAAAAAACATCTCAAATCGCATTTGCTACCAAAATTTGTTCGCCGCGAAAACGTTGGTTGCCAATTTTTTAGAATTTTTTTTTCGTGCTTCTGAAAAAAAAATTTGTTGCAATTTTGCGACAACATGGTATATTTTTTTTTATATAATTATTAAATTCTTAAGATTTGCTAAGGAAATTTATCTCTGAAAAATAAAACTAGGGCATCGACCTGCACCAGTCTGGACCCAACTCGTGACCTCATGGCATTTTCTATAGCCTTTAGCTAGAGTTGTCAATACGGGCCGATAGGGCGGGACGGGCCAAAACCGCAAAAGCCCGCCAATTGGCAGGACGGGGGCGGACCGGCCGATTTGCTAGGCGGGCTGCCAAAATCTCAACCCAACCCACAAAGGGGCAGGTCGCGGGTTTCGGCGGGCCAACCCGAGTTTTTTTTTAAAATAAAATCATATAATAAATTCACTATCTTTATTTACAAAATTCAAAGTCTCTTAATATTTATCTCTTACAACACGGTCATTATTAAATCTATTATCATAATCTAAAATTTAACAATGAAATTATAACTAGAAGGTCAACGTTGAAACTAAAACAAGCGATGTGAGCATCGCGAATTTATAATGCGAGACAGAGACTTGTTGTGCTTGACTGCTTTTTTGCTTCTAAATTTTGGTTGTTAATTTCATGCAACAACTAGATTTTAAATTTTTGAATAAGTCTAAAAAAACGTGCCAAACTTTTGTTATTTTTTTATAATATTAAACTAATTACAATAATATGATAATAATAATAATAGTACTAATATTTTATTTAAAATAAATAAAGGCGGGCAGGCGGGTTAGCCTGCCAAAATCCGCGGTCCAAACGGGGCAATCCCTGTAGGCCCGCCTCCTAGCGGGTTGAGAAAAGTTGATTCCAACCCGTGTTTTTTTATGGTTGGACCAGCCCATTTTGACAGCTGTACCTTTAGCTAGTTAGGCTAGAATTTTTATTGTTTATTTATTGATATTAATTATATATATAAACCGTTGCAAATTTGAGACATAAAAATATTTGCGTTGCAAAAAAAGAGTCCCAGGATCCGTAGCAAAAAAATATAAAAAATGTCACAAATTTGAGATAAATTATATTTTTGTCGCAAAGTCGAGTCGAATTGAAAAATCATCGCAAATTTGAACGACCTTTAATTCCGTCGCAAAATCAATCACAGTTTGTGACGATTTTGCGGCTGTCTCAAATCTTCTTATTTATTGTAGTGTGAAGTAGCACAGTACCCACACATGCAACAAACTGATGATGATGATCGATCATGGAAGAAACCTATAATCTCTAATCTTTTGAAAACAATTAACAAACGACTTAGTTGTGTCCCTAAACCCAAAGAACCCAAACTCTTATTCTTGTTCATGCTGCTCAACATCTCCTCCGTACTGCTAATAAACCCGATATCTACAAGCCAAAACGCCGCGATGTCCCTCAATTTCGTCGCAACCAAATCGTGTTTTATCACAATCTCATCCCACACCTTATCCTTATCCTTCATCAAATCCTCCAACGAAACAGGCTCTTTCCCAACTTCATACCCCACACTTTGAATCCCGAACTCCTCCCCCAACACCTTCCACATATGCTTCCACTTAAAAACGTCCCCGTTACTAACATTAAACGCCTCCTATATAGGATATTAATTTATTTCGAGGATATTAATTTATTTCGAGGAATTTTATAATAATACAATAATAAAATTAATGACTTGCTGTTTGGAACTTTATTGCCTTCTATAAATATAAAATTGAGGATTCCTCTTTCAAGAAACAGTACGAAATTTATATATTAACTCAGTGAGTCATTCTTTTGGCACACTTGGATGGATTAATTTTCTATTTTTTGTATATATCTATGGATTATATATTAATCCATAGATATCATCAACAATAGAAAAGTAAAGACTTCTTATTGTTTCCTGTAACATGAAACCTCAATTATGAATTTCACAAAGGCACAAAATTCCAAACAACAAGTTTTAAAAATATTTTATTATATAACACTCCCTCAGAATACAATATCTCAGTGTGAAAAGCTCGAGGACAATTTGCACAACATAAAAAATTTCCCCCATCCTCATAAATGGAACACAGGTCATCATTTTCCTCTGAAGATGATTTAAGAGGTTTGAAAAGCTCAAGATAGAGCTAGTGTAGAGAAACTCCATTCGAAGTGTATATATTCATATTCGAGCAAGTGAATCACATTTGTTAGCAAAAATTTCAGATTTATTTACAATTTATATATATAATAATTTCATATTTTATTTAATTTGGTTTACTTTAAATAATTTTATTAAATATTTTTTGTTAAATAATTGTATTTTTCATATTTATTTAGTCTTTATTAAAGAAAATTATATATTTTAATGATGTTCTATAAAAAATTGTACCATAAATTTCATTATATTTCAAATTTTATCAAAAATAAAAAATCAGATTGAATATATTTGAAGGATCATCAAAATTGAACATTTGGGCGGAGCTCTAAAAAAAAATCAGCGAGGTTGAAATTTTTTAGTTAGTTAAATTTAACAGTCTGAAGTTGGTTAAAAAAAAGGATCTACAATAAACTCTATGTCGTATTTTTAAAAAGTGAAAATTTAAAATGATTTATTTTGGAATAAAACTTATAGCAAAGAAAAAATTCTCACGTGCAGGTAAGTGACTGATTTCAAAATAAGTCGATCATTTAAAATTTTAACTTTAAAAAATACGTCCTAGCATACAATTTGATCCTTTTTTTAACCAATTTTAGACCTTTAAATTTAACTAACTGAAAATTTTCAAATTCATCGAAGAAGAAATTGGGGCTCTAACTGAAAATTTTCAAATTCTGTCGAAAAAGAAATTGGGGCTCCGGCCATATGTTCAATTTTGGTCCTTCAAATATATTGAATTTGATGAAAAATAATTAATTTCATTGTACATTTTTGTAAAACGTGCATCATTAAAATATGTAATTTTTTTTTAATAAAGACTAAATAAAATTGAAAAGTACAACTTTTTCGGATTTATTAATATGTTTTTATATTACTAAATTTATTTAATTTTTTAAAAATAATTTAATAATGTTTTAACAGAAATTGTACTATATATAAAAATAATTATGTTTCAAGTTTTATCAAGAAAATTCAGATTTTAATATATTTAAAGGATCAAATGCCTCAAAAAATAATTAATTATACTTCTCTGCAACTGCAACTGCAACTGCAACATATGCATAGTGCGTGCGTTTTAACTAAATTAATATCAGTTGAGCTGGTTTAGTGAAACAAGTTTTTAAAGTTGTTCAATTGTAATGAGTTTTAAGCATGAAGTAATTAAAAAAAATATCTCACCATACTTACTTTATCTAATTTATTCTATTTTATCTACTTCGATCATTTTCTACTTTATCAATCTTGTACATAAATAAATAATATACCTTAAAATTCGTGCAACAAGAAACAATAATATTTTATGTGAACGGATAAAGTATAATATATCATACAATAATATTTCTGCTTAAAACTCGCCTCTCAAGTATTCCTCGAGAAACGACCTGGTATTGCAAGTTTGAAGTGAACAACACCTAGTGTATAGAAACCCTCAGAGTAAGACAAACACATCTTCTAAGCTAGGGCAATCAAGAATTATACTTCTAATCATGATACCATTTCCTACACGCGCACAATAGAATCATGATACGAACAAAGGGACTTTGGTTTCAAACACATGACATCTCTAGCTATGATAACTTTTACCTCCAATTGGAGTATTTTCAGAGCTTCCAAAATGAGATGAGTAGCTCGAAAAGATCGAAGAATACATGTGAGCAGCAAGCGAGATTCATCCCCATGGCAAAACTCTCGATTTTTAAGTTGAGTATTTGGTACCTTTCTAGACTCATCATTACATAACTGAAAAAATGGTCATCACTTGGGAAATCTCGTTGTACAGTGAAACTATTTTACATAAATAAATTAGTAATACATATATATAATGATTATTTTCATGGAGTCAAACTCCATATATATATAATACTAGTGCAAAACACGTGCAATATGCGGGATTGAAGATAATTTAATTTGTATATTTTTTATTTAATGTTTATATTTTTTAGATGCATGTGTACATACAGTAAAAATTAATAAATATTGATAAAAAAAATTAGTTGAAAGAAAGAATATAATGAGAGAAAAACAAAGAATTTGTAGAGATAATGCAAAGAAAGATAAAAAAAAAAGGAGAATTCTTAGAAAATGAGAAAGGGTCATTAGAAAGATTTTGAAACACGGTATAAAAGGGAGAAATATTCAGAATAAGATATAACGATGATTCTCAATACATTGCATAAATTATTAGTATTATTTTTATGGGAGTACTATTACAAAAGAACAAAACTACATGTCACAAAATTAAGAGAGTCAAACTCGATCAAAACACAACTTATTCTTAAAAATCACTTATTTTTAAAATATTGTGAAATGAGATTTTAAAAAGTAAGTGATTTTCTTTAATTTAGTTTGCAAACACCCCTAAAATAAAACAACAAAACTCAAAAATTAGATTAATCGATCACGTACACAACAACAACACGAACCCATGATTATAGATGGAGAGTCAAATCCAGGCCCAATTCATCAACATCCAGGCACGTTCCTCAGGTTAACTCCAGGTTGTTCCTCTCCAACCCAATTCTCAATGGCCCTGGATAACCCGCCCCAAGGCCTACATAGCCACCACACTTCTAGTTCAAGTAACTAGTTAGGGTTTGTGACAATAAATGGCATTCAGGCATGTTATATAGCATGTAAAATATCAGAAAAAAAAACTTACAATATGTAGCAGCCATGTTTGGATATACCAAAAATCAGATGGATGTCATCCAACTTCTAGAATTTTCTTTAGTTTCAACACGCATTTATATCAATTAATTATCATCAATATAAATTTTAATCTAACATTCTATCTTGATCATGGCAAAAATATTCCATCTTCATTAATGGATCATTACTTTGAACCCGAGTTACTTATAATTGCTTATCTGATATGAGTTTGAATTGAGTTTCTGAATTAAATTAAATGTGTTTTGTCCTGGCCAATATTAAATTATATGGTGTGTTTTTCGCCAACCAATATTGAACTTAGTTAAAATGTAGAGAATGCTACCAACGGCATCAATTGGATGCGATGGGATTTATTAAGTGTGGACAAAAAGGATGGGGGTCGTGGCTTTCGGGACTTGCACGTACACTTTTAATTTGGCAATGCTTGGTAAGATGGGTTGGAGGTTAACTAAAGACCCGGATGCTTTGGTCTGTCAAATTCTTAAGGCCCGATATTTCCCGAGGGGAGAATTCGTGACAGCAAATAGGGGATGGCGCCTGAGTTTCACGTGGGCGAGTATACATGCGAGCCAACCCCTCGTAATCAGGATTGGTGGTCACAGACTGTGTGGATGGTTTACGAGATATGAAAGTCTCAGCACTCTTCAACCCGGAGATCAGAACCTGGGACGTCGGACTGGTGCAAGAGCTCTTACCTTTGGATGTCCAACGAGTTTTAAACACGGCGATACCTCCTCAGGGGGCCACAGGCAAATATTCTGTTAAATCGGCCTATAAAATGTGGATGCGGGTGCATGAAAATCCTACTCTTAAAGTGCAAGGAAACTGGGAGGTAATTTGGAAGTTGGTTGTTCCTCCTAGAGTTAAAGATTTATTATGGAGAGCTGGCCGAAATTGTTTACCAACGCGGAAAAATCTCTACATGAAATGAATTGTAGCTTCTGTGATGCAGAAATGGAGGATGGATGGCACCTTTTTTGTGGAGTGTAATTATGCCCGCAGCTGCTGGAACATTGCTGGACTGCTGTCCAAATTAATGGATTGTGAAAGTCGCACACATGACCTTCGAGAGCTTATTCTAGAAATGTGTTCTGGGCCAAGAACAGAAGTGGGGAGTTGCTTTGCCATGGGCAAATATGGAAGGAGAGGAATTCGATGGTTTGGAACAGCACTAGAAGAACGCCGTGTGCAGCGGTACATGCATCGGCTTCATTTTTGAGGGAATGGAAAGCATCAACTAGACCCACAGAACGAGCAGCAGTACGTTACGTAAATAGAGTAAATTGCCTTGCCTGGCATGCCCCAGACCCGGGGATGATCAAACTAAATACTGATGCATCTTTTTTCAAGGATACTACTCAAACAGGTATTGGTTTCGTAATCAGAGACAACAACGGTCACATTTTGAGGGGAAAGTCAATGGTTTTCCAAGGTTGCTTCCACGTTGATATAGGCGAAGCGATGGGCTTCTTTGAAGCACTATCGTGGTTGAAGACCCTCTCGTTGGACAATAGTGTAATCGAGGGGGATGCAAAAGTGGTAGTTGATGCCATTAACTCCACAAATACTACGGAATCAACTTTTGGGGACTTTGTTATTGCTTGTCGGGAGTTACTCTCCCAATTTACGAATGTTAAAATAATTTTTGCCAAGCGTGATGGCACATATATACAATAGCTAGAGAAGCTAGGAACTTTGATTACTCGTTTTGCTGGATTGACCCACCGTTTAATGTGGATGGACTTTCGAACACCGCTTGCATTTGCAATAATGAAAACTAAGCCTTATTGTTTTCAAAAAATAAAATAAAAAATAAACTAAGGTCATGTTTGATAGCAAAGATGACTAAACTAAGATTAGGATGATATCTAAACTTTATACAATTTAAAACATAATTTACCTTTAATCTAAGTTATCAAAAAACCAATAAAAATGGGACGTAGTTAATTTAGGTTTAATCTAACCTATCAAACATGACCTAATAAAATAGGTCATTATATATCTTTAACAGCCAGCAGCCCACGGGAAAGCTAGAGCCCATGGTTTTGTTGAAACTCTAAACCTAATCCTAACCCTATAAATACCCACCTTGAGCAGTGAGTAGTGTATTCAACATCTATCTAGCTATTCCAAATTAAAATTGATTTCGATTCACTTTCTTCCATCTTTCTTCTCCCCAATATTTATCCCATTTCATATTTGTGAATCGGTATCTAGCTATCTCATCTTTGCAGCTGCAAAATTACAGATTTGGCTTTCTGGGGCAGGTTTGTTGGTTTTTTGGTTTATCTAGTTTGAATTTGTATTAATTAATTAATTTGTTATGATCGATGAACAATTTCATTGGTTGCAGGTAGCGTTGGCAACGAGCTAACGATATGGGACAGGTATGGCCTGTCCCAAGTCCTGTCCCGCCAAATTTTTTTAGACTCATTACTAACCTCAAAATCTGCTGAAACCCGCCCTGCCATTACTTTTTCTTTTAATATGTTATTTAAATAAAATTGCACAGTAAAATCTGCTCTTAAAACTATAATATAATATCAAGGATATATATTTAAAATCACTCCAATAAAATCTGCTCTATAAAATTTACTATTTAAAATCACTGATTTTATTTCTTTTAATGATGTTCTATAAAAAATTGTACCATATATTTCATTATTTTTCAAATTTTATAAAAAAAAAAAATCAGATTCAATATATTTGAAGGATCATCAAAATTGAACATTTGGTCGGAGCTCTAAAAAAAAATTCAGCGAAGTTGAAAATTTTCAGTTAGTTAAACTTAAAAGTCTGAAATTGGTTAAAAAAAAAAAAGGATCTACAATAAAACTCTATATCGTATTTTTTTTAAAAGTGAAAATTTAAATGATATATTTTGGAATAAAACTTATAGCAAAGAAAAAATGCTCACGTGCAGGTAACTGACTGATTTCAAAATAAGTCGATCATTTAAATTTTTTATTTAAAAAAATACGTCCTAGCATACAATTTGATCCTTTTTTAATCAATTTTAGACTTTAAATTTAACTAACTGAAAATTTTCAAATTCGTCGAAAAATAAATTGGGGCTCCGGCAATATGTTCAATTTTGGTCCTTCAAATATTTTGAATTTGATGAAAAATAATGTATTTTATTGTACATTTTTATAAAACATGCATCATTAAAATATGTAATTATTTTTAATAAAGACTAAATAAAACTGAAAAGTACAACTTTTTAGAATTTATTAATATAAGTTTTTATATTATTAAATTTATTTAATTTTTATTTAACTTTTTTTAAAATAATTTAATAATATTTTAAAAGAAATTGTAGTATATATAAAAATAATTATGTTTCAAGTTTTATCAAGAAAATTCAGATTTTAATATATTTTAAGGATCAAATGCCCCCAAAAAATTTCAACGAGTATAAAAAAATTCTATGAGTTTGAACTTAATTAAAGAATTAATTGCTCAAAAAAGAATTAATTATACTTCTCTGCAACATATGCATAGTGCGTGCGTTTTAACTAAATATTGGATTTATAATCAGTTTAGCTGGTTCAGTGAAACAAGTTTTCAAAGTTGTTCAATTGTAATTAAGTAAGCATGAATAATATATACTCTAAATTTAAAAATATATCTGCCCATACTTAATTACTTTTATATAATTCATTTTCTAGTTTATCAACCTTATATATAAATAAACAATATACCTTAAAACCCGTGCAACAAGAAACATAAATATTTTATGTGAACGGATAACTTGGTTGAAACCCTCACAGTCAGACAATATCACATCTTCTAATCATGACACCATTTCCTACACGCGCACAACAGAATCATCGATCTCCCATATCGATCTACCTTATACAAACAAAGGGACTTTAGTTTCGAACACATTACATCTCTATGATAACATTTACCTCCGGCTACAAACAATCTTACCAATGAGTACTCTTCAGGCAATTGGAGTATTAAGATCCAAGATAATATCGAAAGCACCCATTTTCAGAGCTTCCAAAATGAGACGAGTAGCTCGAAAAGAAGAATACATGTGAGCAGCGAGATTCATCCCCATGGCGCGCAAAACTCTCGATTTTAAGTTGAGTATTTGGTACCTTTCTAGACTCATCATTACATAACTGAAAAAATGATCATCACTTGGGAAATCTCGTTCAAGAATCGGGCGAGTTAACCAAGCTTTGTACCATGATTTGGAAAGTACAACTGTTGCAGCACCTAGTGCATTTACATTGTTATCTTCAAACGTTCGTGCAATACCATGTTTTTGCTGCAACAACCAAGGACAAAGTAGCTATATAAGATGTACGAAAAGGGACTAAATGGCTAAGAACAAAGTGAACTAGAAGGCAAAAGTTAGCGAAATCAGTTTCACTGGTTTTAAGTTTGTGTGTGTTTTAAAACAATATTAATTTGTTATTTCTTTAAAACATATTAGTCTATCGGTATATAAGTTATTTTTTAAAAGTATTGATTGTTATTCTATAGATATACTATAAATAATGCTTACAGTGAAACTATTTTACATAAATAAATTAGTAATATATACTCCCTCCGTCCAATTTCATTATTCTCACTTTTCTTTTTTGGTTGTCCAATTTTATTATGTCCATACCCTTTTTGGAAACAATATTATTCATACTACTTTATCTCCACCCTTCTACTATCACTTATTTACCCATTTTACCATTCACTTATTCATAAACAATCATTTATTTACAAATGGACCCCACAATACCCACTACAAAAAAAGAGGTTTTTAGCATCGAATTTTTTTTGATACTAAAAATGAAATATTTGATACCAAAGGATATTGATATCAAATTTATTTTTGATGCAACTTCCGATACCTATACTCCCGATCCTAAAGACTGAGTATCAGAAAAAAAAGTCTGATACTAAAGGGTTATCCTTTAGTATCAGAAATGTATAGTATCAATAAATATTTTTTGATACTAAAGGATTGAACTCTTTAGTATTAGAATTGTATTTAGTATCGGATTATTGTATCAATTTGTTTTGATACAACAATGCATTTATAGTATCGTAAAATTTTATCGATACTAAACATATAGTATCAATAAATATTTTTTGATACAAAATGATTGAACTCTTTAGTATCAAAATAATATTTAGTATCGGATAATGGTATCAATTTATTTTGACACTACATTGTATTTTTAGTATCAATTTTTTTAAACGATAATAAATACTAGTATCAATTAACATTTTCTGACATTAAAGAATTCAATCCTACCATATATATTTTCTGATACTAAAACTGAATTCTTTAGTATCAGAAAGACAATTAGTATCGAATAATGCATTAATTTTTTAATACAATATTATATTTACTAATACTATAATTAATGGTATTATAAAAAAAAAAACAAATATTAAATTCAAAATCACAAAATTCACAGTAGAATAATTTTTTTACACCAAAAAAAATGCTAGATAATATACAATATAATTCAAAACTAATTTCATATACAAATTAAATCCAAAATTGAAAGAACAAGGCAATGGCCAAGAATGAGTCTTCCTCTACATATTACAGCTTTCCTTTCCACCTAAGCCAGTTGGTTCTTCTCTTTTCAATTCCTACATAGAAAGGAGAAGATGATGATGACTACGATGACGACGACAAGACTAATATATGAAGATAATAATAAAGCAGATGATTAAGAAACAACTAAGATGATGAACAAAAACATGGTAACAAAAAGTGGGAAAATTACAGAAAACGTAATGTAGAAGGCTTGTGAAACAAAAATAGTAATTGTCTTAAGATTACTATTACAAATAATTAATACATCTTCTTTCTACCAATATCATTGTTGTCTTTAGGTCAACTAACTAATTCATGATAGCCCAAACACGTTTATAATGAGAGTACCACTTAGTTTTATGTACAATGTCGATGCTTAGAATCTCTTACAGCAACAACTTTCACAAATGCTGTCAGCTTGAGCTAGATGCTGAAAGTTACAGATAAAAAGCTTTTGCATCCAGGTCCATTAATGTATTTCACAAGTACAAGAGAACACGTTTTGAGTTTTGACATGGTGAAATTGCATCATTTCTAATTTAAGAAACTCAAAAAAAATATATGGCGTCAAAACAAATAAACACAACTAAGTTCAATAATATGACAAGCAACCACAAGAATACTATAATATAAGTAACTTCATTCACATAAACAAATTTAAGGAAAAGGCCAAACCTTTATAAGTGAAACTATTCGCTGTCTAAGCCCAGACGCAATGAGATCTTCCAAACATCTCTGAATCGTAGATATAAGATCAGCTTCAGGACCAAAGTCAAGAACAGCAGCCTAGAGAAAGCCAAAAAGCATAGTCATCAAGTAGAGAGCAATAAATATCAATATTAGTAACATGTAAATTGATGTTAGTAGATCTCTCCTCTCTGTATATCAAAGTCCCGCAGCAAGACGATAAATTTCAAATGGCTCTCGACCTAGAAATCCACACTGAAACAAAACAGATATTATAATTCCAAACAAAAATGTTAACTGCAAATCAAATTAGTACATGGAGAAAAAAAAGATTTAATTTGTGGGATTTTTTATCCATGACCCCACACATATATCAGGTTTGATTTTCATTGCTTTCGTATTTCCATGAATCCACACATATACCAGGAGGAGAATAAAGACCTGTTTTCATCTTTATTAGTAAAGCACAATCAACATATAAAAACATTAAGAATTCATCCATTGTAAGCAGCAAGACATTACTTGCATGTCAACAGCATGACAGGACTGGGAAAAGTCAGATATTACCTCCTGATTAGCAAAAATAAGCAAACGCGCGCAATCTATTTCATTGAGGTGGAGATTGTCACTTAACTTTAAGGACTAACAATAAAAAAAAGGCAGACCTTCACTTTTCCTCTTCTGACTTTTGATCTCCTGCAAATAGGTTAAATAATCAAATACCCAAAAAAAGAAGGAAAAAAACAAGATAAGGAAAGCAGTGGCATTCAGAAATTTAACATAAGTCTTACCAGGGGTTTATTTCGGCATGATCCAATATAATTTTCAACAAGCACATGACTATTACTATTAGATGTTGGATCACGACTGACAGAAGCTGAGATACTCTTGGAAGATTTGATCTTCTCCTTGGCCTTTTTCGCAAAAGCAGCGATTCTACGATCAATTTCAGTAGCTGGTTCCAAAGTGCATATATTTGCAATCTTAGCAGGAGTTGAAGTACCATGGCCACGCCCGTGCTGCCAGGATAGCACGAAGGTGCACAAACATTTCTCTTCTCCATCAGAAAATGAATGTGCCAGGCGAATCACCTGCCAAATATTGGAAGAAGCAACATGAAATGGTTTAGGAATCAGGGAACCCAAAAATTAAACCAGCTTGATTCCCTTAAAAGCTAACTAGGAACCTTGATTCACCACCTATTTCAAACGAAATTCAGAATAAATTCTCAAGTTAAAACCATTACCACAACAGTAAAGAAATCAGTCAATGAAAATAGAAACTATTGAAAATAGAAATCTTATAGTTCACCTGTCAATAAAGGATTTCTTGAACTTCTATAGCACCTGGATTACCCTCGGGCCACATGGGGATTACAAAATAAACCGCGCACGAATCTCTCTCTTGCTCTTATTTTATTAACAATCTTCAAAGCAAGTTCCATAAGGATCAAATTGTTAGCACCTGAGTGAAACAAAAACCGATTAGATCTAATGAATTAAATAGCAGAATTGACAAATTAAGTAGGGATCAAATGTAATTCTTATATATCTAAAAACCTGTTAACATGATCATAATAATTTTATTTTTCAATAACCACATTGCGAAAAGTACTTTAATATATATAAATTTACCAATGCAGATCAAAGTAAGTATATAACTTGAATATTCCATTTTTGTGGATCATCTTCATTTGTGGGACTAATTATCCATGGCATCGTATGAATGTCAAGTAAGACATCCTTATCCCAATCTGATTTTCTATTAATCAGTTTTCTCATCTTCAACCATTCAGATCTGAAGAACTTACATTAACCAAAACACGAGCTCTAGGCCCTGGACGTCTGCCTCGCCGGCCAGTGCGCAGCAGCGACAGGCTTGGGATCTGTCGCCGGCGTCGGGGCATTAGGCGCGAGGCCACTGGCCGACGTCACCGATGCAGTCGCCGGAGGGTTATGGTGCAGCGGCGGTCGAGAGAAGGGGACCGCGTTAGAGTGCGGCAGTCTGAGCGGTGGCTACGGTGCGCAGGGAGTGGCCGGAGGGACTGTGTGTGGCGGCGGTTGAAGTATTACGGTTACACCCTCATTGTGTGAAAATCGCACACAGTGAGGGTTTTCTGTTTCTTTTCAAATCAAATTACTTTCTCAAGAAGAGAGGAGACTTAGTGTATACTGTATGAGCAATTGGTATCGGAAATTCATTATCCGATACCAATCTATTATTATTACTAATTAAAAAAATTGTATCAATAAAACAATTATTAATGCTAAAAATAAAATTAATAGTATCGAAAATTAAATTTTCGATATCAATGACGAGCAGTATCAGAAAAATATATTTAATACAAAAAATAAGTGGTATCAATAAAACAATTACTAATACTAAAAATAAAATTAATAGTGTCGAAATTTTAATTTCCGACACCAATGATAAGTAGTATCAAAAAAAAAAATTTGATACAAAAAATAAGTTGTATCAATAAAACAATTACTAATACTAAAAATAAAATTAATAGTATCGAAAATTTAATTTACGACACCAATGATAAGTAGTATCAAAAAAAATATTTGATACAAAAAATAAGGTGTATCAATAAAACAATTACTAATACTAAAAATAAAATTAATAGTATCGAAAATTTAATTTTCGACACCAATGATAAGTAGTATCAAAAAAAATATTTGATACAAAAAATAAGTTGTATCAATAAAACAATTATTAATACTAAAAATAAAATTAATAGTATCGAAAATTTAATTTTCGACACAAATGATAAGTAGTATCAAAAAAAATATTTGATACAAAAAATAAATTGTATCAATAAAAAAATTACTAATACTAAAAATAAAATTAATAGTATCGAAAATTAAATTTCCGATACCAATGATAAGTTGAATCAAAAAAAAAATTAGATACAAAAAATAAATTATATCAATAAAACAATTACTAATACTAAAAATAAAATTAATAGTATCGAAAATTAAATTTCTGATACCGATGATAAGTAGTATCAAAAAAATATTTGATACAAAAAATAAATTGTATCAATAAAATAATTACTAATACTATAGGTAAAATTAATAGTATCAGAAATTAAATTTCCAATACCAATTATAAGTAGTATCGAAAAATTATTTGGTGCAAAAAATAAATAGTATCAATAAAAAAAAATCTGATGCCAAAATAATTTTAGTATCAAAAAATAATGGATGCAATAAAATTAATGGTATCAAAATTTTATTTTTTGATACCAAGTATGCAAGCAGTATCAATAGTTTTATTGTTGATATTAAATGATAAGATTTAGTATCGGAAAAAGCATCAGATACCAATTTTCCGATACTAAAAACCTCTTTTTTTGTAGTGACCCTATCATACCCTTAACTTATCTATTTTATGAATAAACTAATCAATATTCATTAAAACCCGTGCCCGGAGAAGTGGGCATAATAAAATTGGACGGAGGGAGTATAATGAGTATTTTCAGAGTCAAACTCCATATATATATATATATATATATATATATATATATATATATATATATATATATATATAATATTAGTGCAAAACCCGTGCTATATGCGGGATTGAAGATAATTTAATTTATATATTGTTTATTTAATGTTTATATTTTTAAAATGCATGTGTACATACAGTAAAAATTAATAATTTATAAAAAAAAATTGGCATGAAAGAAAGAATATAATGAGAAAAAAAAAAGAATTTGTAGAGATAATGCAAAGAAAGATAAAAAAAAAAAAAAAAAAAAAGGAGAATTCTTAAAAAATTAGAAAGGGTCATTAGAAAGATTTTGAAATGCACAGTATAAAAGGGAAAAATATTCAGAATTAGATATAAGGAAAATTCTCAATATATTGCATAAATTATTAGTATTATTTTTATGGGAGTACTAACCTTTTTTTTTTTTTAATCAGGTACATTGCATAAATTATTGTATACAAGGCAAATAAAAGCCGAACTCCATATATAATATTCTCAGTACATTGCATAAATTATTACACTACAAAAAAAATGCCACAACTATGTGTGCGTTTTTTTTTATACTAGGTGAGGAAATATATAGAAATTTCAATATATCGAGCTTTATGCACCCAAAAAATAAATAAAGAGTGTGTAGTTAGCCACAACTTATAAAACTAACACACAAATTAACTAATTAATAAACTAATAAAATAGGTGTATCATATATATATATATATATATATATAAAAGTATAACTTGCGTATTACGCGAGATTGTAAAAAAAAAAATTACACAAAAAATGAAAAAATGTAAATCAGGAAAAAAAAAACTGACAGAATTAGATGAGTTAACCGCAAAGAGAAAAACAGTTACAAAAAAATAGAAAAAGGAAAAAAAAATCAGAAATTCTATAAAATTAGGAAAGTGGAAATGGAGAAGAATTGACATGCCACGTAAAAAAGAATAGATTCAGAATTAGTATTTAAGGGTATATATATGTAACAGCCCGCCTGCAGCCGCCCACGGGAAAGCTAGAGTTGTTAAAACCCTAAACCTAATCCTAACCCTATAAATACCCATCTTGTGTGTTCAATTTCAACATCTAGATAGCTATCCCAAATTAAAATTGTTTTCGATTCCCAATTGTTTCTTTCTCTTCTTCCCAATTATCCATTTCATATTTGAGAATCAGTACCTAGCTAGCTAAGGGGGTGTTTGTAAACCCTATAAACAGCTTAAAAGCACTTCTGAAAAGTAAAAGTTGTGAGAGGGCAGCTTTAAAAAAAGTGATTCTGAAAACTGTTTGTAATGTTTGAAAACACCCTCTAAATCTACATCTTTACAGCTGCAAAATTACAGGTCTGGCTTTCAGGGACAGATTTATTGGTTTTTTTTTGTTTATCTAGTTTGTCATTTGTATTAATTATTTAATTTGTTATGATCGATCGATGAACAATTTCATTGGTTGCAGGTAGGGTTGGCAACGGGACGGGTATGACCCGTCCCGCCAAATTTTTTTAAACTCGTTATCCGCCCCGCCTCAAAATCTGCTGAAATTCGCCCTACCATCACCTTTTTTTTTTAAATCTTTTATTTAAATAAAATTGTACAGTAAAATCTGCCATTTAAAATCTACTCTTAAAACTACAATAAAATATCAAGGATATGTAGTATTAAAACAGGATTGGTTTTTCTTTTCTTATAAGTTTGACTGATGATAATTTATTTTGTACACATTATTATTTTAAATTATATCTAAATTTCAGCTTATTATATTTTTTATTTAATGTTTATATTTTTTAAAATGTGTACATACCATAAAAAAAAATTGATATTGGTTGAAAGAAAGAATATAATGAGAAAAAAAGAAGAATTCTTAGGAAATGAGAAAGGGTCGTTAGAAAGATTTTGAAACGCACGGTATAAAGGTATAAAAGGGAGAAATATTCAGAATTATTAGATATAAGGAAGATTCTCACTACATTGCATAAATTATTAGTATTATTTTTATGGGAGTACTTTTTTTTTTAATTAGCTACATTGCATAATTTATTGTATACAAGGTAAATAAAAGTCGAACTCCATAGATGTAATATTCTCAATACATTGCATAAATTATTACTTTTTTTACTGTTTAAAAAAAATTAATTGCATTGCACAAATTATTGAATAAATGTTAAATAAGTAATTTAAAATGAAGTCAATAATATTATAGTTAGTTCGTGTCACTTATCGACTTTGTTATATATATATATATATATATATTTCCCTTGCTAGTATTAATTACATCAATGCTTTTATTTGACGGATACTCGCACGCATTAACTTACTTTAATATCTTTATAATAATTAATGTTAATTTCTTCTACATTTTTTGTGCCCAGATACCACAATTAAGGATTTTTCGAAAAGCAATGCTAACTAAAATCTTAATTAAAATAAAAAAAACATTGGAATTAATATTAACCATTACTCGAAACAAACATAACAAAAGATCCAAACTACATGTCACAACATTAAGGGACTTTTTGCAAACTCTATCAAACCATGTCTTCGCAAAGCAAAGTTCGTGGCACAGGAAAGGTTTTCTAGTAGTTCAAGGCACTTGGAAGCAGGATGGACGCAGTTGCATTTTGATTAATGTCTATGCCCCATGTAACACTAGTGATAAACTGGAAATTTGGGAGCATTTGACGAATATTGTGGATCAAAATTTGGATGCTTATATTTGTATTGCTGGTGATTTCAACGCTATCCGAAACTCAGAGGAGAGAGTTGGGCGTGGGGAGCGAGAAGACCGTAGGGATATGACAGCCTTTGGGGAGTTTATTAGTCATGCCAACCTAGTCGACTTACCGCTTTCAGGTAGAAAATTCACTTGGTATAGGCCGGACGGGACATGTAAGAGCCGTCTCGATAGAGTTCTGGTGAATGCTGAATGGGTCGACAAATGGCCCGAGGTCTCCATTAAGGGTTTCGGGCGATCAATATCAGACCACTGTCCGATCTATACGTCATTTTAGCGCAAAGACTGGGGTCCGAAGCCATTTAGGTTCTTCAATACCTGGACCAAGCATCCTACCTTCAAAAACTTCGTAGCAACTAAGTGGGGCGAATACAACATCCAGGGGTGGAGTGGATATATGCTTAAGGAGAAATTGAAGTTGCTCAAAGGTGACCTTAGAGAATGGAACAGATCGGTCTTCGGGTGTTTGGAGACAAATATTGAGGATAAGAGAAAAGAGATAAACAGATTAGACATTCTCGATGACCTTTTCGGGCTAGACGAGAACGACGGAGACAGAAGAAAGGAACTACTGGCAGGAATTCAAAATGATATCAGATCCAGAGAAGAACAATTACATCAAATGGCTAAGGTAAACTGGCTGAATGAGGGTGACGCTAACACAAAGCTTTTTCACAGAATGATTAATGGCAGAAAGGCAAACAATGCAATTAATGGCTTGTACGTGGAGGGCTCCTGGACCGATTCTGTGCTCGAGGTAAAAAATGAAGTATATAGATACTTCAGCACTCACTTCAAATCCGACCGCTCCGATAGGCCAAAAATACCGACAGAACTGATCAAGAAAAAATTAGATGGCTGTGATAATGCCTTCCTTGTTGCAGATTTTGGAGAAGGGGAAATAAAAGATGCCATTTGGGATTGTGAAATTGCTAAGAGCCCAGGCCCGGATGGATTCACCATGGGTTTTTTTAAAGAAAATTGGGAGCTACTGAAGTTAGATATTTGCAATATGATGTCTGAATTTCACCAGCATGGGCGTCTCGTGAAAGGTCTGAATCCGTCTTTTATTGTTTTATTGCCTAAGAAGACAGGAGCTCAAAAATTGGACGAATTTAGGCCTATTTCTCTGATTGGCAGCCTCTACAAAATTATTGCCAAAATTCTAGCCAGACGTCTATCAAAAGTCTTGGAGTCCATTATTTCCGACTGTCAATCCGCATTCATAGGAGGTAGGCAAATCTTAGATGGGATCCTGGTAGCTCACGAGGCTATTGATGAAGCTAAAAAGAAACGGAGAAAAAGAGCTATCTTCAAAGTGGATTTTGCAAAGGCATTCGACTCGGTTGACTGGGTATATCTAGATAGCATGATGGAGGGTATGAATTTCTCACCAAAATGGAGGTCATGGATCAAGGAATGTGTCTCAACGGCAAGCGCGGCAGTGCTTGTCAACGGGAGCTCTTCAGGAGAATTCAAGCTAGAACGTGGCCTTCGACAAGGCGACCCGCTATCGCCCCTTCTCTTTCTTATTGCGGCTGAGGGGCTAAAAGTGCTTGTGGATAGGGCGACCGAAATTGGTGCTCTGGATCCCATTAGCATTGGACACAATAAGGTACCTGTCTCTTTGTTACAATATGCGGACGATACAATTTTCTTTTGCAATGGGAATTGGAATGATATCAGGAACATCAAGCTTATCCTGAAGCTGTTCGAACTTATTTCGGGTCTTGGGGTTAACTTCAACAAATGCAGCCTGGTGGGGATTCATATGAGTGACGAGGATAAACACAATATGGCGACATTCTTAGGCTGCTATACAACCTGTCTTCCCATGGATTTCTTGGGGATGAACGTTGGCCTTAATCACCACAAAACGACCTCTTGGAATGGCATGCTTAAGAAGATCAAAGGCAAACTCGATTTATGGAAAGACAAACATATTTCAATGGGAGGGAGAGTGACACTAATCCAGGCTGTCCTCTCCGCAATACCTACGTATTATCTCTCATTTTTCAAGATTCCGAAATCTGTCTTGTGCGACATTAAAAAGCTACAAAGGAATTTTCTTTGGGGAGGAGGAACAGGGGAAATCAGAAAAATCCCATGGGTAAGTTGGGACGAGATTTGTAAAGCAAAAGAAAAAGGGGGTCTTGGAATTAAAAATCTGGATATTTTCAACACCGCATTACTCGGGAAATGGATTTGGAGGTACGCAACCGAAAAGGATAATTTGTGGGTAAGAGTTCTGGAGTCGAAATATGGGAGCCTCGATTATGCAGAGCATCACAGCCGAGGCAGACGAGGTCGAAATTATGGTGGCTCAAGCTGGTGGTTAGAAATGAAAAAAATATACAATATGATAGGAGGCAAAGAGGCAGAGCACAAGCTACGCAGAGTAGTGGGAAACGGCACAAAAACTTCCTTCTGGACGGACAGATGGATCGACGGAGAAGAGCCTCTAAGAGACCTGTTCCCTGAGCTGTATTTAATTAGCGGGCAAAGAAATGAGTCGGTCAGAAATATGGGCTCTTGGATTGACAGCGGCTGGCAATGGGACTGGAAATGGGTAAGGGTTCTTAACACTAACGAGTTCAATGCGCTAACTGAATTACTTGTTTTATTGGACAGGAATAAAATTTCACGGGAAGGGGAGGACTACTGGAGCTGGGATCTTGCTCCGGCAGGTCGATACTCGGCGAAAGCTGCATATACCAGACTTATCGAACATAAGGAAGAAGAAGGGGTCATTTCTGCTGTTAAACCCGAGTTCCAACTGCTATGGAGCAGTTTCGCGCCTCGGAGGGTAAAAACGATCGGCTGGAAGGCACTAAGGGGAAGACTTGCAACTAAAGACAATTTAAGAAAAAGGGGGATTCAGATCGCGGACGAAGACGCACGCTGTCCACTATGCGAAGATGCACCGGAAAGCAATAAACATTTACTAATATAATGCCCTTTTGCTACAAAAGTTTGGCAGGAGTGTTACAAATGGCTTAAGATCAACATGGTCACTCATTCAGACATCAACATACACTCTCTCCAACACAGTGAGGCTTGTGGCTTTGGTAAGAATAGGCGGAAATTTATGCTTACTCTTTGGTCATGTGTCATTTGGATGCTATGGAAAAATCGAAATGCCAAAACCTTCTCGAATGAACGCCAAGACATCAAGAAGACTCTTGAAAATATAAAGATAAATGTATGGGCGTGGATAGGAGGACGAAATCTATTGATTCCAAATTCCTCCGTTTCTGCTTAGTTTCATGATCCGTTTCTTTGTATGATTGACTAAACCATAGGAAGTCTAGGCGGATAGCACTGATTATCTTGATGTAATATAAACTCTTGTATACGGGTTGGATACCCCGAGTATCCATGTTTATATATAACTCCTTTACCGTTCAAAAAAAAAAAAAAACCACAACTTATTCTTAAAAATCACTTATTTTAAAAATATTGTGAAATGAGATTTAAAAAACAAGTGATTCTCTTATATTTAATTTGCAAACTCCCCTAAAATAAAACAAAATTCGAATATTAGATTAATCGATCACGTACACAATAACAACAACACGAACACATGATTATAGATGGAGTCAAATTCAGGCCCGATTCATCAACGTCCACTCCGTCCACTCCAGGCACGTTCCTCAGGTTAACTCCAGGGTTGTTCCTCTCCAACCCAATTCTTAATGGCCCTGGATAACCCGCCCCCGCCTGGAAATCATAAACAAAAGTCTGGGCCCGCCCCAAGCCGGCCTACATAACAAACACCCTGCTGGTTCAAGTAACTAGCTAGGGTTTGTGAGTAAATTAATTGTGACAATAAATGGCATTTGGGTAAATAGAACGCCCTGATTCCAATTCTGGTACATGTTGAAAACGGGTCGGGTCCCGTAAGGCTCACCCATCTGCATCCCAAGGCGTGGACCGTAGAACTGCTAGTGTTGAACCGGATGAGTCAAGGAGATGTAGGCCCAGTTCAGCAAATTGTTATTCGGGTTGATCAGATTGAGCATTGCACTGGGTTTGAGAATTGTCCAGCTGCAGCAAAGTAGCCGAGAGGGTTCTCGTGCATGTCACGTGTCGATTTCTTAGCAGTCCTTTCGACTTTGTGGGCATTCTAGTGCCCACCAAAGGCCTGCTTGTTGCTAAAAAAAAATATTCACATGTTGGAATTAATGGGAATTAATTGGGTTTTGACACCCTGATCTAATTTAATTAATTAGACGGACTAAACGTTAATTAAGAAATAATTGAACGTGACATAGTCGATCTACTCGCGGAGTAGATGAACGTGGTATATTTAATATCTCAAAACCGAGTTAAGGTGAGTGAGAAATTAATTGTTGAAGTTGAAGAGGTTCAACTTGGAAAGTTTGAGAATGTGAGAATTTGTCCCACATAAGAAACCTACAAAACATTTATGATGTATAAAGGTATTGAAGTAACTTGGTAGTTCAACTATCTAAAAGAGGTACACTCCTCTAAGAGCCACACGCGCGCCCGCCCGTCCGGCCGGCTCGGCTCGGCTTCAGCAATTGGTCTTTGGGGCCCACCTATCTTTTTGCAGACCCAAAAACTCCGAAAGCCCAACTCAGGAATGGGCTTGGCCCATTCGAACTACTTCAAAGTCTCAAACTTAGTCTTCAAGATTCGGTCTTCAAGACTTATCAACGTGTGAGATATTATCTCAACCGCTGCGATATTTTCGCAATATATTCCCACGATTTTCTCAACAACCTCCTAGGGTTTCTTGTGCCTATAAATACAGACTCTTCCCTCATTCCAAACTTACGCTGAAATTCGCCCCTCTACCCTTCTACTCTCCTCTCGTCCCTACGCAGTGTATTGAGCTACCGAAAGCCTTACACTGTTCTTTCTTGTGCCGGATTTATATCCGAGAGTGTTCAGTTCGTACTACGTACGTTCGCCGATACTTCTTATACAGTGGTGCTACTGTGTAAGAAGTGAAAGTCGTTTTACCTTTGGGAACGGAACGCCGTAACAGTCGAGCACTATCCTGGGCGTATTCTGTTCTGTGGGAAAAGGGTTTCCCTTGACTCGACTTATTTGTGGGATTTACTTGTTATTCTGATATTTTTGATATTGCAGTTTACACGGCGTAAAGCAGTTTCCAACAATCGCAGAACAGAATAGTTAATTAATATTTTCGGACTTAATTAATTTAATTAATATTTTCGGAACTAATTAATTTAATTAAATTCACTGCAGTATCAAAGATGAATGATAACATGGATGTCGATCCCGTTAATACGGAAGCAGTGCGTGGCACTGAAAATATTGGCAACAATGCTAATAACGGAGCATCTCCTGATCGCTCAGAGTCGCACAGTTCTGACTTGAGATCACAAGGAAAACAAAGTGATCATGCGGAAAGAGTCAATAACAGAAGCAATCCGCATGAACCACTCCCTGCCTTCCACAATCCCGTAAGGGATCCCGTGTTTACCTTCTCCGCACCAGGGCCGAGGCCAATGGTCGTACAAGGAGAAAAGCCGGAAAAATTTTCCGGAACTGAATTCAAGCGATGGCAAAGTAAGATGCGATTTTACTTGACCATGCTTGGAATGGATAGGTTTTTAACCGAAACAAAACCTACACAGCCTGAGGCAAATGCTAGCCAACAAGAAAGGATCTTCTATGATCAATGGCTAAGTGGTGATTATCTATGCAGAAATCACATTATTGGAGGACTTTCTGATGCCCTCTACAGTGTCTACTGTGACATTCAATCTGCCAAGGAACTGTGGGAATCCTTGGAGAAGAAATACAGAACTGAAGGCGCCGGATTAAAGAAATTCGTCGTTTCACAACAGTACGATTTTAAGATGGACGACAATAAGTATGTAGTGGATCAAGTCCAGAAACTGCAGATTATTTTCCACAAGATTGCTGCTGAGGATATGGTGTTACCTGATGCATTTCAAGTAGCGACCGTGGTCGAGAAACTGCCTTCATCGTGGAAGGATTTCAAATCATATCTAAAGCACAAACGAAAGCTGATGAGCTTGGAGGACCTGATTATCCGTCTCAGGATTGAGGAGGACAATCGGAAGAGAGAAGGCAAGTGATCTGCCCTCCAGATTGAAGCCAAAGCTAACTTGATGGAACAAGAGGGTCCGTCAAGGAAAATGAGACGTCCAAACGAATCTGCTGCCCCCACAACGAAGAATGTGAAGGGGAAGGGTCCAGCCACAAAGCAGAAATTCACTGGAAATTGCTACAACTGTGGGAAACCAAACCATAGGTCCAGTGAGTGTCGTCAACCTCGTCGTGACGATAAGGGAAAGGGCAAACAGAAAGCACAAGATTCTGTGAACCTTACGGATTTGGACGTGTCCGCAGTGGTGACGGAGGTCAACATGGTGGACAACAAGAAAGAGTGGTTTGTGGACACTGGTGCCACCTGCCACGTCTGCTCGGAGAGATCTGCATTCTCAGACTACTCTCCATCTGATGGGAGAAAATTGTTCATGGGCAATCAAGCCTCATCTGAAGTGGCTGGAATTGGGTCAGTGGTGCTTAAACTGACATCTGGAAAGGAGCTAACATTGAAGAACGTGCTGCACGTCCCAGACATCCGGAAGAATCTGATTTCGGGATCTCTTCTAGTTAGCAATCAATTTAGACTAGTCTTTGAATCTAATAAGATAGTTCTAAGTAAGTTTGGTCACTTTCTCGGGAAGGGTTATCTCGAGAATGGTTTGTTTAAATTAAGCACAATGGTTGTAAGCCCCAAAGGCAAACAAGTTATTAATGAAATTGCTTCCACTTCTGCTTATATCATTGAGTGTTCCTCTTTATGGCATTCTAGATTAGGACATGTGAATCTAAAATCCTTAAAGCGATTAGTAAATCTCGATTTACTTAAAATTGACAACGTTGATACATCCAAATGATGTGAAATATGCACGGAAGCAAAAATGACCAAACTACCGTTTAAAACTGTTGAAAGGAACACTGCTGCTCCTCTAGACTTAATTCACACGGATGTATGTGATTTGAAGTTTGTACAAACTAGAGGAGGGAAAAAGTATTTTATTACTTTTATAGACGATTGTACAAGATTCTGCTACGTTTACCTTTTAAAGAGTAAAGACGAAGCTATAGAAGCTTTTAAACGTTACAAAACTGAAGTAGAGAATCAATTGGACACTCGAATTAAATCAATTCGTAGTGATAGAGGAGGAGAGTACGTAGCTCCGTTTGAACAATTATGTATTGAATCAGGGATTATACATCAAACGACAGCCCCTTACTCACCTCAGTCTAATGGTGTTGCGGAAAGGAAAAACCGAACACTAAAGGAGATGATGAACGCAATGTTAATCAGCTCTGGTCTACCTCAGAACTTGTGGGGGGAAGCTATTCTGTCGGCTAACCACATTCTGAATAAGATTCCTCATAAAATTAAGGATCAAACTCCTTATGAAGTATGGAGGAAACGAAAACCTTCATACAACTACCTCAAAGTGTGGGGGTGTTTGGCTAAGGTTGAAGTACCGCTTCCTAAACAAGTTAAAATCGGACCTAAAATCGTCGATTGTATCTTTATAGGATATGCTTCAAATAGTAGTGCCTATCGATTTCTGATTCACAAATCCGAAGTACCGGATATGACAGAAGGCACTACAATTGAGTCAAGGAACGCAATATTCTTTGAAAACATTTTTCCTCTTAAGGAAAGAGAGGAAGACTGTTCGAGTAAAAGAACTCTCGAAGCAAAAAAGACGACACTGTTAGTCCTTCCACTCAAGAGAGTGAACAACCGAGACGCAGTAAGAGAGCTAGAATTGATAAAGACTTTGGTTCAGACTTCATTACTTATGTTTTGGAGGAAGAAGAACCTAAAACTATCAAGGAAGCAATGGCAAGACCATATGCACACCTCTGGAAAGAAGCCATAAAAAGTGAATACGAGTCTAT
This sequence comes from Galeopsis tetrahit, assembly GCA_963675135.1. NCBI lineage: Eukaryota > Viridiplantae > Streptophyta > Magnoliopsida > Lamiales > Lamiaceae > Galeopsis > Galeopsis tetrahit. The sequence goes on along the minus strand of OY776122.1, from coordinate 65,072,658 downwards.
TCTCTTAAACCACACGTGGGAGTTGGTTGACCTCCCTAAAGGTTGTAAGCCCTTAGGATACAAGTGGATCCTTAGAAGAAAGTACAAAGCAGATGGATCTGTTGATAAGTACAAAGCTCGTCTAGTTGCAAAGGGTTTTAAACAAAAGGAAGGGTATGATTTCTTCGATACATACTCACCAGTGACAAGGATCACCTCCATTCGGGTGTTGGTCGCTATTGCTGCGTTGCACAATCTCGAAATACACCAAATGGACGTTAAGACGGCGTTTCTTAATGGTGAGATGGATGCTGAAATATACATGGATCAACCTGAAGGATATGTTGCTCCTGGGAACGAGAAAAAGGTGTGCAAACTCGTTCGATCACTGTATGGACTTAAGCAAGCTCCTAAACAGTGGCACTTGAAATTTGACAGTACGATGTTGTCAAATGGGTTTCGAATTAACAAATGTGATAAGTGTGTATACGTGAAGGACACACCAAATGGATATGTTATTGTGTGCTTATATGTCGATGACATGTTAATCATGAGTAACAATCACGATATCATAGTTAATACGAAGAACATGTTAAGTAGAAACTTCGACATGAAAGACATGGGATTAGCAGATGTGATTCTTGGAATCAAGATAGAGAAAACGTCCAATGGAATTTCCTTGACACAATCTCACTATGTGGAGAAGGTACTAAAACAATTTAAGGCCTTTGACGGTCCACCTGCTAAGACACCTTTGGAACTCAATGTTCACTTGAAAAAGAACAGAGGAGAACCAGTGGCTCAATTAGAATACGCAAGGATCATTGGAAGTGTGATGTACATCACGAACTGTACACGCCCTGATCTTGCATGTTCGGTAAACAAGTTGAGTCAATACACGAACAATCCAAGTCATGAGCACTGGAAAGCGTTGAAAAGGGTATTAAGATACTTAAAGTACACCCTTGATTATGGGCTTCACTACACAAGACATCCAGCTGTAGTCGAAGGATACAGTGATGCAAATTGGATATCAGACACCAAAGACTCGTTGTCCACTAGTGGATATGTATTCACTATTGGAGGAGCAGCAGTGTCGTGGAGGTCCAAGAAACAAACATGTATTGCTCGTTCCACAATGGAATCAGAATTTATAGCGCTAGACCTAGCCGCTGCAGAGGCTGAATGGTTGCGTAACTTTCTGGAAGACATTCCATGTTGGAAAAAACCGGTACCTGCGGTTACGGTACACTGTGACAGTCAAGCTGCCATTGGGAGAGCTACGAATGTCATGTACAACGGAAAGTCGAGACACATACGTCGTCGACACAACTCCGTTAGAGAATTGATCTCCACTGGAGTAATGTCCATTGATTATGTCAATACGAAGGACAATATAGCGGATCCGCTCACGAAGAGCATAAACCGAGATCAATTGAACAAGCTGGTAGAAGGAATGGGTCTAAAACCCACAATAAAAACCAAAGCAGTAGTAACCCAACCATGATGACTGGAGATCCCAAGAACTTGGTTCAATGGGAAAACGAAGCTGTGGAGGTTAGTGATAAAACACTTGAAAATTACGACTATTCCGGACAACACTATCTCAAGTGTTAACGACCCGTAAGATGTGGTAAAGGCTGAGTCTTCGACTCTTAATGATTCCTAGAGTATAACGGGATACTCGAAAGGAAGTCACCTATATAAATGAGAAGTGAGGGCCGCTTCGACCAAACATTTATGAACACAAAGGACGTCCATGGCCAAAACGGACAAAAACGTGAGAACGTTACAAAGACGAGATTGAAGTGTGCTGACACTGTTGTCTAGGTATACACTTTGGAGGAATAGTTCAAGGCATCGCGTCCACTAAGCCGCCGGTATATCCGATAGTGTTTGGCTACGGAAAGTTCAAGGCCAAAAACCACTTATCCGGAAGCACGGAGATCTCACTCGAACTGAACACTGAGTCTGATGTTGTATAGATACGATTTTCACTCATGTGGGGGATTGTTGGAATTAATGGGAATTAATTGGGTTTTGACACCCTGATCTAATTTAATTAATTAGACGGACTAAACGTTAATTAAGAAATAATTGAACGTGACATAGTCGATCTACTCGCGGAGTAGATGAACGTGGTATATTTAATATCTCAAAACCGAGTTAAGGTGAGTGAGAAATTAATTGTTGAAGTTGAAGAGGTTCAACTTGGAAAGTTTGAGAATGTGGGAATTTGTCCCACATAGGAAACCTACAAAACATTTATGATGTATAAAGGTATTGAAGTAACTTGGTAGTTCAACTATCTAAAAGAGGTACACTCCTCTAAGAGCCACACGCGCGCGCGCGCGCGCCCGCCCGTCCGGCTCGGCTCGGCTCTTGGTCTTTGGGGCCCACCTATATTTTTGCAGACCCAAAAACTCCGAAAGCCCAACTCAGGAATGGGCTCGGCCCATTCGAACTACTTCAAAGTCTCAAACTTAGTCTTCAAGATTCGGTCTTCAAGACTTATCCACGTGTGAGATATTATCTCAACCGCTGCGATATTTTCGAAATATATTCCCACGATTTTCTCAACAACCTCCTAGGGTTTCTTGTGCCTATAAATACAGACTCTTCCCTCATTCCAAACTTACGCTGAAATTCGCCCCTCTACCCTTCTACTCTCCTCTCGTCCCTACGCAGTGTATTGAGCTACCGAAAGCCTTACACTGTTCTTTCTTGTGCCGGATTTATATCCGAGAGTGTTCAGTTCGTACTACGTACGTTCGCCGATACTTCTTATACAGTGGTGCTACTGTGTAAGAAGTGAAAGTCGTTTTACCTTTGGGAACGGAACGCCGTAACAGTCGAGCACTATCCTGGGCGTATTCTGTTCTGCGGGAAAAGGGTTTCCCTTGACTCGACTTATTTGTGGGATTTACTTGTTATTCTGATATTTTTGATATTGTAGTTTACACGGCGTAAAGCAGTTTCCAACATCACAAAACTTGCAGTCGCACTTCCGATCCTCCTTACCTCGGCCAAGCGCTAGGTGGAGATCGCCCTCGGTCTCTTGATCCAATGGCTGAGGTTCAAGAGCCCCTGAAAAGGGGTCATTGCTTGTTCCCTAGTTAAAATTGTGATGTCTCCAAATTGCAAAGAAATAAAAGAATATGGTATACTCCCTCCATCTACACTTAATATGCACACTTCTCTATATAAATAGAAATATATATTTCCTAATTTTATATATATATTTTTAAAGGTCTCTTAATTTTAGTTATTTTTTTAATTTTAATTGTTATGTATCCCATGTTCTTAATTTATTCAATTTAATCATTTTTATCTCAAAGATAGTGGACTATTGGTACAATGGTGCTCAAATCACTTGAATTATTCCACATCATTTTTTTTTTATTAAATATATTTTCTTATAATTTATATATATTCTAAAATATATTTTATGTATGTTTTCTGTTTTTAAATTTTCATGTTGTTAACAAATCTCATCACGTTTGTTATTAATTTTCTCCATCCCGTGATTTCTTCAATATTTCCTTTTTTTTTTAAAGGAGAAAATAGATTATATTGATAGTCCTAGAGTACCAGAGGTACTCTAAATAAAAAGTGACATTTTACAGGTTACAAAATATGTAATATTAATTAGTAACTGAAGACGCCAATTCCATCTAGATACATATTGTTGGTCCTGAAAGGAGTATATAACAAGTGTATGGGGGGGGGGGGATACACTTGTATGCAATTCTTTTGCTAATTTTGATCAAATCAGAGTTCAGCAAGGTTGTCTTGGACAACTCTGCTGAAGAAGATTAACTCTTCTAAGATAATCAAACTACTAAGTACTATTGAGTACTTAGTTGAATAACTATCTAGGGGAGTTATATGTGCGGAATAGTGGTTGGCCCTTTAAGTTTAGACTCCTTTAATTTCTGAAATCACTTAGTCAATGCAACACAGTCCAGTTTTTCAGGGAACTTGTCCAAATATGTTTTAGCACAGTCTTTGAAAGTTTATCCTTGAAAGATCAGTTTTGTGTGCAGTGTTGAGTGTATGAAAGTACTTGTAAAGCAAATCAACACAAGAGTTTATAGTGGTTCAGAGACTCAAGCTCCTACATCCACTTTCCCTGATTTAACAGGATAATTCCTTCACTCTTGGAATTAACTTGTTTTATAGTGCCAAGGTGCACTTGATCAAGAACACCACTCCTTGGTGAATTGATCCCTAGGATGTCTAGAGTCCTAGTACCCTCTTCTCAACTCAGAACTGAACTGTTCTTCTCTCAACAGTCAGCTCCTACCACTTCTACTACTACAACCTTCTCACTTTCACTCTTGAAAGATGTAAGGGTTGAAGTAAGGTTCCAACTAATGAGATATCCTTTACAATGAAGACCAGTGTATAAGGATAGGATATCTCTCTAAGCTTGTGTATGGATATACAATGAATTTCAGCTTAGGTGAAGTGTTTGAAGACTAAGATAGTCTTTGAAAGCTTTGAAAGCACTCTAGCTTGTGAGAACTTTGAGCTTAATTGGATTGTGTTGAGGTGCTGTTGGATAGTTGGATTGTTGGACACTTTCAAATGGTCTTCACACTTCTGTATTTATAGACAAAATGGAGGATTTGCCCGTTGGAGAGGCAGCCCCAAATTGCTATAAATGTCTTCCTTGAGTTCTTCAAACTGGAAGACAGATTCTTGATAGTGACATGTCCTTATTTGGGTAATAAACGGCTTGTAAGACTTTGTCTTCATTCTGCAGCACTTTTCCCAATGTTTGACTTCTTGTTAGGACTTGGACATGGCTTCTGAAGGTTGATCCAATGATAGGACAACATTCCTTATCAACTGGACAACTCTCCTTATCACTATCAGCAGTTTTGCTTTTCAGCAAGGTTGGCTTGCTCTTCTTCAGATGACTTGGCTCTTTCCCTTTATTTCATTCCAAGATGATCTTGGCATGTTTCTTTGGTGATCTTTAGGGTGTGGTTGTCTCTTTCTCTTCAGCATAGTTGACCTTCAACCTTTAGAACATCTGTTCTGATTCAATCATGCTGAGACAACTTTTCTGGACAACTCTTCTGATCAGCATATTTGGTCTTTTAGCATCAGAGCACTTTACACATAGAGTTGGCTTCTCTGGACAACTCTCTTGATCAAAAACCTTTGAGTAGTCTTGTACTTTTGAGCTAGGTAAAGTTGTTCTAGCTTCTTTGGACAACTCTGCTGACCAGTGTCATTAAGCTTGTCCTTTTGATTTTACCAATCTTGCATATGGACACTTTCTCTGGACAACTCTCCTGATCAGTGCATTTGGTTTTCCATAGAGTGTCCTTGCTCTTTAAGTGATTGTTCCAGAATTCGAGCCTTGAGGGGACTTGATCTTGATCATCTTCAAAGCATAGGTTCCCCCTCAAATTGTGCATCTAATTGTCTAAGAGCTGCCTAACACTTCAGCTTTTCATCTAGTCTATAATCTATATGTTCTAACATTCCTAGAACATATTTATATTGACTTAGGCATGTCTCAGGGGGTTTTGGTATTAGATCAAAACATATCTCATTTTATTCCCAACAATTTCCCCCTTTTTGATGATGCCAAAACCTACATAATCTAAGCAAAAGTGACTTGTCTACACCTATTACATGTATCTTCAGAAGACATGACTAATGTCAATATTCCTGAAAAGATAATGTGTTAGTGTATTCACTGTTTTTGTTGCAAGTAGGTTTTAAGATAGGCATAGATAGATTAGTGTTTCTTGATTCAAAATAAGTTCAACTATCATTCATTCAAAGATCATTACAAGCATGTTGATAGTTGAATTTAACATATCAGAGCATGAATCAATAACACTTAAATACATCATAGCATTTCATTCTAACAATTCAAGACAAAAATAATATTTTCAGCATCAGAGCACAGAGCTTGTTATCAAAAACAATCCATAGCAGATCAGAGCAAACAAATTAACACACCACATCAGCAATCTTGATCATATTTCAGCATAGTTGATCAATCAAGAAAGGTCAGAAGACTTAGCCATTTCAAAGATCATCCTCAGGGGGTGGCAGCATTCCATACTGTGCCCACACTCTCCTTTTTAATGCCATGGCTTCTTGGTTGGTTCCCTTAGGTCCAAGAACCATCTTAAGGATCTCAGTGAATTCTCTCAGAATTCTTGCTTGGTCAATCCATCCTTCAAGCTTTGGAGGCATGTATATGATTGGCTTGGGAGCTGTGAGTTCAAATCTTGCAATGTCAGCAGCTGCAAGAAGTTGTTGATACAACTCTCTGTAGTATTCTAGCATGAACTCAGTGAAGGCAGAGTTTGTATCTCCTCCATTCCATCTGTCAATGACATAGTAGTCATAGACAAACTCCCTTTTGGCTTCTTCCCATGTGTCATTCAGTTGAATTGGCACCCATTTATCCAAGTGTGGATATTTGGTGTCCATTGGGATTAGAAGCTGAGGCTTCATCTTGCTGTAAGTTGCTCTCCTTCTTCTTGGTTTCTGAAAGTTTGCTCTCCTTTCATCTCTTGCTCTGTTGGCTTCTTCCATCAGATCCATTTTCTCATGGGCCCTCATCATGGCCAGTTTCTGTTGTGTTTCAGGGTCTTTGCCATACCCTTCATGAAACAGCTTTGATGGATCATGGGCTAGAATAGTTGTCTTCTTCTTAGGTTCAGGTCCAAATCCTTCAGCATATATTTCTTCAATGTCTTCAGTGGACTTGGTACCTTCAGCAGTTTTGGCTTTCTTTGATGTAGGCTCATCTTCATCAATTCTGAATTCAGGTGGAAGATCAAGGCTGCTAGGAAAGTCAGTGAATTTCTCAATTTGTCTCTTCTTTCCTTGGGCCTTCTTGATCTTTCCTCTAGTTTGGACACCTTCAGCATCTTTGTCCAAACCTGACACTTCACCACCTGGTCTTTGTTGTAACCTCACTCTTTCCTCTTGAGCTGAGGCCATTGAGTTTTTCAATGCCAATGCTAACTGCTCCTCTTCATCCAATTCTTCCAAGTTCAGCACTGCTGGCTCTTTTCCCTTTCCTTCAGGAACTTTGTCCTTTCCTTTCACTGGACTCCCAATTACTAAGGCACCTTTTGCCCTTGCTCTTTCCCTTTCCCCCTTTTTGGCAGCATCAAAACACTGGGCCTTGAGGTCACTCATTGTTGAGGCCATCAGGGATTGGGCCTGGTTTAGGGACTTCATCTCTTCCAATAAATACACATTTTCATCATGTATATCTTGCATTTTATCATTGCTCAAGCTAAGAAAAGCTAGAACAGGCTTCATTTTCTGTTGAACAACCTCCTCCATGGTTGCCTTAAGAGATGCATCCAATTGGGTCTTCAGAAACTCAGTGAGGTTGGCCACTGCACCTTCAGCAATGTTGGCCAGCACATCTTGGGAAAATTTTTCTGAGGCAGCTTTGACCATAGCTAGCCTTTGCTCTTCAGCTCTTCTCTTTTGCAGTGCAGTCTTCTTTCCAATAGCTTGTTTGACAGTTAGCCTGAGAGCTTTGACATTAGCATTGTGATTGTCTCTCAGCAGCTTTTGCTCTTTCTTGACCTCCTCTGAGATGGCTTCCATGGTAGATTTGGCATTTTGAACTTCAGTGGAGATGGTTTGGAGACCAAATTCCACACCACTGATTCTTGCCTCAAGGGTTGGTAGCACAACATCTTCAGAGCCAGTGAGCCTCATTTCTACAGATGCTAGAGTCCTTCCTTGCTCATTCAATGCTCCTGAAGTTTCAGCATGAGCAGATTGGACTTGATGAGCCAAGGAGTCCAACTTCTCTGATTGCATTCCAAGTAAGGCCTGAGCTGAGCCTGTGTCTACTTGGATAGGTGCATCTGTTAAGAACTCATCTGCAAAAATTTGATCAAGAGAAATACCTGCAACATCAGACAAGTCAAACAAGTTAGGAAATAAGCACTCATCACCCTCAATTTCTTTTACATAAGACTCTGATACATCAGCAGTCTTCTTCTCATTTTCAACTTGTTCTTTTCTCCCTTCTTCAATAATGTTCTCACTTAAAGGAACAGGCCTCCTCTCATCAAGGGATTCTTGAAGTTCAGATTTAACTTCAAGAATAACCTGTCCTTCCTCACTTATTCCACCCTCATATGGTGGTACACTCACTATCTTAGTGATGACTACCTCTCTTTCATCCTCAACTCCCTCTGATTTTTCAACTATTCTCTCCTTTTCAACTCCTTCACCTAAACCTGCATCATCTCCACCTTCAACAAGGTTCAAAGATGGCAGTTGTGGGGAGATCACAGTGCTTATATCAACAGCCACTGAGTCATCCTGAATGATTAAGGGCTGCTCAGTGTCCAACTCTTCTGACACTGAATAGGCCTTAATCAAACTAGCCTCTAGAGAAGGAACCTCCACATCTTTAGGCTGTGCCTTGGGTTCAGAAGAACCTTCATTGGCAGATGTGTCCTTGGTTGTGTTACCACCCTTGGTCAACACCTCTGATAGCACAGAGCCTTTCCTATGGTAGGTTTTAGGAGGGTTAGAAAGTCTATCTGCTATAGAAGACTTGGGTTGAAAGGATTCAGGGAGTTTGGCTTGAGGGGTTTCAGGAGGGTTGGGATTTGAAGGGTTTGAGGGATCATCAGGGGAATCATCATCATTTGAGCTACTGTCAGGGTGTTTGATTCCCTTGGCTTTTCTTTCTTTCTCCTCCTCAATCTTATCAGCTACCAGCTTTGCAAAAATCTCCTCATCAATGAGGAATCTTGTTTTTGAAACTCCAGCAAAGTGTAGCAATCTGTTTTCCTCTATTTGCCACCAGTTTGCACCCTTATCTTGGATGACTTGTGATATCTCCATCATAGATTTGTCTTTCACATCAACAAGCATCCTCAAATCATGAAAGGTCTTCTGAATTCTTGGAAATTCAGCAAGTTGTGGATACAAACTGTCCACAGTAGCCTTGGCTCCTCCTCTGAGCATACTTTCAAAAGTATACTCCTCCTCATCTCCACTTGAATGGGGACTTTGGGTTATAGGGGAGTTGGCTCTGGGTTCTCCTACTAGGGCTTCAGGCAAATTAAGTTCAGGGATCTTAGCTTCAGAAGGGTTGGGCTCTGATGAAGGTACTTCAGTTGCTTTAGAGAGCAATGAATCTGAAGGGGCTTTACTCAGGGGGGTTGGCTCATGGAGTGCATGCTCTAAGAGCTTTGAATAATTGAGCATGGATGAGTCAAGGGGAGACAGGAGTCTTGTCTCATCTACTGCTAAATCAGCAAGCACATCAATGCCACTTCTTTGCACATTCCCTTCAGGAGAATATCTCTTAGTGAGATTTACAGGGGTAATGGGTTGGTTGGAAGGGGTAACATGGGTTTCAGGGGAGTTGGGCTCAAGATACTGAATTTCAGGGAGGTTGGCCTCTATAGGTTGACCTTCAGGGACCTTGGATTCTGGAGTTCCAGAACCAGAAGAGTTAGTCCTTGACATGGATTTGGTCCTGCTTTCAGCTCTGCTCTCCCTTAGAGCCAATTGAAGAGACCTTTCTTCTTGAAACTCCAACACCTTTTCAGTAGGTTTGGCCCTTCTCTTGCTGGCCCTACTGCTCCCACTTCCTTCCTTCTCAGGGACAACTTCCCTGATTCTCTTATCACCCTTCTTCTTTTGCCTAGTCTCATTGTACTTCCTCCTCAACTCTTCTGAGTGGTCAGAAGGCACACTCACTCCCTCTTCTGCCACTGCATCAACTTCAGCTGATGCTCCTGAGGCTTCTTTCGAAGACAATTGAGACATCTTTCTTGTTTTGACAGCCCTGGCCTTTGTTCTCTTTTTCATCTTAGGCTTCTCTTCCTCCTGTTCTTCAGCAGGCTTGGCCAGTAACATCCTTCTTTTCTCAGTTTTCTTGCTGAGCTTTCTGAATAGGATCTTTTGGGCTGGGAGGGGCTTTGCAAAGGTCTGCATCTGGGAATAGTGGGAAAACCTCTCAATCAACAAGCTTGCCCTGGTGCAATACTTGATTTTCCCTTCTAGCACCACCTTGTTGTGGGTTTTCACCTTAAATTTAGCCTTCTCCTTCATCATTTCAGACATAATGAAGGTCCTCCAATCAAACTTGATGCCCTTATCACTGGCATCAATAATGGCAGCCATGATTCTGATCCTTGGATTGCTGACCTGTTCTAAGCTTCCAGTGTTGCTTAAGAGGCTCTTAGCAACTACCTCAAAAAGATTGAGAAACTCTGGCTTGAGAGTTTTCTTGTTTTGAGTTGAGGAGAGAGGGCCTGGAACTAATAACCATTCTTGGGCTATTTCATCTTCATGCCCAGTACCATAAACCTCTGGATTCCTTCCCTCATAAGGCAATCCAAAAGCTCCTTCCAGATCTTCTGAGGAGAATTTTACTCTGTGGAATCTCTCCTCTTCCTCTCCTTCTTCTATGTAAGATAATCTGGTTGATACTTCACCATCTTCAGGCTTGCCTCTCCATTTGAGGAAGGCAAAGAATTCTGCCATATAGCTCTCCAAGCAAGAGCTTGGTCTCTCCTCCATGAACTTTTGAAGTCCAGCTCTTCTCAACCACCTCAGGGTTGGATTAATCTCAGGGTCTTCACTTTCAAAGGAGACTATTGACTCAAAGTGAAGGTTGTTTTTGTTGCTTAGGTAGGCAAAATCCAGGTCTAGATCCTTGTTAGAGAAATCAACAAGCATCTCGATCAGGTCTAACTTTGGGGGCCATTAAAATTTGCAGAGAGAGTTTTGAGAGAGTTTGAAGAAAATTAGAGTTAGGGTTTCGAATACTTGGGGAAGAAGTGTTTGTGGGTATCTTAAGACTTGTAAATATTCTAAAAAGAATGTTTGTCAATGAGTTGGTAAGGTCTTGAGACAATTCAAAGGTGAACAAAAATGGAAATCCAAAATGGACGGCTAGGATTGATTTCAGGGGAGTTGTCCATTTTTGATCCAATGGTCAAAAACCAATGTAACAGTGAAATAACTGTTTTATTCAAAACGTGGGTGGTTTTTAATGTTTGTTTAAGGCTGGGGGTTTTTCGAGATAGATCATGTCCCAAAAAGTTTAATGCAAACAAGAGTTAAATCTTGGCATTTAATGCATGGAAAGTGACCTTTTGGGTGGGAGACAAATTAAATCCCAGAAAGGTGAAAACTGTATTTCAAGGGACAGATTTCGAGATAGGTATTGATCACCAAAAATAGGTGCTTATCATACCAAGATTTGGTTTGATAGCTGGGACAACTTATCTGACCCTACATGGACAAGTGTCCTGAAAGACTGTGGACAAGTGTCCTGAATTTCAAAGGACAAGTGTCCTGAAGAAGTAAGGTCATGTTTCTGAGTTTCAGTAGACTTGACCAAGTCTGCTGAAGTTTGAGTTTGTTTCCCCCTTAATCAATGAACTTCTTTGGATTCATTTGTCCAACTTCCCTGGATCAAGAAGTCCCAACTCTGCTGATAATTCCAGGAACCTTGCCTCTGCAAGTGGCTTAGTTAGTATATCAGCTTTTTGATGGTCTGTGTGAATTTTCACTAGCTTGATATCCTTCTTCTCCACATGATCTCTAATGAAGTGGTGCTTGATGTCCACATGTTTGCATCTTGTGTGCAAGACAGGATTTTGTGATATAGCAATGGCACTATTGTTATCACAGAAAATTGGCACTTCAGTAGAGTTGACTTTGTAGTCTCTGAGTTGTTGTCTTAGCCAAAGGATTTGAGCACAACAACTTCCAGCAGCAACATATTCAGCTTCAGTGGTGGAGGTGGCTACTGTATTTTGTTTCTTGGAGAACCAAGATATGAGTTTGTTGCCCAAGAATTGACAAGTTCCTGAAGTGGATTTTCTGTCAATTCTGCATCCTCCATAATCAGCATCTGAGTAGCCAGTTAACTCAATGTTGTCATCAGCAGGGTACCAAAGGCCTAGATTCTCAGTACCTTTGAGGTACCTCAAAATCCTCTTTGCAGCCTCAAGGTGGCTTTTCTTAGGATTTGCTTGAAACCTTGCACAAACACCTACTGCAAAGGTGATATCAGGTCTGCTGGCAGTGAGATAGAGGAGTGAACCAATTATTCCTCTATACTCAGTAGAGTTGGTTGGAATACCACTCTCATCAGGATCCATCTTCCAATTTGTGTTCATTGGGATCCTTACTGGCTTGCTAGTTGTACACCCAAACTTTTTGATCATTTCTCTGGTGTACTTAGCTTGGTTGATGAAGATTCCTTCTTTAGATTGCTTGACTTGTAGACCCAAAAAGAAGTTCATCAACCCCATCATGGACATCTCAAACTTGCTTTGCATGAGCTTGAAGAATTTTTCACACAGCTTCTCATTAGGGGATCCAAAAATTATGTCATCCACATAAATTTGGACAAGCAAGATGTCCTCTCCTTCAGAGATTCTGAAGAGAGTTCTGTCCACAGTTCCCTTGGTGAATCCATGATCCAAGAGGAATTGTGACAGTGTATCATACCAAGCTCTGGGGGCTTGTTTGAGTCCATATAGAGCTTTCTTGAGTCTGTAAACTTGGTTTCCAACTTCAAAGCCTGGTGGTTGCTCCACATAGACTTCTTCTTTTAAGACTCCATTCAGAAAGGCGCTCTTGACATCCATTTGGTATACTTTGAACCTTTTGTGAGCTGCATAGGCTAGAAAGAGCCTTATTGCTTCTAGCCTTGCCACAGGTGCAAATGTCTCATCATAGTCAATGCCTTCATGTTGGCAATACCCTTTTGCCACAAGTCTTGCTTTGTTTCTGACAATCACATCATTTTCATTTTTCTTGTTCTTGAACACCCACTTTGTTCCAATAACATCTTGATGTGAAGGCCTATCCACCAGCTCCCATACTTCATTTCTGGTGAATTGGTTGAGTTCTTCCTGCATGGCTGTGATCCAATTGGCATCTTGAAGTGCTTCCTCAATATCACTTGGTTCTTGCTCTGACAAGAAACAACAGAATATAGCACTTTCACCATGAAATTTTCTGGTTCTGACTCCTATACTTGGATCACCAAGTATCAGATCAGTAGGATGGTCAGATAACCAAGTCCTTCTTTTTCTGATCTCTTCAGTAGAGTTGTCCTCTACTGAAGGTGAGTCATTTTGATCATAGAATTCAGGATAATTTAATGCAGGATCTAATTCAGGATCATAATCAGGGGTGTTGTCCTCAATGTCAGGGACATTGGCATTTTCAACATTTTGAGTTCCCCCTTGATTATTTGACCCATTAACTACCTCAGCAGGAACTGCTTCTTCATTGGTAGTTGTTACCTGGATGTGAACTGGGATTGGTTCATTCAGTTCACCATTTCCATCTGTAGAATTTGTTTCAGGAAGGTTGCCTTCAGGATTGTTGTCCAATGTGGGTTTTTCAGGCAGATTGGCTTGGACAACATCTATGAATTCAGTGTCTTTGTCTTTTAGACTTAGTCTGGTTGTCCTCTGTGTGATTTCTTCAGGTTCCAAATGATCATTCCTGATCTCAAAGATAGACTCATCAAACACAACATGAGGTGTTTCTTCCACTATAAGGGTTTTCTTGTTGTAGACTCTGAAAGCTCTACTGATTTGAGAGTATCCAAGGAATACTCCCTCATCAGCTTTGCTGTCAAAGGCTTTCAATTGTTCTTTCCCATTATTGTGAATGAAACATTTACAACCAAATATATGAAAATATGACACTTTAGGCATTCTTCCTTTCCAGAGTTCATAGGGGGTTTTGCCTTGCCCCTTAGTGATCAAACATCGATTTTGAGTATGACATGCAGTGTTTATAGCTTCAGCCCAAAACCTCTTAGGTAAATTTGAATCAGCAATTAAGGTTCTAGCAGCTTCTTTTAAAGTTCTATTCCTTCTTTCTGCAACTCCATTTTGTTGGGGAGTTCTAGCTGCTGAGGTTTCATGGGTTATTCCATTAGATGTGCAATACTTGATAATGCTAAGGCTTTTCTCATTTGACAGTCTCTTTAGAAGTTCAGGTAGTTTGACTTGTGTTTCCTTCTTATTAAGGAGAAATACTACCCATGTGAACCTAGAGAAGTCATCTACTACCACCAATGTGTATTTTCTACCATTTATGCTTGTAGGGGTAATTGGTCCAAACAGATCCATATGTAGAAGTTCAAGTACCCTTTTTGTGGAGATGACTGGTTTACCTTTAAATGAGGCTTTAATCTGTTTTCCTTCTTGACATGGCTTACACACATGTTCTTTAATGAAAACCTCATTAGGCAGTCCTTTAACTAATGCATTTCTAGCAAGTTTATTCATAGATTTGAAGTTCAGGTGGTTTAGCCTTTTGTGCCATAACCAACTTTGTTCACTAGAACTTTTAGCAATAAAGCATGCAGCATCAGTAGACTTGTCCCAGTCTGCAAAATACACATTTCCCTTCCTAGTTCCAGTCAATCGAGTTTGTTGAGTTTTATCCTTAATTAGACACTTTCCACTTGAAAACTTAACATTAAAATCTTTATCACAGAATTGACTGATACTTAGGAGATTATATTTGAGACCAGCTACATAAGATACATTGGTTACTTTGATGTTACCAATCATCAAAGTACCATAACCTTTTGTAGTTGCTTGTGAGCTGTCTCCAAAAGTAACATTTGGGCCTTCTTTTTCAATGAAGTCAGTGAGGAGTTCCTTGTTTCCAGTCATGTGCCTTGAGCATCCACTGTCAAGGTACCATGCTGTCTTTTTGTTCATGCTCCTCTTCTTGTGGCCCATTGGTACCTGCATTTAGATAGGTTTAGGTACCCTTTGAGTTTTGGGTCCTGAGAGGTTAGCTGTACCTTTGGGAACCCAAACTTGCCTAATAACCCTGATTGATTCAAGGTGGCTAAGTTGATTTCCTTGTGCATCAACATACACTGTCTTTCCCTTAAATGCCTTTGGGAAAGTATGTGTGAATGTGTTAACTCTGTAAGTTTCAGAGGAGTTATGCACTCTCCTGAACTTAAGAGTTCTTTGTGCAGCTTGATGAAATCTTTGAGGAAAGGCCTTTTTATGACCATTACCCTTTGGCATGAAGGGTTTTGGTTGTCTCATTTTATTCTGCCTGTGAGGGTAGTTGTCCTTAGGTCTATTCAGCTGAGGCTTTCTCAGATGAGTTGGCCTAGGCTGATTATACCTTGGATAATTCCTCTGAACATTGTTCAGGAGAGTTGCCCTTCCATTGGGTCTACTCTGCTGACCAATATTCCTCTTGTGCTCAGGAGCTTTGGCCATCTCCTTAGGTTTTGGCCTATTCTCCTGAATCACTTGAGTAGGCATTTCATTCAATTTGCCCTTTCCTTTGTTCAGTGGCTGAATTATTTCATTTTCAGTTTGTGCCACTGACTTAACAAAGATTCTCTTAGTGTTACTTACAGAGGCAACACTAAGACAAGGTGAAGATTCAAATGGATCAAAGCCTAATCCACTTTTTTGAGCCATAGGTCTTTGATAACTTTGAATTTCCTCTATTGCTCTAGAGGATTTGTTCAAAGCAGACATCTTTAATTTCAGGCTTTCTTCACTTAATTTAAGAATATCATATTCATGTGAGAGATTTTCAAATTTGGCATTGAGAATTTTAAGTTCAAAATCTTTTCTCTTCTGAGAGAGAAGTTGATCATCAATCTCCTTTTGTTGGTCAACTATCCTGAGATTTGCTTCCTCAAGCTCTCTCAAGATTTGTTGATACAATTCAGTAGATTTGACATCAACAGCTACCTCAGAGTTTTTGGCAAGTTCAATAGCCAATCTTTCATTTTCTCTCACACAGTTGTCATGAAATTCTTGTAATCTAGTGAAGTCTTCCATCAACTTTCCTAAGGAAAGTTTCAGGTTAACCTCACTAGTGTTTTGTGAGATGAATGATGGTGAACTAGAAGTAGAGGATACCTCATCATCCTCAAGAGCCATGTTGCAAACATCATCATCATCATCACTGTTGGAGAATAATCCATTACAGGAGTTGAAGCTTTCAGCACTATCAGATTCTTCACCAGCCATCATGGCTTTTCTATTGGTGAATTTTCTGTCTCTTTTAGCTTGTCTCTCTCTTCTTTCTTTAGAGCTCAATTCAGGGCAGTCATACTGAAAGTGCCCTTTCTTTTTGCAATTATAGCACAGGTCTTCATCATCATCCTTCTTGGATTCTTCTCTTCTCTTAGATGAAGAAGGATCAGCTCTACTGGATCTTCTCCTATCAGAGGACTTGTCCTCTGATCTTTTCTCTTCAGGCTTTTTGTCCTCAGCCTGATCTTCAGGGGAGTTGTATCTTCTCCTGAATTTGTTGTCTTGGTAGAATTTCTTGTATCTACCAAACCTTGTGTTGAGTTTGTCAAACCTTCTAGCCATCAAGGCTAGTTCTTCCTTCATTTCAGTCTTAGAGACTGTCTTTGATGATCTGGGAGTGGGTTGCATTTCTTGTTCAGCAACTTTGGCTTTGAATGCCACTCCCTTAGTAGGATTTGAAGGTTCCTCAACAGGCTTTCTTCTATTGAGGTCAAACTCATAGGCTTTAAGTTCTGAGAATATTTGTTGCATGGGCATGGTGGAGAGATCTTTGGTATTCTGCATCATTACAACATAGACATCCCACTTTTGAGTGAGACTCCTTAGGATTTTCAGTCCAACCTCTCTCTTGGTGTAGACCTTGCCCAATGAGTTAATCTCATTCATCACATCAGTGAATCTACCAGCAAATTTGTCAATGGACTCATCAGTTTCCATTGAAAATTGTTCAAACTTCTGCACAGCAACTTGGAGCTTGTTCTCCTTGATCTTTTCAGTGCCCTCACACATTTCAGCAAGAGTATCCCAAATTTCTTTGGCTGTTGTGCAGTGGTAGACTCTTCCCATGACTGCATCTGGAATTGTTTGATAAAGGGTGTTCATTGCTAGATAATTCAGATTATCCTTCCTTTTTTCATCAGCAGTGAAGTCATCTTCATCTTTGGGAATCAGTTCCCTTATATCTGCTTTTTGCTCAGCTGTCACTCTGGGGTTAGTTTGAGTAAACACAAAAGGTCCTCTTGTGATTACTCTTAGCATATCAGTATGAAGAGATGCAAGATGAGCCCTCATTCTAATTTTCCAGAAATCATAATTGTCTATTGAAAACATGGGCAGTTTGTGGTGAGAAATATGGTTGACTGGATTTGTGGCCATATTGTCCAAACCTTGGACAGCAGGTGGAGGAACAGCATTGTTGTTGGCCATATCTCACAAATAATCAGTTAGTCAACAAGTGATGGATTTCAGATAGAGATCAGTTCAGTGACCACACAAATATGAGAGTTTTGAAAATCAAGATGGATTTTCAGAAGCAGTGGTCTTTGAACCCCTGCTCTGATACCACTTGTTGGTCCTGAAAGGAGTATATAACAAGTGTATGGGGGGGGATACACTTGTATGCAATTCTTTTGCTAATTTTGATCAAATCAGAGTTCAGCAAGGTTGTCTTGGACAACTCTGCTGAAGAAGATTAACTCTTCTAAGATAATCAAACTACTAAGTACTATTGAGTACTTAGTTGAATAACTATCTAGGGGAGTTATATGTGCGGAATAGTGGTTGGCCCTTTAAGTTTAGACTCCTTTAATTTCTGAAATCACTTAGTCAATGCAACACAGTCCAGTTTTTCAGGGAACTTGTCCAAATATGTTTTAGCACAGTCTTTGAAAGTTTATCCTTGAAAGATCAGTTTTGTGTGCAGTGTTGAGTGTATGAAAGTACTTGTAAAGCAAATCAACACAAGAGTTTATAGTGGTTCAGAGACTCAAGCTCCTACATCCACTTTCCCTGATTTAACAGGATAATTCCTTCACTCTTGGAATTAACTTGTTTTATAGTGCCAAGGTGCACTTGATCAAGAACACCACTCCTTGGTGAATTGATCCCTAGGATGTCTAGAGTCCTAGTACCCTCTTCTCAACTCAGAACTGAACTGTTCTTCTCTCAACAGTCAGCTCCTACCACTTCTACTACTACAACCTTCTCACTTTCACTCTTGAAAGATGTAAGGGTTGAAGTAAGGTTCCAACTAATGAGATATCCTTTACAATGAAGACCAGTGTATAAGGATAGGATATCTCTCTAAGCTTGTGTATGGATATACAATGAAGTTCAGCTTAGATGAAGTGTTTGAAGACTAAGATAGTCTTTGAAAGCTTTGAAAGCACTCTAGCTTGTGAGAACTTTGAGCTTAATTGGATTGTGTTGAGGTGCTGTTGGATAGTTGGATTGTTGGACACTTTCAAATGGTCTTCACACTTCTGTATTTATAGACAAAATGGAGGATTTGCCCGTTGGAGAGGCAGCCCCAAATTGCTATAAATGTCTTCCTTGAGTTCTTCAAACTGGAAGACAGATTCTTGATAGTGACATGTCCTTATTTGGGTAATAAACGGCTTGTAAGACTTTGTCTTCATTCTGCAGCACTTTTCCCAATGTTTGACTTCTTGTTAGGACTTGGACATGGCTTCTGAAGGTTGATCCAATGATAGGACAACATTCCTTATCAACTAGACAACTCTCCTTATCACTATCAGCAGTTTTGCTTTTCAGCAAGGTTGGCTTGCTCTTCTTCAGATGACTTGGCTCTTTCCCTTTATTTCATTCCAAGATGATCTTGGCATGTTTCTTTGGTGATCTTTAGGGTGTGGTTGTCTCTTTCTCTTCAGCATAGTTGACCTTCAACCTTTAGAACATCTGTTCTGATTCAATCATGCTGAGACAACTTTTCTGGACAACTCTTCTGATCAGCATATTTGGTCTTTTAGCATCAGAGCACTTTACACATAGAGTTGGCTTCTCTGGACAACTCTCCTGATCAAAAACCTTTGAGTAGTCTTGTACTTTTGAGCTAGGTAAAGTTGTTCTGGCTTCTTTGGACAACTCTGCTGACCAGTGTCATTAAGCTTGTCCTTTTGATTTTACCAATCTTGCATATGGACACTTTCTCTGGACAACTCTCCTGATCAGTGCATTTGGTTTTCCATAGAGTGTCCTTGCTCTTTAAGTGATTGTTCCAGAATTCGAGCCTTGAGGGGACTTGATCTTGATCATCTTCAAAGCATAGGTTCCCCCTCAAATTGTGCATCTAATTGTCTAAGAGCTGCCTAACACTTCAGCTTTTCATCTAGTCTATAATCTATATGTTCTAACATTCCTAGAACATATTTATATTGACTTAGGCATGTCTCAGGGGGTTTTGGTATTAGATCAAAACATATCTCATTTTATTCCCAACACATATTAATTAGTAACTGAAGACGCCAATTCCATCTAGACACCTAGATACTCATGTGCACGCCGCTCTCGGGTTTGCGCACCAGTCTTGAAAGGAGGTCGAGTCGGGACATTCTTTGTGAAGGCATAAAATGCTTCAGGCCTTTGCTCTGATTTCTTCGAACATTTTTTTTTGGTTTCGGCTCCTCCACTACAAGAAAAAGTGCCTATTAGTACATTAATTTAAATACACTATAAAATAAATGTATTGAAAACTAATCTATTAGTACACTAAATTTACAAGCTACAATTTTCTACTCCCTATCGAGGCCGGTTTTAGAGAGAAGGGAGAGCTTCTGTCTCTAGAGAGTTGCTCCTCCCTTTCTCCACCGGTCTCCGCCGGCGGTCCGTCGTAGATTCGTCGTTCATGTTGTCGTCATCGTTTTTGTCTCATTTGCTGCTCTATCTTTGTTGTCCTTCCGCCTAAGATGTGTGTTGATTTTTCGCTTCTCTCCGATCTCTTCTGGTATTTTGGTTTTCGCAAGATCTGTGTTGTAGATTTGTATGATCGTTGTAGATCTACAAGATTTGGGTCGTAGATTTGTAGATCTGCAAGATCTGGGTTGTAGATCTATAGATCTGCAGATCTAAGTTGTAGATCTGCAAACCTGAGTTGTTGATTTGTAGATATGTTGTAGTTCTTTTGTGAGTCTCTTTTTTTGTGGTTGAGATCTGCAGATCTGAATTGTAAATCTGCAGATCTGTTGTAGTTTTTTTGTGTGTGTCTCGTTTGTGGTTGGGCTCCTTGGGATAGACTTGTGAGCCTTGGTTTCTAGTTCTTGAGATCGGGAACTTGGTGGAACTTTGCCTATTTTTTTTGTTTCCTATTCTTGACATGAAACACCTTAGTGTGGGGGTTGTCTCGTTTAAAGATTGGAGACCTGGACATGAGAAACTTGTCTTTTCTATTCACACGATTGAAGTGAACGGCGATATCCGCATTAGTTTGAAGATCAAGATCTTAGTTCGTGATTTATAATTTTATTTGATGATTAAAACCCCTCTAAAAAAAAAAATTTATACTCCCTATCAATACACTATTAATTAAATGTCCTAATACAATACAATTATGACATAACAACTAGTGTATTATTAGCCTTATTTTAATTTCAAAGAATTAATAATATTATGTTAATATAATTACCACAACTAACTGATTTTTTTTAAGGTCATCACTTTTAAACTTACGATTTTATACCATTTTTTTAAATAATAAATAAAGAAAATTATTATATACTAAAAATATTAAAATTAATCCTCTTTTTGCTGGAAGAAGAATTCAAACCGACATTATATATTAATATTAATATATTAATATACAATAATATATTATTATAATATTATTAATATAACATCCTAATTCTAATCCAGAAACCCTTAGGTTGCGTTTGAATGGGTGGATGAGAGGATTTCAAAAATAGATGAATTTCAAATGAGTTTTAGTGAGAATTTAAAATCCTCTCAATTTTAACTAAAAAAAAATATGCTAAGAATTTGAAATTCATTCATTTAAATTTTAATCCAAATAAGTGGAGTAAATTTTGATTGTGGATTTAAAATCCATATACCAAATCCCTCCATCCAAACGGAGCTTATCATGTTATCATGCGGTTTCCAAAATCCCAGCCCCAAATCCCAATCCCAATCCCTCATCGTCGTCTTCGACTCCCCCTCCCCTCACCAATTCACAGTCAACACAAAACACACCCTTCCACCTCCTCTGCACGACCTCCTTTGTCGGAGGA
The DNA here is from genome assembly GCA_963675135.1 of Galeopsis tetrahit. Lineage (NCBI taxonomy): Eukaryota > Viridiplantae > Streptophyta > Magnoliopsida > Lamiales > Lamiaceae > Galeopsis > Galeopsis tetrahit. Next base: position 65,051,621 of record OY776122.1, on the reverse strand, counting down.
ATTGCAACGATCGCTCGCACCGACCACCTACTCGGAACGCTGCAGCGCCCACCCACTCCAACTCTCTTCTGCCATCGGCATCTTCACACGTCGTCAAAGACCGAGAGATAAGTGTGGTTGTATATATGTATTTTGATTTTCGGGAAGAAGAATAGGGTGTTTAATGATTCTACATTTTTTTGGGGGAGTAATTTGGTTCTGCATTTCGGTTATATATTTGAAGTAATTTGATTCTGCATTTATGTATTTGAAGTAATTTCGGTGTTACTCTGCCTTGCTTCGGTTTCGATTACCAATAATGGAATTTCGATTATTTCCGGCATGTGTATGCTTTTTCAGTGAAAATGTTGGTTGCAGTTGGCCATCTGAAATTCTGTTAGCAATATGAGTCTACTATGGACAATACTCTTATAATATGTTACATGTATTATATCATAGATATTAAATGTTGTACTTGTTCTATTTGTGTATTTATAGGTTTCTAGGTACTTAATGTCAATTCTCTCTTTATAGGTTTTTATTTGTGTATTTACACTTCGCAGCTTTAGTTCAGCTAGCCGAGTTGCATCAGTTGCTTAGAGTTTGATTCATAAGAAAGTTAATTTATTTCTTATTTCAAGAGCAAGTTTTGGATTTACTGAATGTAAAGATCACAAATAGTTGATGAGGTATTTCATTTTTCTTGCCTTTCAGTTTCTATGTCATCTATTTAGTTGATTAAAAGTTTCAATCATGTGAATTTTTACAAACTCCAATAGCTAATGAGTTATGGGTTACACTAGTTGTATGGATATTTATTTAGTTGATTAATAGTTGGTTATTTGTTTCTTGGAATCTGAATCATAAAGTGTCATCTTTCTTCTATATTTTATTTTCTTCATGTTGGTTTATTTATTCTTAGATTTTAGTGATATACTTGATAGTTGAAAAATATGGTAATGGATTTTATAAATTTTTCTTGGTGTAATTGCCAAAGATAGTGGTTTACTTAATACTAATATCTTACTAAGTAGGACAGTTTGGATTGATTCCAAGTCCAAATTTTTTGTTAGTGGAGGTTCTTATGATTCTCAATTAAGTCCTTGGAAATGTTTCTAACACTGAATGTTAGTTTTTCAAATTCTTGCAATTATTCCAATAATTTTCTTTTTAAGATGCTAGTATCAGAAAAATAAAAAGAAGGATAAAAACACTTGTTACTCTTCTTCTCCATTTTGACTTGAATTATTCTAATGCGAAAGACAATTTGAGGTCTGATGAAGTACATTTTCCCAACCTTTCCCAGAAATGGAGTATCATGTCTAAGAAACTATACTTGTTTTACTGAATCAAGTACTTTTAGTTCTGAAGTTGTAGCATAGATTTTATGTTCTAAATCTAACACATAGAAAATGCAATTTTTTTGCTACATTATTTGTCCTCCCTATTTTTTCACTCATCATGCTTATTGCTTGTTCATGTAAAGGTTTAATTATATGTTTCATTTTTCAAGTTCTTGTAATGACACCACGAATCTTGCTTGATGCTTTCGACAGGTTATAATAAGCCTCAATCAGATAAAGACTTTAATATTTGATGAATGTCTTAATGGAAAAGGAAAGCATCAATATGCTTGCATAATGATGGTACGCAAATTAAATGATCTATGTATTCAGCTCATCAAATTTATATATGCTGGTTCTCAGTTCAATTTATGGTTATATATGAATATTTTTTGCTTATGGTTTTTTATTGTTGTTAACTTGGTTCTTGTGTTTCTAGGATATATTGTAGAATGAAAGTATGCATGCTCACATGGATTAATATTTGTGAATCTACGATTCTACATCCTCATATGGAGCTCCATGATATTTAACTTGCTATTTTTTCTCTCTGAATCTGTAGTAGTGATAAATTATTTCCGAATATATTGCTAGTATTTTATCTATTGTAGGTCTGGTGTGCTAGATATGTGATTTACTTATACTATCTATAAACCAGGAAACTATTGTCATCATATATTCTCGAGGCCTATGATGATTAAATATTTTTTTGTCTACATTGTCTATTTGTGAATAGAAGAGTTGTTTTGAATTAAGGCCTCGAGGAAGATGAGAGATTTTTTTTAATAGCATGTTTGGTATAATTATATTTATGTACTCAAATAATGTTTCTATAATATCTTAAACATATGAAAAATGTTATGTGTTTTTGTAGGGGAGGAGCAGAAGGAGAGAGATCGATTATTGCTAAAGATTGAAGGGTCTGAGAGCCTAAGACAGTCAATTCAGAATTTCATATTATTCTTTCACATAAAATATTTTCTATTTTACTATTATTGTGATTATTATATAATATTATTATAAATTCGTATTATTAATCTAATTGAAATTTGAAAATAATATAAATAAAAGAAACTCATGACAAACGGTTGATTAGTAATAATTAATATTACGAAATAATAATTAATAAAAAAATAGTTTTAAAATGAATGTATCTTTGACACTTAATAATGTAGTATTTGCTAAAATAGAAAATTATGATAATAAAAAATAATTTTAATAATAATTCTATCATCATGACATTTAATATTGCATTATTAATTAATATTGATTAATTATTTGATTAATTAAGTGTAGTCTAAATTGCTTATTCATGACATTTAAGAATGTCTTATTAGATTGATATCTATTATTACATTAGCTTAGAAGACATTTTAAGGAAATGTCATGATAAATGAAATGTACTAAAAGGTGATATATGATGACAATTTTAAATGTCTAGAAAAGCCTTTTTTCTTGTAGTGCTCATTTGAAAAAATCATTTTATTTCTGGCATTCCATATAAACTAGACCGTCAAACACCATATGCACTCCAAGATAAATTTCTTACGTTTGAATCCGACGATACCACAGTATTGGTGAAAATCGGAAGCTGAGCTAATCTGCATCGGCGCGCTGAATCCGAACCAAGAAAGAGCAATCTCCAAATTTTGTTGGCCCTGATACAGCCAAAAATCAGGTGTTGGATATTTTCTTCAATCGCTCCACAGATTGTGCAATGTAAATCGTCACCATTTCCCAAAATGTTACGTTTGTTGAGTTCGCTCCGAGTGGCAATTCGTCCTCTTATCACTTTCCATGCTAAGACCGAGTATTTTGAGGGGGTCAATTTATTCCAAATAGACTTGAGGACTGATAGAGCCCCTTCTTGAAGGATTTGGATTGGCGCAGCAGGTTCGAAACCTTCATACGCTACCTTGGGGCTGTACAAACCGTTAGTTGTAGCCTTCCATCGCCAAGTGTCTAAGGACGAGGTCTGCAAATTGAGATTCTCCAGCGATCAAATCAGCTGTCCAGCAAGGTTTTCTTCCCAGGTGAAGAGAGGTCTTCTCCATTGTATATCCCAGGTCCAGTTGCCATTCGCCCATATTCCAGCTTCATTAAGACGGGCCTCCTTGCTAACGCAGATTGAGAAGAGCCTCCTCGGAAATTGAAGTTTTAGCGCAGGATCGTCCGACCATCTATCATGCCAAAGAAATGTATCGCTGTCATTCCCTAGGACCCTGGACATGTTGTTGTTGAACCAAAGATTTTGAGCATTTTCAAAGAATAAATTACTTAGCATTTTCCACCAAATTGATGGCATATTTCTGTTCGCCTGGGTTTCTGGGGAACCTGTCAAGAAAATGTAATATTTTGAATCAAGTATTTTGACCGAAAGAGCATTGGGTTCCGTTCGTAGTCTCCACGCTACCTGCCAAGAAGAACAATGTTAAATAAATCAAGATTTCGAACACCAAGTCCCCCAACTTGTTTAGGTCTACATATGTCATTCCATGAAACCCATGTAATTTTTGTAGAGCACACACCACCCCCCATAAAAAGTTGTGTTGTAATCTAACTAATTCACTCAAGATTTTCTTAGGAATGCGGTATAAGGATAAATAATAAATAGGCAACGATACGAGAACCACATTGAGCAGTGTAATTCATCCACCAAGAGAGATTTGTCGATCTTCCCACATCTTGATTTTGTTCTTAACTTTCTCAATCACCCTTTTCCAAGCTTCTGCCCTATGTTCCAAATTTGTCGAACCAAGAAAAGATCTTCCCTCTTTCTCCGTTACTTTTAATCTGCATCTCCAAATTTTATTTCCCTTATTGAACATTTAAATTTTATTATGTCACACATTTCTTTCAGAGTGCTCAACATGTCGATCCTCTTTCTTCACCCACATGTACCAAAAGGGACCCCTTCTCCTTGTTGATCAACCTCCATCTCCCCCGCATCCCTCTCCCCTATCACCATCCTCTAGTTCCTCCCCAAGTTCTACTTCAAATCATTTATCTGGGCAGCTTTATGTAGAATTGCCAATTGATGTTGATAATCATACATTGCATGATGTTTCTAATGTTTCTCCTAAGGTTCCAGGTACTCATACACAGGTTTCACCTCCACTAATAAATCAACATCCGATGACCACAAGATTAAAAGTCGGGATTGTTAAGTTGAAGGTTCTCACTGCTATTTCTCCTGTACTTGAGCCTATTTCTTACAAAGCAGCCTTGATGCATCCCTAGTGGAAAGAAGCTATGGAAAAAGATATGGTGCCTGCTAAGAAATGGAACTTGGGAGCTTTGTCGCACACCCTCAAACCATTCCATAATTGGTTGTAAATGGGTGTTTAAGCTGAAAAAGAATGCAGATGGGAGCATCTCGAGATACAAAGCAAGACTCGTTGCCAAGGGTTATACCCATGTGCTTGGTATGGATTTTACTGACACATTTAGCCCTGTTGTTAAATCTTACTATCAGATTAATATTATCACTTGCTTTGCATCACTCTTCTCCACTTCATCAATTAGATGTGGATAATGATTTCCTCAACGGTGATTTAGAGAATGACTTGTATATGGTGCAGCCTTCGGGCTTTGAGTTAGGCCATGATCTTGTTTGGAAACTCAAGAAATCTCTATACGGTTTGAGACAAGCTTCACGGGTTTGGACATCAAAATTTGCTTCTGCCCTTCAAACTCTTGTTTTTCAAACCTCTCGCACAGATTCCTCACTTTACTTTCGCCATTTTGGTGGGGCTCTAATTTTGATCATGGCTTACGTCGATGACACTGTTATCACAGGATCCATCTCCACTCAAATTCAATAGGTAATTCGCTCTCTGCATAAATTTTTCTCAATCAAGTATTTTGGTGAGCTTAATTACTTCTTGGGTATTGATATCCAGCGATCTGCAACTGGTATGGTTTCAAATCAAAAGAAATACATTCATAAATTGTTGCAAAGGGCTGGTATGGTTGATGCCAAGGGTATTAGCACTCCCATGATAACATGAAATCACTTGTCCAAAGATGATGGACGTCCGATCCCGGATCCTCAACTTTATCGCAGCATAGTTGGGGGGCTCCAATATGCTACTATCACGTGTCCGGACATTGCTTATGCCGTAAATAATGTTAGCCAATTCATGCAACACCCTATTGATACACATTGGAAGGCTATGAAACAGATTCTCTGATACTTGGCCGCCACTATAGATCACGGCCTTACTTATTCTAAGCCAACAATTCTTGATCGTATTGCTTTCGCTGATGCAGATTGGGCCAATGATTAGGATGACAAGAGGTCTACCACAGGCCAATGCGTATTTTTCGGTGGCAATCTAGTAGCTTGGTGTGCTAAGAAACAACCAATTGTGTCTCAATCGAGTACGGAGGCTGAATATAGAAGTTTGGCTTCAGTTACGTGTGAGCTTATTTGAATTCAGTCACGTCTTAAAGAGGTGCACAGATTCCTCACTATATAATCAAGGTGCGATATCCCTTTCCTCTAATCCGGTGTTTCATTCCCGCATAAAGCATTTGGAGGTTGATCTACATTTCATTAGGGAGCGAGTTCCAAAGAATTAGATTCGAGTTCAACACGTGCCGAATACGAGTATTAATCAAGTGGCATATATTTTTACCAAGCCGCTTTCGAACCAATTTTTCAGTCGTTTGAGGAACAAGTTATCTGTGTTCCCTCACCCTCCCTCAAAATTGAGGGGACATATTGAAGACATTGAAAATGTTGATTGTCCATGTCACATGGAGACTGTCACATATGCAATGAAGTCAAGCAAGCTGGAAACACAAACTACAAATCAAGGGATATAGCATATTCCATTAAAGATTCATTTATTCTCTTCTATCCTATTTGACAACAATTCACTCTTCATCTAGTCTGCATCTAGTACATGTTTGTTAGAAGGGAAATATTTGGATTGTAGTATTGACAAGTTGTAATGTGACAAGTGTCATGAACATATAGATGCTCTATGCTATAAATAACATTGAAAGCTAATAAATATATAATTAATTAATATTAATTATTATTTATTTATTCCACACATGAGTAGATAATTATGAGTGGAATTTATTTAATAACTCCTTATATAAGAAAATCCAACAGGATTTTCCATGACAACTGAAATACAGAGAATTATGTTCTCTTCCATTACCCGCTCATAAGACAGAAAGATAGAAACATAGATTTATGTATTCTGTCAAATACGCTTCACACACACTTAAATTTAGATGGGCATGTAGATTGTGGATACTAGAAGCGGTTTGTGAAACAATTCATGTGATCGTGTTCTGACTACGCGGATCACAATACGTATGTGGAATTCAACGGGTTCTAGAATCTTCCGCTGCATTGAGAATTACATGTAGGTAATTCTAATTCTGATTTCTCAATTAATTAATTTCAACATTGGTATCAGAGCCAGTGAGTTGGATTCTCGTACGTTTCAATGTGAATTTCTCGTTTAAATGCATGCCTGTAATTATAGTTGATTATGCACGGCATAAATGAAGAATCTGTAAAAATTTCAGAATTCAATTATTTCAAACGGTAGAATTAGGGGCTGAATTTTTTACTGTACATTCTCAGTATAGTGTAGAGGATATCTGAAAATTTTCAGAATTTTTGGCCTTACCGTTTGGAATAAATAAATTGGTCTTTGGAAATTTACAGAAACTTTGACTGGAAATTACGAATTATATATAGGGAATCATGATTAATTCTTGTTACTGGGTTGAAGTACATTGAATGAGAATTCCATCGATATAAAGTTTGTTAATTTTGGCCAAGAAACGAATGAGTTATGAATTTTTTGAAAAATTCACGTTTCTGGGGTAATTCTGAAAAGTTTCAGAAACTTTGTGGGTGGCTGAATGAGAATTAGATATTCTCTAAGGACCATTCATCAATTAGTCGTTGTGGGCTCTTTTAAACTTGTTTCGGCTCGTTTAGGCTCGTTATATCTCCGTTTTTAATTCAGAAAATTGATGTGAACTTCGTTTTTCGTGTAAATTCTTAATTTTCATAGTATGAAGGTATTTGAACAATGAAAAGTTTAAGTACTTATTTATCTATAGGAATGAGAACCTTGGTATGGACTTATTTCACTTGTGAATTAGCTATATATACACATTGAATTAAATTTCTTTGCGTAATTATGGGCTTAAAATTCATGTGTTCGAGTTTGTAAACATTAAATTAGTTTTAATGGTTGCTCGTTTTATGGATATGACTCGAAAATAATTAGAACATTTAATGTTCAATAAATTCGAGATATGGAGTTAAACTCCATAATTTTAAGAATTACATGATTAAGAGCTATTTTTTTTGGAACTTTACGTTGCTTAATGTACATGTATAGTTTATCACTATTTTATTATCACGTACGGATATTCCGATTGATTAGCTCATGATTTAATTGGAGTTAAAACTTGAGCTAAGACAATTTCAAGAGAACTTATTGTAGTTTTCTGAGATGAATTGTGTCTAGATTGGAAAGTGGTAATTTTATGAAAATTGTTGACATGATTGGGTAAAAAGATACCAGTGAACTAGTCGTTGGAACAACTTGTTTACGTGTTGAAAAATGATTTCGGGGATCCGGCATTCTTAGCTTGAGAAGTTGGAGCAACATTCAGATGGAGAACCATGATCTGTGATTTTTCCCATTATTTTTTCATAATATTGGTACTAAAGTAGTACTACAAGAGTGCATAAAATACATTGAAGGTTATCCGAAATCTTCAAGTTAACTGCCTGATAGTGTAGCTGAAACGAGATTTTTCTGAAATAACTGTTGGGATATGGTTTATATTAATAAAAGAAAATTTGATTTTGATTAGATACCAAAACCCTAAGTAAAACCCCAAGTATGATGATTTGCCAAGTCTAGATTTTTCAGGTTAGAAAAAGCTCATATATGTTAGGGAGCTTTAATTTTTCTTAGATAGATTATTCTTTGAATCTATGACAAATGACCTGAAAGCACAAAGCACATGAAGACAAGTAACATTGAAGACAAGAAGCTGAAGTGTTATGGAAAAATGACGAGGATTCATGAAGACAAGTATGTTGAAAGATAAAAGTCAAGTATGATGAATTTGGATATTCATATACTTTGGACTTGGCACACTTATGGTCAAAGACGATGGATGACGAGGCATTTTACCCATTACGAGGCCGTTAGCGGAAAGGACGGAATTATTCCAAAACAGCCAATGAATTAGTGCCACCCGTCACTGCGCATAACAAATTCTGAGAATGGAATGTGTTGGTCCTGAAAGGAGTATATAACAAGTGTATGGGGGGGGGGGGAATACACTTGTATGCAAATCTTTTTCAAACTTAACCAAATATGACTTCAGCAAGACTGTCCTGGACAACTCTGCTGAGATGAATAACTTCTTAAATATAGTCAATCCACTAAGTACTATTGAGTACTCATTTGAATAACTATCTAAGTTAGTTATATGTGCGGAATTAGTGGTTGGCCCTTTAGTTTAAACTCCTTTTTAATTCTGAAATCTCCTTAACAGTTGCACAGTTTCAGGGAACTTGTCCAAATTTGTTTAGCACAGTCTTAAGGTATATGTCTTTGAAAGATCAGTTCGTGTGCTGTGTTGAATGAATGTAAATGCTTGAAAGTAAATCAACACAAGAGTTTATAGTGGTTCGGAGACTCAAGCTCCTACATCCACTTTCCCTGATTTAAAAGGATAATTCCTTCACTCTTGGAATTAACTTGTTTTATAGTGCCAAGGTGCACTTGATCAACCACATCACTCCTTGGTGCCTTGATCCCTAGGATGTCAAGAGTCCTAGTACCCTCTTCTCAACTCAGAATTAACTGTTCTTCTCTCAACAGTTAACTCCTTACACTTCTACTACTACAACCTTCTAACTTTCTGTCTTGAAAGATATAAGGGTTGAAGTTTGGTTCAGTGTATAAGGATAGTATATCTCTCTAAGCTTTGTATAGATATACAATGAAGAGTAGCTTAGATGAAGTGTTTCTGGAAACTGTGAATGTTCTAAGAAAGCTTGAAGGCTTTTAGTTTCATCAGCAAATGTAGGTGCTAGTTGGATGCCTTCAAATGGTCTCCACACTTCTGTATTTATAGACAAAATTGAGGATTTGCCCGTTGGAGAGGCAGCTTCAATTGTCTATAAATGTCTTCCTTGAACTTTGCAACTGGAAGACAGATTCTTGATAGTGACATGTCCTTTTATTGGGAAATAAACGACTGTAACTACTTTGTCTTCACTTTGCAGCACTCTTCCCAATGTCTAACTTCAAGATTCACTTGATCAAACATGGACATTACTTCTTATGATTGGCCATTGAATAAGGACAACATTCCTTATCACTTGGACAGTTCTGCTTATCAGTATCAGCAGATTCTGGTTATCAGCAGTGTTGGCTCTAGATCTTCAAATGACTTGGCTCTTTCCCTTTCCATGCATCTTAGAATAGGTCTTTGTGCATTCATGATGATGGATAGTTGACCTTGAACTCATCAGCACAGTTGGGCTTGATCTTCAAAACTTGTTCTGGTTCAAATGTGTTGAGACAAACTTGCTGGACAATCCTTCTAAAATTTGATGTTTATTGCAGTAACCTTGATCTTAATGTTGAACTCTACTCAATTGATCTTCAGATAGGCTGTCCTTCATTGTGCATACTTGATCAGTGCAGTTGTCCATTAGCAGACTTAAGGTCAATCCAATTTTGAGCTTTGAGGGGACTTGATCTTTGTAGATTTCTAAGTATAAGTTCCCCCTCAATTTGTGCATCTAATGTATCTAAGAGTTGCCTAACATACCAGCTTCTCAACTAATATAAACTTCATGTTCCAACATTCCTGTAACATGTTCATGCAACCTGACTTATCTAGTTGGCATGTCTAAAAGGGGTTTTGGTATCATAATCAAAACTCATTTTATTCCCAACAGAATGCAAAATGCAGAATGGACGTGAATGCATGTACTATTTGCATGCAGGCCCCTGAACAATTTAAAAGTTCAAATTTGTGGATAAGTTTGCTATCTCCACCAACAGATAGTTTGCTTCATCTATAAATAGGCCACATCTTGAAACATTTCAAGATTACGGGACACACAAGCCATACACATTCTAACAATATTTTAGCATTCAAAAGTATTCAAAACACTCGAGAGATTAAAAGCTTTTAAGCATATTCGTTTGTGAGTGTTATCTTTAGTCCCCACTAGGCAAGCTTACTGTTTCATTATCCTAAGCCTGGAAAGTGATATCCTAGCCTTTACATTCGTTCTTAAATTGTAAAGGATATCACACTTAGTTGGTACAAGAATAAAACCATACTTTCACCTTGAGAGATAGATTGAGAGTATTGTTGAGTTCGTAGAAGTGTTGAGAGTATTGCAACGAGAGAAGGTTGTAAGAAATCAAGAGAAGAAGAAGTAGAGTGCACCTTGGCACTGTAAAAGCAATTTAATTCCAAGTGATTAAGGAATTATCCTATTAAATTAGGAGAGTGGACGTAGGAGCAGTTTATCCTCCGAACCACTATACGTCTTGTGTTCTTACATACTGCATTTAGTTTATTGCTTAAGTTTTTATGTTGTTATAACTGTTTACTGCTATTTGGTAACATAGTACTTAAGTGCATATTAATTGAGGAGTATAATATGGCCTATCATTTATTCCGCATACAAGTTGTTTACTGTTAAGTTCTGTTAGAATATTTTATTTAGTTTTTTCATAGGACTTGACATACTGTACAACTTATTTGACTCTGATTATTTGTGTTGATTACTTGCAAAAAGTTTTTGAAAAACACATACACGTGTATTCCTCTCCCCCCCATACACGTGTCACACTCCTTTTGGAACTAACAAGTGGTATCAGAGCAGGGGTTTAAAGACCACTGCTTTGAGGATCAACTTTGGTTACCTAAACTGATCTACTTGTGTACTTTATGTGATATTTAATATCTTTATTATTCACTATGCCTAACACATCTTCTTTTGAGAATTCTGGTGTAGCTGTTCCACCACCTATTTCAATGGGAACTGTTGGTCCCAAGTTGAGTTAAGATTGATTAAGCTAGTAAAAGTCTAGAGGGGAGGGGTGAATAGACTTTTAAAATTCTTTCAAAATATCAGAGTTTAATGCGGAAATGTGTTCTGAATAGTACTGTTCTTACTGGATCAGATCAGTACTTCCAGTTTCAGTTTTATACTCAACTTTTATTTAGATCTTTACTTAGACAACTTTACTATTCTTGGTTAAACAAATATCAAACAGAAAAGTAAAGAACACAAGATTTTATAGTGGTTCGACAAATGTCTACATCCACTCTCACAATCCCAGTTGTGATGTTTTATTAACTCTTCCTTGAGTTTCTTGTGGCTTAAAGTCCCAAGATTAAGACTGTGATCTTATCGATTACACTCCCAAGTGTATCTTCGATCGACTAGTAATTCTACAAGTAACTAGCACACTTGTTTACAACAACACAAACTTTAAAATGAAAGTAAAACTTCTCTTGAATAGCCTTTGATTTCTTCTCTTCAAATCTGTGGCTCTTCTCAGATTTCTTGATCTCTTCAACTCTGTGAGTTCTTCAAATGCTCTGTAGACTTGCTCTTCGATTGCTTAAGATCAGTAAATGTTCAGTAGTCTTCAGCAGTAGGAGATCATACAGTATTTATAGAACTTAGTATGACAGTTAGCAGTTTGTGAACTAACTTTCAACTAACTCTAAAACTGTTTTTGTAACTTCCTTTTTGTAACCGACTTTGTAACTTCCTTCAACTAATTCCAAGTCAGCATATTCTGCAAAATATATTCAGTTACACCTTAAATAAGTTTTCCAAACTTATTCTTCAAACAAACTAACTCAGCACAGTAAACTACTCTTCTTAGTTTTACTGTTCTTAGTCAGTCAGCACTGTTCTCCAAAACTGTTCTGCACTTCTCCAGAATTCTTCTAAGCTTCTCTTCAACTCTTCTTGAAGTCTTCAACTCTTCAACTAACAAGTGGTATCAGAGCAGGGGTTTAAAGACCACTGCTTTGAGGATCAACTTTGGTTACCTAAACTGATCTACTTGTGCACTTTATGTGATATTTAATATCTTTATTATTCACTATGCCTAACACATCTTCTTTTGAGAATTCTGGTGTAGCTGTTCCACCACCTATTGCAATGGGAACTGTTGGTCCCAAGTTGAGTTAAGATTGATTAAGCTAGTAAAAGTCTAGAGGGGAGGGGTGAATAGACTTTTAAAATTCTTTCAAAATATCAGAGTTTAATGCGGAAATGTGTTCTGAATAGTACTGTTCTTACTGGATCAGATCAGTACTTCCAGTTTCAGTTTTATACTCAACTTTTATTTAGATCTTTACTTAGACAACTTTACTATTCTTGGTTGAACAAATATCAAACAGAAAAGTAAAGAACACAAGATTTTATAGTGGTTCGACAAATGTCTACATCCACTCTCACAATCCTAGTTGTGATGTTTTATTAACTCTTCCTTGAGTTTCTTGTGGCTTAAAGTCCCAAGATTAAGACTGTGATCTTATCGATTACACTCCCAAGTGTATCTTCGATCGACTAGTAATTCTACAAGTAACTAGCACACTTGTTTACAACAACACAAACTTTAAAATGAAAAGTAAAACTTCTCTTGAATAGCCTTTGATTTCTTCTCTTCAAATCTGTGGCTCTTCTCAGATTTCTTGATCTCTTCAACTATGTGAGTTCTTCAAATGCTCTATAGACTTGCTCTTCGATTGCTTAAGATCAGTAAATGTTCAGTAGTCTTCAGCAGTAGGAGATCATACAGTATTTATAGAACTTAGTATGACAGTTAGTAGTTTGTGAACTAACTTTCAACTAACTCTAAAACTGTTTTTGTAACTTCCTTTTTGTAACCGACTTTGTAACTTCCTTCAACTAATTCCAAGTCAGCATATTCTGCAAAATATATTCAGTTACACCTTAAATAAGTTTTCCAAACTTATTCTTCAAACAAACTAACTCAGCACAGTAAACTACTCTTCTTAGTTTTACTGTTCTTAGTCAGTCAGCACAGTTCTCCAAAACTGTTCTGCACTTCTCCAGAATTCTTCTAAACTTCTCTTCAACTCTTCTTGAAGTCTTCTTGTTCTGAAGTAGTCTTCTGAGTCTTCTGATCTTCTTCTAATTTATTATTCTAATCTACTGCTCTGAACTTTACAATGCTGAATACAAAGAGAATCAACTTTACAAATATAAAACCTATCTATACATCAACTGAACTATATACAGATGAGTACATCTAAGTCCTACACTATAAGCTGTCTATACAATACAAAACATCAGCTTAGTTCCTAACAGTTCACATATCAGATCAGTAAACATACTAAGATCAGTAAACATATAAGATCAGTAAACTCAGATTCAATATCTCATTAAGATCAGTAATCATGTATCTCATATAACACAATTATATCAACATATAATCACATATATCATTAACTTCAAGTTGTTTTTGGCCATCAAAACATACAATCATCATCTAGAACATTGTTTCAAAGATTCATATCCCAACAATTTCCCCCTTTTTGATGAAGCCAAAACTACTTAAGTATAATCAGATCAGTAGTTAAGATATATGGTTAAACATAACAATTCATCAATTCAAACATCAGAATAGTATTCACATAAGATCAAACATTACACATACTTCACATAATCACAAAAATATCAAAATCAAGAAAATAAAGATAAGGTTAAGAAATATTATCTCTTCAGCATAGTCCTTCATCTTCAATCTTCATTAGGAATTCTGAATGCCAAATACATCCGATTCTTGATTTCCAGCATGTGCTTGTGATCTGTAATACCTTCATCTTGAATAATCTTAGAAATGATGTTCCCAACTTGACCGTGCTGTCGAGGCACGCAAAATATAGTCCTTAACTTGCTCTACTAATTAGTAGCAGTGGCAAGCCAGGGTCGATCCCTCAAGGAGCAGGAAACTATATCGTGAATCTTTGTATTAATTAAAGAGTACGAATGGGGGAGGGGGTTTGGTTGGCAAGTAACTAAATTATAATCTAAAGCTAAAACACAAAATAATATGCAACAAATTAATATGATGAAACCAATGAGAAAAATAATATCCCAATCCTGAGTTCAGTATCCCCACGATTAAAATTATCCTAATTATTCCCGTGACAATCTTAAATCACTCTCAAATCTCTTCCCTAGAATAACGAGACGCTCAATTATTCCGAATCGTTTCTTAAGATTAGTTAGTTAAGAGACGCTCATTAACCAACCCTATTTACTCAAACAACCTATTGAGATGCTCGCTAGGTTTAATTTGTTAAACGCTTTCAACCACCAAGACGATAGAAAGACTGGACTGCAAAATACGAGACGCTCGATTCACATCATCCAGATTCGTATTACCCCTAGTGAATATTGCACTATTTATTACTCATGAATATAAATCATAACAATTACGGATTACAATTTATACTCTAATTGTAGAATTAATTATGAAATAATCTAGCAGGCCATTACTAAATTAAACATAAATATTCCTAAACATGCAGTCAAGTAATACGAAAAACTCGAGAGATAAAATAAGAAAATGTCACTAGGAATTAATTAAAAGATAATAAAAATTGGGTTCAACATCCCTAGAGTGGGGATATAAAATAAACTAGCCAAGCATCGTCATGAAGTCTACGGAATAAAGTAGAGAAAATATAAACAATACTCAAGTTTGCGTGAGGAAAAACTGCTGCCGATCCCGCCTCCGCTCGCGTCAATTCCCCGTACGTGAAATCCTGCTGCGTAGTGGTCACCGATGGCGTGAATACGCCATTCCCCCTCTTATATATACGTACTCCCAGCCCTATTTATTTCTTAATCCTTGCTAATGGGCTCAAGTCTTGATAATGGGCTGAGCAAATAAGTTAATTAATTAACCCATTCCTCTATATAAAAAATTCCCAGCTACAAATCTCTTCTCAAATGGCCCAATATTATCCTTGTTGCAAATATACTCCAAAACACCTGTAATAACAATAAAATTTCCGAATGAAGTAATTTGCATCCAAAACATAAATGGGTAGAAAAATAATTAAGTGCCACCAAAATAAAAGCATTAAAATGCATAATTAACAACTGAAATTCCGCACAATCTTCTACCTATCAAATCTCCCCAAACTTAAACCAATGCTTGTCCTCAAGCATAAATTATACCAAAGTAAAAGGGATCAGACTTCATACACTGACAAGTTCAAGACATAGCAATATCAAGAGAGAACAAGTGATCATGACTCAAGTGTGATAAAAATAAAATAGGAAGTCTCACCAAGCTCTAACGACTCTCTTGGACTTAAATGCAATAAAATTCAATACCCTCACTAAAAATATCACTCTTTTTCACTCAAGTGTACAAAAAGGGTATCAAGATCACTCACATCAAATCCTAATATGCCATTACCATATGCTTGCTCACAAATCAAGTCTCCACCACTGAAGTTCATGCAAAAATCAAAAGGTCTTTTCTTTGGTTGTAACGTGGCTTCGGGTAAGGGTAGGAAAAGGGAAGAGTATGAGGCTTATTAGTCAAGATAACTTGTGAATTTAGATACATAACAAGCCATGATAACATAACACCCCTTCTCCTTTGCAACAACAATAATTCATGTCCCACGTTTACGCCACTTCCAATTCCCTCAATGGGCTCAAATCACAACCTCCACTCAATTTAATGCCACACGAATGAGTTATTGTGCAACAGCAAGCACATCAACAATGAATCATCGAATGACCTTTTTTTTTTTTCAACTTTCTCTTCTTCACAAGATTTTTTAATTTTTCGAAGCTCTCTTCTTCTCATTTTTTTAGAGGCTCTCTTCTCAAAAATTTTTTTTTTTTTCGCACTTCTCCAATTCTTACAACTCCAATGCTTCTTCATCACTTCTTTTTAAATCACAAACCCAACTTATATGCACTAAACTCACAAGTGTATCTTGAAAATTGGGATCAAACGGATGAAGCTCAACAAAGAAGTGGATTGTGGCTAAAATAATGTGCTTGAACAATGAAAAAGGCGTAGGCTCAACGTGGCTTCTAAGGATAAATTTAACCAGGTAGGAAAATATAAGCGAAAGTGGTTAATCCTACATGCCTTTATCACTTTAATACATGAATTTATATATGTAGTCTTGAAATGTATAAATGAGCAAGTTCTAGAATGAACACACTAAGTTCGACCACACAACACAAGGAAATACTGAGCATATATGATGAATTGCTCTCAGGCTCAAAAGCTCACAGAATGGTTATTGTGCATCGAATCCTACTCATTGTCATCCAAGTTCATCATTGAAATCAGTGAGACAACCTTAGTTAGAAAAATTTTTTTTTTAGTAATCACACTTGCTTCTCTTGCCATGCCATCTTTCTCAAACTAACAATGCACAAGACTCAAACCAATTACACATATGATTAAGAACAATCTTAAACATCCAATTATTCATTTCTACAACCTCCCCAAACTTATTTCATAATAATTTTCAAAACTAAATAACCACAACAAATTAGGAGGTAAAAAAATGAAATAAAGGCATTGAGCTCACCGGGTATTTAGAATTGAGCTGCTAATCCGCTCCTGAAAATGCTCCTACGCACAAAACATGGTAGAACTCTCGACACTGGGTGTCCCAGTGTTGACAAAAATCAGCAATTCTTCCCCAAACTTGTTCTACAAAAACTCTTTCACACATCCGACTCAGCAGCAGACTTATTCCTGAAACAAAACACAAATCGAAAGCAACCAAAAACTGAAACTGACATGAGAAAATAAAGAAAACTACTAATGTTGGGTTGCCTCCCAACCAGCGCCTTTTTTTAACGTCGTTGGCTCGACGGACAACTTTATTTATGCGATCTTTGGGTCTTCTAAATCCACATCTTCAATGTAAGTTTGAGAAAACCCCTCGTGATATGGCTTCAATTGTTGCCCATTCACCTTGAAAATCTTGCTCGTGTCAAGGCTTTTTATTTCGACTGCACCATGAGGAAATATCTTAGTAATCACAAAAGGGCCAATCCAACGAGAACGCAACTTACCTGGAAACAATTTGAGTTTCGAATGATAGAGTAAGACTTTCTCTCCAACAGCAAATTGTTTCCTGTTGATTCTTGCGTCATGGAATGCCTTCGTTTTCTCTTTATAAATCAAAGCATTTTCAAATGCTTCATTCCTTATCTCCTCCAACTCTTGAATTTGCAGCTTCCTGTGTACCCCGGCCTCATCATAGTCCATGTTACACTTTTTAATCGCCCAAAAAGCCTTGTGTTCAAGCTCGACTGGAAGGTGGCACGCCTTACCATAAACCATCCGATATGGGGACATGCCAATCGGGGTCTTATAAGCTGTTCGATATGCCCACAATGCATCTTCCAACCTCAAGCTCCAATCTTTGCGGTTCGGACGAACCGTCTTTTCTAAAATCAGTTTAATCTCTCTATTAGATGCCTCAGCTTGCCCATTCGTCTGCGGGTGGTAAGCTGTGGAGGTCTTATGCATAACAGAGTACTTTCTAAGCAATGCAGCCACTATCCTGTTGTAGAAGTGAGTGCCTCGATCGCTGATGATGGCTCTCGGGATCCCGAACCTAGCAAAGATGTTAGACTTAACGAAACCTGCCACAACTCGAGAATCATTAGTTCGGGTGGCCTTTGCTTCCACCCATTTCGAGACATAATCTACTGCCAATAGAATATATAAATTACCAAAAGAGGATGGAAAAGGTCCCATGAAATCTATGCCCATACATCGAAAATTTCAGAAATTACAATTGGATATTGGGGCATTTGATTTCGTTGAGAGATATTACCTGTTCTTTGGCAGTTGTCACATGCTTTACAAAAAATGTATGCATCTCTAAACAATGACGGCCAGTAGAATCCACATTCTAGTACCTTGTGTGCGGTTCGTTTTGATCCAAAGTGACCTCCACATGCATATGTGTGGCAAAACGTAAGAATTGACTTGAATTCCGCCTCGGGTACACACCTTCTGATTATTTGGTCCGAGCAATGTTTCCATAAGTAGGGATCGTCCCATACATAGTATCTAGCATCACTCTTCAGTTTGTCTCTCCGTACCTTGGGCATACCTGCAGGAAAAGTGTTAGCGACAAGAAAGTTCACTAAATCTGCATACCATGGTGTTTCAGAACCTGACACTGGGGTACCCAGTGTCACCTGATCTCGCAATTGTTGCGAGGCTGCCATCAGTTGCTCGTCTGGGAAACTCTCTTTAAGTGGCGGATCATTCTCCTCTCGCACAACTCGACTGAGATGGTCTGCTACAGAGTTCTCCGCACCCTTCTTATCTCTGATCTCTAAGTCAAATTCTTGAAGCAAGAGAATCCATCTAATCAATCTTGGTTTCGCTTCTTTCTTCGTGAGTAGGAACTTCAATGCTGCATGATCAGAAAAAACAATAACTTTAGTTCCTAAAAGATAAGAGCGAAATTTTTCTAATGCAAATACAACAGCCAACAACTCTTTTTCAGTTGTTGTATAATTAGCTTGAGCTGGGTTTAGGGTCCGAGATGCATAGTATATCACGTGTGCGGATCGTCCAATGCGTTGACCCAACACAGCTCCAACTGCATAATCACTCGCATCACACATTATCTCAAATGGCAAATTCCAATTCGGAGGCTGAACAATTGGTGAAGTTGTCAACAACTTCTTTAATCGATCATATGCCTCTTTACACTCGTTATCAACTTTGAATTCCACATCCTTTTGCAACAATCTGCATAATGGAGAGGCTATCTTGGAGAAGTCCTTAATGAAGCGCCTATAAAAACCTGCATGACCAAGAAACGAGCGAACTTCCCGCACATTTGCAGGGTAAGGCAAAGCAGTAATAAGATCAACTTTTGACTTATCAACCTCAATCCCTCGTGCAGATACAATATGTCCTAAAACTATCCCTTGTTCAACCATGAAGTGACACTTTTCCCAATTAAGCACAAGATTGGTTTCAATGCATCGTTTCAAAATCATAGTTAAATTATCAAGGCATATCTCAAATGAATCACCATACAAACTGAAATCATCCATGAAAACTTCTATGATTTTCCCCACATATTCTGAAAAAATACTTACCATGCATCTTTGGAATGTTGCGGGTGCATTGCAAAGTCCAAAAGGCATTCGCCGGTATGCAAACGTTCCAAAGGGACAAGTAAACGTCGTCTTCTCTTGATCCTCAGGGGCTATTGCAATCTGGAAATAACCTGAAAAACCATCTAGAAAACAGTAAAAAGAATGTCCAGCTAATTTTTCAAGCATTTGATCTATGAACGGTAATGGAAAATGGTCCTTTCGAGTTTTAGCATTGAGTTTGCGATAATCAATGCAAACTCTCCATCCAGTTTGAACTCTAGTAGGAACCATATCGCCTTCTGCATTCTCAACCACGGTTACTCCAGACTTCTTTGGCACACATTGGGTAGGGCTTACCCACTTGCTATCTGAGATTGGGTAAATCATTCCCACATCAAGAAGTTTGATAACTTCTTTTTTCACAACTTCCATCATTGGGGGATTCAACCGTCTTTGTGCTTCTCTAGTGGGAGTGGCATCCTCCTCTAGTAAGATTCGATGCATGCACAAAGATGGGCTGATTCCTCGTATATCCGCAACCGTCCATCCAAGAGCCTTCTTGTGATTCTTCAAGACCACGACTAGAGCTTTCTCTTGATGTTCTGTCAGCTTGGCGGAGATAATCGCCGGTAAAGTTTCTTCCTCGCCCAAGTACACGTACTTTAGATGGGTTGGAAGTGGCTTGAGTTCAAGCTCTGGTGGCTGCAAAATAGATGGCAAAATCCTGGAGTTAGAACGAGGTAAATCAATGAAATTTATTCCAAACCTTGGCAATATTGGCTTTGAATTTTGCAGCGCTGCCAGCATCTCCTTTGATTCTTCTCGAATTGAGATCGCCTCTTGCTGAATTTCTTTGCTCCGAGTAAGTACCACCTCAAGAGTATCTCTGCAATTTAACTCAAACACTTGCTGCACAAGCGGGTCAATGCATTTTATGGAAAACACAGAAGTATCATCAGCAGAGAATCTCATGGAATCATAGATATTAAATTGAATGACTTGCCCATCGAATTCCATCGTGAGGGTTCCCTCACGAACATCTATTTTTGTTTGGGCGGTGTTCAAGAATGGCCTCCCTAACAAAATAGGTGTGGAGATCGAGGGTTCGTCATTCATATTAAGCACGTAAAAATCTGCAGGAAACACCAATTCATTCACTTGCACAAGCACATCTTCAATTACCCCATCAGGATATGCATTACTATGATCTGCTAATTGGATTATCACCCCTGTTTCTCTTAATTCCCCCAAATTCAATGAAGTATAAACAGAACGTGGCATAACATTTATGGATGCACCCAAATCAAGCATAGCCCGCTCAATCATACAATCACCAATCTTACAAGGGATGACAAACATACCTGGGTCCTTGCGCTTTGGTGGTAATTTCCTTTGAAAAATAGCAGAAACACTCTCTCCCATCATCACCTTCTCGTCCCCTTTAAGTCTCCTTTTATGGGTGCATAACTCTTTCAAAAACTTTGCATACCTTGGTATTTGCTTGATTGCATCAATCAATGGTATATTGATTTCCACCTTCTTAAATATGTCCAAGACTTGCTTTTCCTTGTTTTCCTTCATTGCTTTCTCCATCCTAGAAGGAAAGGGTAAAGTGTTAGAATGAGTAGATGCAGAATTTTGAGTTATTACCTGATTTTCGCCAACAGCAGGTTTGACACTGGGCAGCCCAGTGTCGTGGTTGTTCACAGCGTCATGTGCTTTTTCTACATCCTCATCTTCTTCCTTGATATCAGATTTCTCAACACCTTTAGTAGGTTCCTCCAGCTCCTTCCCGCTCCTCAAAACCATAGCGCTAACATTCTTCGGGTTAGTTTCTGGTTGAGATGGTAGCCTTCCATTACATTGGTTCTCCAAGCGATTCACCGTGGTGGCTAATTGACTCATTTGATTCTCAAGATTCTTGATGCTAGAATGAGTGTCTTGCTGAAATTTCAGAGTATTAGTGGCCAGTGATTTGACTATATCTTCCAACGATGCACTCGAACTTTGCTCTCCAACCGGTTTTTGATAATATTGCCTTTGTTGTTGTGGTGGATGAGGTATTTGATCTCCTCCTTGATGACCACCTTGGGAGTTCCCATATCTCATGTTGGGGTGGTGTCTCCATCCTGGATTATATGTGTTTGAGAACGGATCATATTTTCCTCTGTGAAAATTTCCACCATCTACAGCATTGGCGTGTGCATCAATTTCATCAAGGAGAGCTCGACATGTCTCCATTGTATGCTCAGTAGTATTACATATCTTACACGGTGTGACTTGTGAGCGTTCTGCAGCAACTTTTCTAACGAACGAGGCCAATTCAGCTATTTGTTTTTCCACCGACGACTCATTCCCATCACTTATCTTTTTCAAAGGTGCATCCCGGTGGCCAAAATGTTGTGAATTCGCAGCCATATTTGAAATTAAGTCTCTTGCTGCAGCGGGTGTCTTGTCCACTAGTGCCCCTCCACTAGCCGCATCAATCAAGTTTCGATCCATTAGTGACAGCCCTTCATAGAAGTATTGAATTAGCAATTGCTCGCTAATCTGGTGTTGCGGGCAACTCGCAATGAGCTTCTTGAAGTGCTCCCAGTATTCATGGAGCGTCTCGCCTTGCATCTGTCTTACGCCACATATTTCTTTCCTGATATTTGTTGCTCTCGAAGCTGGGAAGTAGCGTGCCAGAAACGTTCTCTCCATCTCTATCCAGGTATTGATCGAGCCCGATGGCAGGTAATAGAGCCAATCCTTTGCCATATCTTTCAGTGAGAACGGGAATGCCAACAACTTTGTTTGTTCTACAGTGAGTCCATTGGGCTTCATGCTCGTGCACACTACATGGAATTTTTTCAAATGCTTGTGTGGATCTTCCCCCATGTAGCCATTGAAAGATGGAAGTAAGTGAATCAGCCTGGCTTAAGTTCAGTGGCTACATTACCCTCGAGTTGAGGAAGAGTAATGCAGAGTGGTTGTTGAGTGAGATCAGGATTAGCCAACTCCTTTAATGTGCGTTCCTCGGCCATCTCGAATTCCTCACTCTCTGAACTGCTGATGTTATCAGTCTCCAGTGCAAAAGGCAGCTGTTTTGCGAGCTCTCGAGTTTCCTTCCTTAACCTTCGTGCCTCTTTCTCAATCTCTGGAATGTAGACAAAGTCGGTCCTGCGAGAAGAACGAGTTAACATGCACAAAACAATGATAAACAATATGTGTGAATTGTGTTGAATATGTTAACTAAAAGTGGGTAGACGTGAACAATATATATGTGTAATTGTACTACCCAAAAAAAAAAAAAATAAAGCAATAGAAAAAAAATAAATTACTACTAAAATTAATACCAAGAACACAAAATAATTTAACACCGCTCCCCGGCAGCGGCGCCAAATTTTGACCGTGCTGTCGAGGCACGCAAAATATAGTCCTTAACTTGCTCTACTAATTAGTAGCAGTGGCAAGCCAGGGTCGATCCCTCAAGGAGCAGGAAACTATATCGTGAATCTTTGTATTAATTAAAGAGTACGAATGGGGGGGGGGGTTTGGTTGGCAAGTAACTAAATTATAATCTAAAGCTAAAACACAAAATAATATGCAACAAATTAATATGATGAAACCAATGAGAAAAATAATATCCCAATCCTGAGTTCAGTATCCCCACGATTAAAATTATCCTAATTATTCCCGTGACAATCTTAAATCACTCTCAAATCTCTTCCCTAGAATAACGAGACGCTCAATTATTCCGAATCGTTTCTTAAGATTAGTTAGTTAAGAGACGCTCATTAACCAACCCTATTTACTCAAACAACCTATTGAGACGCTCGCTAGGTTTAATTTGTTAAACGCTTTCAACCACCAAGACGATAGAAAGACTGGACTGCAAAATACGAGACGCTCGATTCACATCATCCAGATTCGTATTACCCCTAGTGAATGGTGCACTATTTATTACTCATGAATATAAATCATAACAATTACGGATTACAATTTATACTCTAATTGTAGAATTAATTATGAAATAATCTAGCAGGCCATTACTAAATTAAACATAAATATTCCTAAACATGCAGTCAAGTAATACGAAAAACTCGAGAGATAAAATAAGAAAATGTCACTAGGAATTAATTGAAAGATAATAAAAATTGGGTTCAACATTCCTAGAGTTGGGATATAAAATAAACTAGCCAAGCATCGTCATGAAGTCTACGGAATAAAGTAGAGAAAATATAAACAATACTCAAGTTTGCGTGAGGAAAAACTGCTGCCGATCCCGCCTCCGCTCGCGTCAATTCCCCGTACGTGAAATCCTGTTGCGTAGTGGTCACCGATGGCGTGAATACGCCATTGCCCCTCTTATATATACGTACTCCCAGCCCTATTTATTTCTTAATCCTTGCTAATGGGCTCAAGTCTTGATAATGGGCTGAGCAAATAAGTTAATTAATTAACCCATTCCTCTATATAAAAAATTCCCAGCTATAAATCTCTTCTCAAATGGCCCAATATTATCCTTGTTGCAAATATACTCCAAAACACCTGTAATAACAATAAAATTTCCGAATGAAGTAATTTGCATCCAAAACATAAATGGGTAGAAAAATAATTAAGTGCCACCAAAATAAATGCATTAAAATGCATAATTAACAACTGAAATTCCGCACAATCTTCTACCTATCACAACTTCTTTCAAATTAGGTTCTCCATTTTCTAATCTTGGAGGTTCCCAAAATGGTTCTTCCGGACATAAAATCTGAATGTTTGCACCAGCAGCTAACAACAAAATATCTTCCCAGAAGATCCTTGCAACATTCATCATAAAATCTTCAAAATCAGCATACTCATCCTCTTTGGTAGGATGATCACCAAATTTCTTCACAATGAAATTTGCAATTTGCCATTTCTTCTTAATATTATTCCAATATTCCAAATTTTCATCATCAATAATGAATTCTATGTAGTTCTCATTAAGAACTCCAACAGCAGACATAGATTTCATTTTCCTTTTCAATACAACAACTCGATTATCAAACTTCTTTCTTGCAGCTTCTGCATCTTCAACTTCTGTTTTCTAGTCTGTTCATCAGCTTTTCTCTTTTCAAACAATTCAGCTTTCTTCTTGGCTAGTAACTCCTTGTGTTTCTCAACTGCTTCAGCCATCTTTTCATCACTTGGCCTACTACTTGCAACAAGATGCTTAAGCTTACTCTTAGACCTGGTAACTCTTCCAGTCTCTTCAGCTTCTTCTTCATCACTTACAACCAATTTTCTCTTTCTTTTTCCAGAAGAAGATTCAGCAATGTTCTTCTCAACTGTTGCTACAACTTGAGTTTCACCTTCAGAAGCCTTTTGCTGATTTCTGAGATTTATTCTCTTCTTCAAACTGATAATCTCTTCTTTCAGATCATCTATACTTGCTTTTAGCTCATCTTGACTTACAACTAACTGAGCTTGCTGAGTTTGAGTCTGCTCCATCACCTTCATGACCTTTCCTTCCCCCTTTTTGGCTTCATCCTGCCATTCCTTCAAGGGTGTCACAAGCAGCTCAACTTTCCTTTGCAGTTCAGCAGACAAATTCTTTTCTTGCAATCTATGCAGATCATAGATCTTAGACATTGTGTGTTCTATCACTTGCTCATAAGAACTAGTAGCAGTAAGTTTCTCCAATTTCGCAGTAGCTTCTTGAAATTGTTTCAAAGTAGCTTCCAGCTTGCTCTGTAACTCTTCATTATGCTTTTTCAACAATTCAAAGCTTGAGCTATCTGAAACTGTGTCAGTAGGAACAATTCTAACTGTCTCTTGAACATCATCAAGCACAATATTCTCAGCAACTTCAATTGGTGTGCTTTCCAGCTCATCAGCACCCAAATTTGGTTCCTCTAAGACAACAGTCTCTTCAATTACAACTGTGTTCTCAAACACCTCAGTTGCATTGGTATCAGCTTCATAATCAGCTTCCATATCAGCTTGATTATCAACATCTTCAGCACCAACTTCCTCAGCTTCCATATTGATATCAATATCAACATTCTCATCAGCAGACTTAACCACAGAATATTTACACCCAGTTAACCTTTCAATCAAATGAATAACTGAATCTAAAGTGGCTAATTCTGTAAAAGATTGAACACCTGCAACTTCTCTCTGTTCTTGTTCCCAATCATGGAAAACCGATAAACCACCCATGCCTTCTACTACAACTAACAACTCATTCAGGCCAATCCTTCTAAGATATACCCAAGTACATATCCTTAGAATTTGTTCAAAAACCATAGAGCTGTCATCTAATCCATAAAAACTTTTCAAAAGTGCATTTCTCAGTTTAAACCTAATCCTTTCTTCCTTATCACACACAGGATAATCCATCAAAAACACTGAATGCGGTTCGATAATCTCAGTTTCTGGAGATGAGGAGATTTCAATAGGATCAAAAGAAGGTATGTGTTCATGCTCAGTAGAGTGATCATGAACTGGTTCAGGGGAAAAATGAGGAGTGGAAATATGTTGAGGACTAGAATGAGGAGTGTTATGAAAAGAAGTGTTCTGAGTTGGTGAGAGAGGAGTGTTCTGTCTAATAGGAGAGTAGTGTACTGACTCCTCAGAACAGATTGGTTCCCTCTCAATGGGTTGGTCTTGAATAGGAACAGATTTTGAGGAAGAAGTAGAAGAATCAACAAGAATTCTCCTAGGTCTAGAAGTACTAACCTCTTGATCTTCAGAGCTGTCTCTGACCACAGTTTCAATAAACCTTACTGTGTGTTCTGCTGAGATTTTAGCAGACCTTCCTCTTCTAATTCCAGAACCACTAGGATCATGCCTTGCCTTGGTCCTTCTCTCTGGTTGATCATCATCCGTTTTGTACATAGAAGCACTAGACTCTTCTTGTTCAGGAAGTGGTAGCAACAAAGGATTCTCTTGTTCATAGCGAACAAACTCATTTTTCATCAAAAACTTTCCTTGATGAAACTTCTTAGGATTACTCCAATAAACTTTCTTGATAACAATCTGAGGCTAAAGAATGCCCAGCTTGTTTCCGAACCCTAATTTCGATTTGATTGAAAACTCTTCGGAATCTTCATCGAACAGAACCTTTTCCTTCTCACTTAATAATCTTTCAAGAAAGAACCCTTGCCAATCGCCGTGAACACGGTCAATGATTGCTGCCATGATTCGAATTTTAAAACTTGATAGAGCATCTTGACTGTGATGTTGCCCTAACAAACACTTTCCAGCAATATCCATAAAAAATTGAAGACCTGACGGAAGCATAGCTTTCTTCAGATTGAGTAGAGATTATGGTTCTACACCCATCCATCTGCCCACACACTCTTTCTCTTCTCCTGCTTTATAGGATAGAATATCAACGGGGCCTTGGGGTAAATCCAACATAATCTCAAGAGTTTCTCATGACCTTGTGCCCTGACAGCATTGATCGAACGCCATTGTTGTCACCTTCGAGTTGTAAAAAGAATTCCATCGCTTCAGGTTCATACACATTGAGTGGGTATGATTCCAGATATTTCCTTAGCCCGCTTTCTTCACACATAGTCAGAATAACTTGATTTTCTGGACAATGCCGGCCACTAAAGTATACCGCATTTTCAACAAAAATGCCTTTTTCACGAAGCCAAAAATCAGAATCAAAAGTACCTGCGACTTCGTTAGATTCACTTATAATATTGATAATCGCCATTTTGAAGAAATGTAGAAGACAGAGGATTGAAATTTTAATGTGATGTTGAGGTATGAGTTTCCAGAAATGTAAGTAAAGAAGATGAAGTTATGAGAAATCGTGTATGATATATTCAAAGCAAATCTAGGGCTTGAATTGAATTTAATTCGCCCGATGAATGGTTTAGATTGAGTCTTGAAATCCGTGATTAGAGAAAAACTGTCCATATTCTAGTACCATTCTTATTTCTTGGAGCCAATTTGTGTTTGATAAATACACCATAGTAATTAGGTTAAAAATAGAGGAGTGTACTAATCTTCTCTATTAGTAATCCAAAAGACGAGCAGTTTTTGACTTAGAGTATTCTAAGGCAAAATACTGTTCTGATGCATATCAGCACAGTAGTTTCCAAAAATATTTTACTTCATTATCTTACTTTTGTATTAAAGAAATTTACTTATCTGGATCAGCTGAGTATTGTGATCAGCTGAGTAACCTTTTGAACATCAGATCAGTTGTTGGGGTCAACACAGTAGTACTCAGATTAGTTCCCAACTTTCCTGATTTCACATTTTTTATATCAGCACAGTAATTCTCAGATTAGTACTGTGTGTCAGATCAATTCCTTTCTGTAGACAGATTAGTATTATTCAAATCCTTCTGTAGACAGTTTAATCAGTAGTCAGATTAGTTCTGTAGAATAATTGAATTTGTAATCAGATCAGTTTTGTAGACAAAGAAACTTTGTAATCAGAACAGTTCTGTAGACAAGTCAATTTATTAATCAGAACAGATCTGTAGACTGATATGGCCTGTAATCAGATTAGATTTGTAGACAGGTCAAATCTGTAATCAGATCAGTTCCCCCTTCGGTGGAGAACTCCTCTTCTGTGCCTGTTTTAACTTGGTAGAAGTGTTAGTTCATGAAATATAAGTATAAAACAGTACAGAGTAGTAATAGTATAATTAAATCAATGATCACATCAAGGTTTATGTTAAAGTGACTTAGTGTTCTGAGTCAACAAAATGATCTTTAAGAAATCACAGATTCTCCCTTAATGTGTGTTCTCAGTGTCCCTCAGCTTTACCAGCTTCCTCATCGGGATTAAGGTCACTTTAGTAACCTTGTTACCTGTTTTGGTCAATGTAGTGGTCTGACATAGGGTTGTCTCTTCTGAATTTAGGTATTTCACTACAAAAAAAATCACTTTTAAACACATGCAAAAATGTTATAATAAAATATTTATTACCACATTTGATAAATTACCACATATAGATAGACTAGTGAGATATCATCACATTTTAAAATGTGAAGATAAATTAGATGTTATCACACCCTAAAATACATTTATATACTACAAAAAAATGTTAAAAATAAAATCTCCTAATCAAGACTCGACCCCTGCACCTCTCATATGCATGTTAACATCTTAACCATTCTACCACAACTAATTTAATATGAAAAAAAGCACGAGAATATATATATACTATTTTAAATCTTATTTAGTTGAAAAATAAAATTTTAGATTGAAAATGGCTGATTGGAATTTATTAACGTAAGTAAAAAAAAAATTGTGCAAATCATGAAAAAAATAGTAACAATTAAATTATTTATTCTATAAAAAAAAATTAATTTATGAAGAAATTTTTTGTCTAAATAAAAAATAAATTTCATTAATAAAATATGTTCTTATATTTTTTTAAATCTTATCAGCCATATAAAATGAAAATAAAAAATTAATATAATTTGAGTTTTATAATTCTTAATACAATAGTGTGGTATTAGAGTTAATATTAACACACCTTATTATTTTAGTGTGGTAAATTATATACTTATTAACACACTTAAACTATAATGTATTTAAAATGTACTTATAAACACATCTATTTTTAGTGTGTTAAAAGGGGTGTGACGATAGACAATTCGTATTATTAGGTGTGATAATTGAGTATATATCTACACACTTAATATTTAGTGTATTTATAATATACATATTAACACACTAAAAAACTTAATGTGACTACATAATACATTTTACCATATTTATTTTATAGTGTGACAAAAGATATGTGACTATAAGTCTTTTTTCTTGTAGTGTTTGATGTACTGCTCTTAGATTCTGCTTTATCTTCCTCTTGGTATAAGATCAGTACCTGAAATGTTAGTGCAGTTCTATATACATATAGAATCCATATCTATCAACCCTAAGCTAATGCATAACTCTCTAAATCTCACTTCAGCCAATGGTTTTGTAAAAATGTCAGCTCTTTGAATATCAGTATCAATCTTTTCCATCCTAATATTTTTCTTTTCCACATGATCCCTAATAAAATGATGTCTAATATCAACATGCTTGCATCTAGTATGTAAAACGGGATTTTGTGTGATGGCAATGGCACTATTACTGTCACAATATATAGGTGCATTAGATTCTACAATATTGTAGTCTCTGAGTTGTTGTATTAGCTAAAGGAGCTGACTACAACAACTACCTGCAGCCATATATTCTGCTTCAGTAGTAGAAGTTGCCACACTTGTTTGTTTCTTTGAAAACCAGGAAATGAGCTTAGTTCCTAAGAATTGACATGAACCTGAAGTAGATTTTCTATCTATTTTGCAACCTCCAAAGTCAGAGTATGAATAACCACTTAAGGATATATCATCATCTGCAGGATACCATAATCCTCGATTAATGGTCCCCTTCAGATATTTCAATATCCTCTTGGCAGCTTCCAGATGACTTTCTTCGGGGTTTGCTTGAAATCTTGCACATACACCAACAGAAAAAGCAATATCAGGTCTGCTGGCAGTTAGATAGAGTAGAGAGCCAATTAAAGCACGATAATGAGGTTGGTCAGAAGACTTACCTCCTTCATCAGGATCCATTATGTATGTAGGTTGCATGGGCACACCAACTGTCTTACAGGTTTTAATACCAAATTTATCTAGCAAATTCTTTGTATATTTTGCTTGATTTATAAAGATACCTTCTGTGGTTTGTTTTACTTGAAGACCAAGAAAATATGTCATTTCACCCATCATAGACATTTCAAATTTACTTTGCATGAGTGTAGAAAAGCTTTCACTCAAGGTTTTGTTGGGTGATCCAAAAATAATGTCATCCACATAAATTTGAACAAGTAATATATCATTTCCTTCTTGTCTTCGAAACAAAGTTCTATCAACCCTCCCTTTAGTAAAACCATTTTCAAGTAAGAATAGAGAAAGTGTATCATACCAGGCTCTTGGGGCTTGTTTCAATCCATAGAGTGCTTTCTTTAACCTGTATACTTAGTAACTATTCACTTCAAAACCAGGTGGTTGTTCCACATAAACTTCTTCAGCAAGTATACCATTCAAAAATGCACTTTTCTTATAGCTTCTAGTCTAGCTACAGGAGCAAAAGTTTCATCATAATCAATACCCTCAGCTTGAGAGTAGCCCTGAGCAACTAATCTAGCTTTATTTCTAACTACAAGATCATTTTCATCCCTTTTATTCTTAAAAATCCACTTAGTGCCTACAACATTATGATCACTAGGTCTATCAACAAGTTCCCAAACTTCATTTCTAGTGAACTGATTAAGTTCTTCTTGCATGGCTATAATCCAGTTACTATCACTTAAAGCTTCATTCACAGTTTTAGGCTCAATAGAGGATAGAAAACAACACCAGCAAAATAAAGATTTACTAGGTTCTTCCTGGGAGTCAAACAATTGTTTTCTAGTTTTAACACCTTTGCTAGAATCACCTAGAATCGGATCAGTAGAATGAGCAGACTTCCATGTCCTTCTATTCTTAACAGAAATACTATCACCATTTATATCATGCAAATCATCATGCAGATCAGTATCATTGTTTTGCATCAAATCAGCAGATTTGTTCATAGGGGAGCAGTCATTCAATTCTGGCATATCAGAAGTTTTAGATGACTCACCTTTGTCTTTTACCTTTTCTTTATCAGAATCTTGATCTAGGACTTTCAGGAAATGATTATATGTTTGTACAGATTCATATACTTCTGTATCATCATCATCATTGTTGGTTTGAAGCTTTAGATTGTCAATTTTCTTACTGAGCTGATGATCAGCAGATTCCTGCACATTCTCTTCAAAGACTACATGGGGTGTTTCTTCCACACATAGGGTAGAGTAGTTAAACACTCTAAATGCTTTGCTTACAAAAGAGTATCCTAAGAATATCCCTTCATCAACTTTTGCATCAAATGCATTTAATTTACTTTAGCCATTGTTATGGATGAAACACTTACATCCAAAGATATGAAAATAAGAAATTCTAGGTCTTCTGCCTTTCCATACCTCATAAGGTGTTTTACCATGCACCTTATTAAGAGCACTTCTGTTTTGGGAGTGGCAAGCTGTGTTAATAGCTTCAGCCCAAAACTTCTGAGGTGTGTTGAATTCTGCAATCATTGCTCTGCATGCTTCTTTTAGTGTTCTATTTCTCCTTTCTGCAACACCATTTTGTTGAGGGGTTCTGGCTGCACTTGTCAGATGCTGTATGCCAGACTTAGAACAGTAGTCAGAAATGTAGCAATTAATAAACTCAGTCCCCTTGTCACTCCTGATTTTGACAATGGGTTGACCCTTTTCAACCTGCAACCTCTTCAATAGATCTGGGAGAAGTGTTTGTGTATCACTCTTTTTGTGTAGAAAGACTACCCAAGTAAACTTAGAATAGTCATCTACTACAACCAGAGTATACCTTCTTCCATTCAATGTGGGAGGTTTGATGGGACCATGAAGATCCATATGCAAGAGTTCTAAGACTCTGCTGGTTGAAAGAGTTGGTATGGACTTAAATGAAACCTTTACCTGTTTACCTTTTTGATAGGAGTCACACATATGTGATTTGGAATATATTTCATTAGGAATGCCCTCAACAAGATGTTCTCTTGCAATCTTGTTGATTATCTTAAAGTTCAGGTGGCAGAGGCGTTTATGCCAGAGCCAACTGTTTTCTTTAGGACTCTTAGTAATAAGACAGGCATTCTTAGGGCAACTATTCCAATTCACAATGTATACACTGCCTTGTCTTGTGCCAACAAGTAAAACATTGTGAGTCCTTTTGTCTATTATTTCACATCTTCTGGTCTTGAACTGAACTTTGTATCCCCTGTCACAGAATTGAGATACAGATAACAAGTTATATTTCAAACCTTCAACATAGGAGACATCTTGGATTTCAACATCTCCATTCTTGATGAATCCAAATCCTTTTGTGATTTCCATGGAGCTATCACCAAAGATGACTTTTGGCCCTTCCTGCTCATGATAGTCAGTAAGCAAGGCCTTGGTACCAGTCATGTGGTGTGAACACCCACTGTCTATGTACCAGGTCTCACCAACTGAACCACCTTTCTTGTATAAGTCCAGTTGATCCTGCAAGGTAGTGATCTTAATAATTTAGGTACCCTAGTTTATTGGGGTCCTTGGGGGTTAGTAGTGAGAGGTACCCAGATAAACATTGAAGATTTGAATAAATGGGACCTCTTCAATTTCCTACCATATTTATCACAAAACAGTACTTTGTTAACCATTTTAGAACTATCAGCAGACTTAGGATCTGTTTTTCTAAGATAGCCTTTCCTTGGTTCTATCCCTTTTTCAGGAAGATCAGTATGCCTGTAATAGTTTGAATAAGGTCTAAAAGCATGTGGACCATACGGCTTATAAATGCGTTTTGGTCTTTCCTCTCCAATGATATCATAAGATAAAGGTGGAGGATAAAGAACAGGTTTGTTATGATAATGAGGCACAAATCTCCTAGGTTTAGTTGAATACAGCTGAAACTGCCTTATAAAAGGAGGTCTAGGCTGTTCCCAACTTGTCTGTGCTTGTCTTGACCTATTGTTCTGAGTTTGTCTCTTCTGATACCAGTAATGGTCTGTTCTGGTCAGAGGAGTATAACTCTTCTGGTATGGTCTTGACTGTACTGGTCTTGAATATTCTTGGTAGTAGGAGGAATGTATTTAGACTGTACTATGAGTTTTGGATCATCATCATAAATCATAGGTTCTTTTCCTTTATCTAGTTGCAAAGAACTTGAACTAGCTTCATTAGTGTTCTTAAAGCCTGAAGTAGAGGAACTAGGCAGATCAGTACCTATCCCACTTTTATCATTTGGAGCTCTATATCTGTCTGAAATTGTTTGATTAATCTTGGCAGAATTAATCATTTCAGATAGCTTTCGATCTAAGCTCATTACTTCAGATTCTAAGAATCTATTGCGCTCTTCTAGTTTTTCACATTTAGTCTTTAAATCATTGAATTCATTAGTCTCTTTGGCTTGAGTTTTAAGCATACCCTGATATAGTTTGTCAATGGATGCATACTTTTCTTGGAGTTGGGACAACTCTTCTGATAGTCGTGCATTTATGACAACTACATTAGGATCCACTTTTAACTGAGCTTCTTTCAGATTAATGATTTCTTGCTTTAAAGATATATTCTCATCACTGATTTCAATGAATGCTTTGTTAGCTTGTAGAAGGTCTTCTTTAGTCACTCCTTGAGAATGATGAAGACTACTTCCTACACTACTATCAGCAGCATCACTTTCATCAGTGCCAAAATTTTTGCAAGATTGAAAAGAATTAGCAGATGATACCTCATCATTTATTTTAGCCATCATTGCCAGTCCATCATCTGCGATGAAGGCTTCATTCTCATTGCTAGAGGGGTATTCAGATGAAGACGATGGCAACTCTTCTGACTCCGAATCAGATTCATTGTATGCCATCATTGCCTTCTTACCCTTGACATATTTTCGATCTCTTCTGGCTTTCCTTTCTTCTCGATCTTCAGAACTCAGATCAGGACATTCATATGCATAATGACCTGGCTTATCACAATTATAGCAAACAAGACTGTTAGTAGATCTCTTAGGTGGTGAACGATTTCGGTTCCTGCCATGCTTGTCAATAGAGTTCCTATCTTTCTTATCAGAATACTTTCTATCCCTCTTATCAGATGAGTTCCTATCTCTCCTGTTCTCATTAGAGATCTCATCCCTTCTTTCAGAAGAGTTTTGATCCCTTCTGTTCCCAGAGGAGTCCCTGTTACTAGAACCCTTGGTTTCCTTATAAAATTTCTTGTATCTACCATACCTCTTATTGAGTCAATCAAATCTTTTGATCATAAGGCTCATCTGATCTTTCAGACTAAGATCAGAACTATCTAGTTCATCTTTTATGCTTGAGGCCTTAGACTTAGATGATCTAGACCCCTTAGAGGTAGAGGCTTTAAAAGCTATGTCCTTAGAGGCATCCTTATCCTTATGACTAACAGTAATAGGATCTTCTTCATCTAACTCAAACTCATGTGCCTTAAGGGTCTGGAACATAGTTTCTGCTGGCCAAGAATCAATGTCTTGTGTGGTTTTAATGATCATCTTGACCATTTTCCACCTTTCATCCAAAGCTTTCAAGATTCTTAGGTTAATTTCTCTTTCAGTATAAGTCTTTCCTAACACATCAAGGTCATTCATAATCTTTGTAAATCGAGTATCCAATTCATCAATAGTTTCTCCTGGCTTCATCTTAAATGTTTCAAACCTTTGGACAGTTGTGGACAATTTGCTTTCTTTGATCAGTGTAGTACCTTCACAAAGAATAGCTAATTTGTCCCACATTTGCTTTGCAGTCTTACATTTTAACACTTTGCCAAGATACTCATTTGGCAAGGTGTGTAAAATATAATTCTCAGCAAGACTATCCAAATTATTTTGTCGCATTTCTTCAGAAGTCAGTTCTGACCTTGGTTTAGGGACCAGTGCTCCAACAGGTTTGGAAGGATCTAGAATAGCAGTGTTTTCCACCATGGTGACAATTGGTCCTTCAGTTGCCACAGACACCATCAGATCATGTGTTGAGCTAAAGATGGCCTCCATCCTAAGCTTCCAGTAGTCATAATCTGCAATCTTGAACTTAGGAAGTTTGTTCACATTAGTATCATCCATGTTTGATCAGACAAATAAGATCAGTAGTATAGTAGATAATTTTCAAGTATTCAGATAGTGACAAATATCAAGGAATAGTAGCAAGATCAGTGAGTTTTCCCTCAAGATCTACAAGGTTATCAAGAAACAGCATTCCAAAGAACTACTGCTCTGATACCACTTGTTGGTCCCAAGTTGAGTTAAGATTGATTAAGCTAGTAAAAGTCTAGAGGGGAGGGGTGAATAGACTTTTAAAATTCTTTCAAAATATCAAAGTTTAATGCGGAAATGTGTTCTGAATAGTACTGTTCTTACTGGATCAGATCAGTACTTCCAGTTTCAGTTTTATACTCAACTTTTATTTAGATCTTTACTTAGACAACTTTACTGTTCTTGGTTAAACAAATATCAAACAGAAAAGTAAAGAACACAAGATTTTATAGTGGTTCGACAAATGTCTACATCCACTCTCACAATCCTAGTTGTGATGTTTTATTAACTCTTCCTTGAGTTTCTTGTGGCTTAAAGTCCCAAGATTAATAAGACTGTGATCTTATCGATTACACTCCCAAGTGTATCTTTGATCGACTAGTAATTCTACAAGTAACTAGCACACTTGTTTACAACAACACAAACTTTAAAATGAAAAGTAAAACTTCTCTTGAATAGCCTTTGATTTCTTCTCTTCAAATCTGTGGCTCTTCTCAGATTTCTTGATCTCTTCAACTCTGTGAGTTCTTCAAATGTTCTATAGACTTGCTCTTCGATTGCTTAAGATCAGTAAATGTTCAGTAGTCTTCAGCAGTAGGAGATCATACAGTATTTATAGAACTTAGTATGACAGTTAGCAGTTTGTGAACTAACTTTCAACTAACTCTAAAACTGTTTTTGTAACTTCCTTTTTGTAACCGACTTTGTAACTTCCTTCAACTAATTCCAAGTCAGCATATTCTGCAAAATATATTCAGTTACACCTTAAATAAGTTTTCCAAACTTATTCTTCAAACAAACTAACTCAGCACAGTAAACTACTCTTCTTAGTTTTACTGTTCTTAGTCAGTCAGCACAGTTCTCCAAAACTGTTGTGCACTTCTCCAGAATTCTTCTAAGCTTCTCTTCAACTCTTCTTGAAGTCTTCTTATTCTGAAGTAGTCTTCTGAGTCTTCATAAGTCTTCTGATCTTCTTCTAATTTATTATTCTAATCTACTGCTCTGAACTTTACAATGCTGAATACAAAGAGAATCAACTTTACAAATATAAAACCTATCTATACATCAATTGAACTATATACAGATGAGTACATCTAAGTCCTACACTATAAGCTGTCTATACAATACAAAACATCAGCTTAGTTAATTCCTAACAGTTCACATATCAGATCAGTAAACATACTAAGATAAGTAAACATATAAGATCAGTAAACTCAGATTCAATATCTCATTAAGATCAGTAATCATGTATCTCATATAACACAATTATATCAACATATAATCACATATATCATTAACTTCAAGTTGTTTTTGGCCATCAAAACATACAATCATCATCTAGAACATTGTTTCAAAGATTCATATCCCAACAGGAACCAACCCCATCAACAAGATATCTTACAAGAAAGTGTTTATGTTCTCTATTGAGAATTATGACTTCTGGAAGATAAGGATGAGAGCTCACTTGGCTTGTCTCCATGATGAAATGCTAAGGGTAATCACTAAAGGTCCATTTGTGTTCATAAAGCCTAACACAAATGTTACAGAAGCCCAAAGAGCAACTGGAGCACAAGAAATTCCAAAAGATGATGATGAGCTCACTCCTGAAGAAAGAAAGAAGCAGAATCTCAACTATGTGGCAATGAACACCCTATATCAGACCATTCTAGATGCTATAATAGGTAGAGTGTTTCACTGCAGAACTGCATAGGAGATTTGGGACACATTAGCTCTAATGTGTGAAGGAACTGACAAGATCAAGGAAAACAAACTTCAAGTTGTTGTTCAAAAGTATGAGCAATTTACAATGAAGTCTGATGAAAACATTGATCAATTGGATGGAAGGTTCACAGACATCATGAATGAGATCAACTCACTTGGAAAGGAATACTCCAAGAGATAAGTGGCCTTGAAGATTCTTAGGAGCTTGACATCTAAATGGAATGTGTATGCTGTCATGATGCAAAATACGAAGGATCTGTCAACCATGCCAATGCAACAGGTGTTCTCAGAACTCAAGGCATATGAATATGACTTGAACAAAAAGAACAACACTGAGGAACCTGAAAGCAAAGGAATTGCACTGAAGGCCAAATCCAATGAACCTGATTCCAAGAAAGCCAGCAGATCAAGCAAAAGTGGAAAATGAGCTTCCAAAGTTGACATTTCAGATGAGTTGGCAATGATGGCTAGAAGATTTGAAAAGCTAAACTCTAGGTTTGGTAAATACAAGAGGTATTACCAAGATAGAAGAAGAAAATACAACTCACCTGAGAAGAAGAATGATGAAAGGAGATCTAGAAAGGACAACTCCAAAGAAGATCCATCTTCATCAACTAAGAAGAGAGATGCTAAAAGGAAGAAAGATGAAGATGAGGATGCATGCTACAACTGCAAAAAGACAGGACACTTCCAATATGACTGTCCAGAGCTGACTTCCAAGGAAAGAAAGGAAAGACAAGCTAAGAGGGACAAGAAATATGGAAAAAGGAAAGTATTGAAAGCTGAAGAAGAAACCTCTAAAGATGA
Source organism: Galeopsis tetrahit (assembly GCA_963675135.1). NCBI lineage: Eukaryota > Viridiplantae > Streptophyta > Magnoliopsida > Lamiales > Lamiaceae > Galeopsis > Galeopsis tetrahit. Next base: position 65,013,732 of record OY776122.1, on the reverse strand, counting down.
CCAACTTCCATCTTCATCATCTGAGATGTTTACTGACAGCAGTGATAAAGAATTTCTAATGGCTATTGAAGACAATGATGAGGTACAAAGCTTTGAATGCTGAGATATATTGAAAGAATTAATGCGGTTGAAGCTGAACATGATCTGAGAGCTAATGAGTTGTGCAATAACTTAACTAAAGAGTTGAATGCTCTGAAGGACAAGTCATCTGAACAACTCAATAAGTTGGAAGAACAAGTTAAGCTTTATGAGAGTAAGGATTCAAATTATCAAGCATTGATGGCTAAGTTTGAACATCTTTTCTAGGAACATGAATGTCTTAAAATAAGTGAAGAGAGTCTGAAACTTAAACTGGTTGCTCTGTATAAATCATCTAATTCAATAAATGAACTACAAGGAATGCAAAGGCCTATAACTTAAAAATCTGGACTTGGTTACAATCCAGATAAAGCATCTTCACCATGCCTCAGTGATACTTCAACAAGTATTACTAAGAGAGTCTTTGTAAAATCTGTGGCTCAGACTGAACTTGTTGAACCAAAGCTACTACAGAAAATGGACAAAGGTAAACAACCCATTGTACTAACAATCCTGAATTACAAGTTAAAGCTTGTAAGACCCCTAAGACAAGAATTCAGAAGCTTGAGACAATTCAGATGAGTAAAAGTCAATGGAAGACAACTCAGCTGAAAAACTCTCAAACTCAGGCAAGAAAACCACAAGGCATTCAAAGAAGACCAACTCAAATGAGAAGGCCTACAATGAATTATCAAAGAGATTTCCAGCCTAAGTACAATGAGTATAGAAGACTTGAATCATACATGCCAAGGACATCAAGTAATCTGAATGCCTATCCACAAAGATTCAAGCATGCTACACATTAATCAAAAGATAGATTTAGCAGATATATTCACAAGAATAAATATAACTCTTCTAAATCATCCAAGATTCACACTAATACTCAATCTCAACCTAAGGCATTCAAAAGAAAGATTGTGTATTTAGATGTTTATGGAAAACAAATTAGCCCTTTTCAAGTAATGAAAATAAGGCAAGTTTGGGTTCCAAAAGGTATATCTAACCCTCTAGGACCCAACTTCCAAAGGGTACCTAAGTTTTGATTTGTAACAGGTTCCAGTGGTATCATGAACAAAGAAAAGAAGTCCTAAAGAACATACATGGTACTTGGACAGTGGATGTTCAAGACATATGACTGGAAACAAGGAACTTCTAACTGATTTTGTTGAACAAGATGGACCACAAGTAACTTTTGGTGACAACTCACAAGGAACAACCAAAGGTTATGGAACTCTCAAAATTGGTACTGTAAGTCACTACAAGAAATTTGAGAAATTGCGACGAAAAAAATCATCATAAAAACCCCATTTTTCGTCACGAAAGTTGTTCGGCGACGAAATTTTTCGTCGCAAAGAATGTCACCAAATGTGCGTGGCGGTAGGTAAAATGTGACGTTATTTTGATTCGTCACTAAAAGTCATCATTTGATGACGATAACGGTCATCGTCATTATATCATTCATCTATGGTGACATATAAATCATCACATTTGGTGTTAAAATTTCGTCACTTAATATGATATTTCGTCACTAAAGGTTAGAATTTTCACAACGATTTAATTTATTGTCACTAAAAATTATTTTTTTGTGACGATTGTCCATCTATTACTAACCTTATCATATTTTAGTGACATTATTTTTTGTTACAATTAGACTAACTATTTTGTCATATTTTGTATATTTCATCACAATAGAGTTGTTCTTTCGTGACAAAATGTTGTTCGTTGTTATATGTGTGTATATATAATGACGACAAAATTTGTCACTAAAAAGTATGATTTAGTGACAATTTTTTTACTGTCACTAAATGGTGTGGAAATTGTGACAAATTATTTATGTCATTATAATGTACTATTTAGTGACAAAAACGGTGATTGTCAAAAAAAGTTTAGTAACGATGACAACATATTTTTTGTCGTATTTCAAATCTTTCGTCATGAAAGAATTACACTATAGTGACAAAGCTTTGATTGTCATTATATATTTAGATATAACGACAATACAATTCGTCACCCAATATAAGACTTTAGTGACAAAATGCTCAATGTTGTTAAAAGATGTGAGAATGGTGACAATTTTTTTTTTTTTGTCATAATAAAACATTTTTCAATGACGAAAATGATAATTGTCCCAATTTTTTTAAACTATAGTAACAACATATATCATCATTATAAATTAACATTGACAATATTATTTTATAGTAATTTTATAAAAAAAAGAAAAAATATTTACGACAATAAATAATTTAAAGATAAAAAAAATTGCATTGATAAAAAATCCTTTTTAGAAAACTTAACAACTATAACAAAAAATATTTGTTTATTACTTAATGAAACCAAAAAAGAAAAAAAAATATATATTTATAAATAAAGTTTATAACTCTATCCCTTTATCATTCAAAAAAACCATTAATTTCTCAATATTTGCATCTTAAACAACCATCTTTGCATCTTGTGCAACCATTTTTGCATTCAAAACAGTCCACTATGTTCAAAACAGTCAACTGTGTTTTGAGTTCTTGCACCTGAGCTTCAAACTCTTTCAACTTTTCTTTCGCGTCTTGTGTTGAGTCTGCTTGGAGGCTTTGGACCATAACCAAGACCTTTTACATATCCAGTTCCATGACCCAACACCTGCAATACTATCTCATATGCACTCTTTTCGATTCCGAGCTCAATATATTCTTCTCGCTTTTTTTTCATCATCTCCTAACAATTTAGTATAAAGAGAAGTAAATTACCATCAATTTTAGTAATAAAAGTAAATCTCATAAATATTTATCACAATTTATTTTTAAGTAATACGGAGTACATTTTTATCCACAAAAACACATAAATATTATTACTACCAATAAACAGAAAAGAAGAATTGAACTGTAATATTTAAGCAAAAAGAAGAATTGAACTGTAATATTTAAGCAAGTAGAATTGAAGACTCGCTTGCATTGTAATTTTAATAAGGAGAAAAAATAAGTTTCAATATCGCCACAAAAGCACCCTTTAATTATTAACAACGTATATTTACTAAGGGGATAAGATTGAAAACTTGTTATTAGAGTACTATATATGTTAAATATATCTACATTACTTACCCAATTTTCTTTTGCCTCACTGGATTTTCAACCATTTTTCTCTGATTTGTGTGTACGTTCATACAAGTCAATTCGATCACATGGTTCTCCAGCTAACTCACGTTCAGACTACGTACATAACAAAATAAGTTAATACTTGATCATAATAGACAACAATTAGTATACTAATTTACAAACTGAAATATAATAGAACTAATCAATATAATCAAAATACTTAGGCATATATATCCACAACTATCCTCATCAAAATTCTTTTCACTTGTCAAAGTTCATACACAAAGACAAATATAATGACAATTACATCAATTTGAGTTGGTGTCAATATAAATTCCATAAATTCATATTCTTTTAAATATAACAAGAATACATACATAGTCTAATTTCACATGAGCAACACATGGCTCCAATATTACAAATTACAACATATACATATGCACAAGTTTGTAGGGAAATGATTTAACCAATAAGAGTCACAGATCAACTCTAAAATAACTTAACTGAAAACAGAAATTTCGTTGAGCAAATTTTTTGGTTTTTTTTTTTTTATGCAGAAAGCAAATCCCAACAAATGCATGCATATACCAGGGATTGAAATCAATGAGCAAACAAATCATGTATGCATCCAATTTACTGAAATCAAAGTGGTTTATTAACAACTCCAATTAACTTAAATCAAAGAGCACACCTTCGTTTCCCATGAAATTTTATCCCAAAAAAATCTAATTCTATTACGTTAGAGATTTTTTTTTTAAGTTTAGTATATTGTTTTAAATATTGAAAACTCTATAACCTAACTGTAGTAATTTTTACATCTCCAATTAAAATTAAAATTTGTTGAAGAAGAATTTTCACTTTAGACTCCACAAAATAAAAACAAAAACCCAAAATAAAATCACAATCAGCAATCCCAACAAATGCAACAAACCCTAAACTTCATATTGAATCAAAATTTCTCAAATCTCAATTCCAATTCCTAGCGTTGTAGGCGCCACGCATGACTCACGATTCAGGACAACATGCTTACCTTTTGTCTCTTACTGACGAGAGGCCGGCGGGCGAAGGGAAGTGAGGTTGTGTTGGCTACATGGCTGCGTTCGAAATAGATGCGGGAGAAGAGTGCAGGGTGTGCGGTGCCGACCGGCGGCGACCAAGCCACAGCGGCAGCGACACTACACAAGGCAGGGGCGGCGGCGCTTTGATCACAGAGACAGCGACGATCGAAGGTGGTGGCGCAGATCAGTCCCAGACGCGGTGGACTACGTGGCGGCGGCGAGATCTGGCCGTGCACGAAGACGGCGTCGCACTCTCTGTATTGGCGCCCACACATACATGTTGCGATCTATTTCTTATGACCAGGGGGAGGTCTGCAACTTTAGGCGGCGCGCGGCTATATATGGTGGTGGAAGGCGGGCGATGGCGGAACCCAGCTCGAGACCGACCAAGCACCATCGAGAGCGCTTGAAACGGGTCTACTTCATTTTATTGGAATAAGTTAGGGTTTTAACCCTCAATTTTGGGGGGAAATTTGGTGGAAAATTTTCATTTTATGGGGAAGAATCGAGTTTGTTGATATTTTTTAATTTTTTTGATTTGACAGTGGGGGGAAAGAATTGAGTCATTATTTCACTTCTAAAATTAATTAGAAGATTAAAAATTATGAATAATATTGTATGATAAATTTAAAAAGAAAAGAAATTGTAAAAAAAGAAGAAGAAGATTATTTTAAAAGATATGGTGAGTATTGTGAGACAAATTGAAAAATAATAAAAATTAAAAATTAAAAAAAAAAATATATATATATATATATATAAAAATACCAAGTATAATTGTTATAAATTAAGGTAGAAAATTACAAGTACATATTATTTGTTAGGAGTACAAAGTATCCCTATTAAGAGTACGAAGTATAATAGTTTTTACTATATGAAGGGGGTGTTTGCAAAATCTATAAACAGCTTAAAAGCACTTCTCAAAAGTAAAAGTTGTGAGAGGGCAGCTTTAAAAAAAGTGATTTTAGAAGTAGTTTGTAGAGTTTGCAAACACCCCCAAAGTATCACTTTGCACCCTATGGTGATACGAGAACAACGAAGCAAAGTACATTAGGGTCGGTTCACCGATTGAGTGTTGATTCACTAATCAGTTTTTCTATAATATAGTTTCCAGTGATCTAGGTTCCACTACGCCTACGGTGATATGAGACCAAGAAAATGAAGTACATTAGTGTTGGTTCACTGATCAGTTTCAATATAATATGGTTTCTAGTGATTTAGATTGTTGTACAGTGATACGATGAAACAAATTATGTTAGTGTTGTTCATTGATCAATTTCATTGTCACACGATTTCTGGTGATATGGGTAAATGTACAATATGAGACTAACAAAACGAAGTATGTTAATGTCAACTCACCTATTAAGTATCAGTTCACTGTAATATTGTTTCTAGTGGTCTATGTTCAGTGTAATATGGTTTCTGAAGAGGAGGTATTATATATACACATTTTTTCAAGTAATAAATCAGCTACAAATGTTTCCCCTATCAAATTAATACTCGTATTGAATGAGGCATCCATCTCGGACAGGGGTGTAAATGAGTCGAGACGAGTATTGCTGAGCTCGAAACTCGACTCGATTGTTATACTCGTCTCGATTACATTTACATAAATGTAAATTATATATTAATGCCAAAATATAGTAAATATTGTCCAAACTCAATTAGGTTCGCAAGCCTTTCGAATCGAGTATTTATGAGATCGAAACTCGACTCAACTCGATTAACTTCGAGTCGATTTCAATCTTTTTCCGAATCGAGCACAAGTAGCTCGCGAGTTGCCTCAACTCACTTACACTCCTAGTCTCGGACACCCAAGCTATCGTGATTATTAATTAAGGGGCCATAATTATTTGTTTATTCACACACGTGTATGTGAAATATATAAAACTATTAATACATTTAACAAATTTGTTTATGCTTTGATGTCAAATACTCTTCCTTTCTTCTTAACTTTGAATGTGACATTTTTTTTTATAATTTTTTTTATAGAAAATCTACATCTTTATTAAACATAGACAAATATTTTAACTAAAACATATCCACAAAATTATTAAAAAAATAAGTGTCTTTTTATTATTAAATAACATATTTGTTCCATGTAGTTAGAAAAAAGATTCGGTTCATATTAAATAAAATCATATTTTTATTTTATTTTATTTAATAAAATCATATATTTATGTATTATAAATAAATATTATTAGCTTAAAAAAAATACATATTATGGAGTATTAATAATTTGTATATGATGGGGGAAATAATTTTGGAAAATAAGTGTATCAAATACTAAGTGAAATTTTTGGGAGATTAGCGGGAAGAAATGGCGGTCACAATTAAGCGCTACATTTTTTTCCCGAAATCTGAAATCCTTTGAATCTGAAATTCTGAATCCTTCAGCCTTCGAAAAATAAAGAAAATTGAAATCCTTCAAGTTGGTGCCCCTTGCTATCGCGCCGCCTATACTAGCAGTCACACTGCTCGCCCCTTGTTCTCACAGACGCAAGGGATGCTCCGTTCTACGCCGTTTAGATCCCGACGACCGTCGTTCTCTTCGAGTTAGAGTTTAAGCCCTCGTTTAGGTCTCCGATCCCTCTCGGGTATCTAATTTTACTAATAAAAATATTAAAATTTGTCTAAATTTGTTGCTTGTTTTGTTAATAAACACAATGATGTTTTTAAACTTGTATTATATTTTATTTTAGAGCCTGGATTCATAATTGAATCTTTGTTGAGATCTTAATTGGTCGCTTCAGGCTGCGGCGCTTCAGGCTGCACTCCACTGCCATGTCCGTCGGGCCATTGGTCGCCTCACCTCGCGACACGGCGCACTCACCGTCCCTCAGTCGTCACATTCGGTCGCCCTCTCCCGCTCACGTTGACTTACCTCGTGCTTTCAATTTCTCTCTCTTCCGTTATATTTCGTTCCTTCTCCATCGGTCTTGATCATTTAGTAAGTTTCTCTGATTTGATTCACATATGTTTCTTCGATTAATTATGAAATTTATGAATTAAAGTTGTTTTCCTTGTATATAGGAACTCTTTCACCCTTTATTGCAGAATTGAAGTTTCTGGTTAACCTAGTGTGATAGATTGCCAGTGTTTTTTTTTATTTCAGCCTCTTTTTAAATTAGTTGATTTTCTAGTCAAGAGATTGGGACCTGTACTTATTTGATGTTACACATCCTCTGTTTGAATTTTCTGTATATGAAGAATAACTTTTTTTATTGGTTTGGTGTTGCTCTTCTCTAGAATTCTTCTCTGTTTGGGTGCATTGATTTGAAGACATCGATGGAGAAAATAGCTGTTGTAACAGAGAAAATTAGAAAGTAAGTCATATATTTTCCTTTCTTTATCCTTTTTCGTGTTATTGTTATTAAATGTAGGAAGTAAATTTGTGTGACATGTATACAATTTGGGGATTCAACTGACTACTTTATTTTATTTCATGTGGTTATGAGTAGAATTATGTGTGTAGAGGTTTTACAATGCAAAATCAGAGGAAATTTGCTTCTATTTAATGAAAGGTACTCCAACATAAATTGATAAGAGAACTTTTGAGGATGTTAATGAATCTGGGTAGATGAGGTTTGTGATATTATTAAACATAGGTTTGCTTTGTGGTCTGTGAGCCATAGCTTGTTTAAGGGTTTGTCATTAGCTGATGTAGTTAGAAACGGGTGTTTAGCATTCTAGTTCTAGTTTTTGCCTTTATTGGCACTGTCATTTTATTATTGTTGAGGGATTCCTCATTCCTATTTCTGCAGGAAAAAAAAAAAGAAAAAAGAAGACATTGTAGATAATTATCATCATATTACCTGAGCTCATTCTTGCATATCAATCCTTTGATTTTTGCAGAAATATTATGGTTTGTGATACTCCAACTTTAGTTGTATGCATTGACAGCTTAAATATTTCTTGAAGCATTATGTCTGATACTTGTGTTTCCCAACTTTCCATATTCTCAAATATTGTGAAAAGTGGAACTTGATTTATATTTTATTTGTTTTATGAGTGCAACATATCTAGAATATTTGTTAAAAAGTGCAACATATCTAGAGACTTTAAAAAAAATATAGTGATGTAGCAATATTTTTGTCCCGCATATTTTCAAAATTGATTTTTGTTTTTGTTTTGCAGGTTACATCATGAAGTGTGGTTATATACTTTGTAATATAGCTTATATACTAGTTTTTATATGAAACTAATGTACTTATGTTCATTGTTTTTTATGGGTGAAGAAAAAATAAATTATACTAGTGTGGTTTTTGTTATTTAGAAATTAATATTATAAATTCTTTTTATGATGTTTCAAATTTTATTATAAATTTTAGTATTAATAGGTAATGTTTCAAACTCAATAAATATAATATTATATCAAGAATTTAATATAATTATTAGATGCTAAAAGCATTTTTTGATACTAAATAATTCAACCTTTTTTAGTATTAAAAATATGTATTGATATAATATATATAGTATCGATAAATATTTTGAATACTATAAATAAAATATACTATCATAAAAAATTGATTAATTATTTGATACTAAATAATTTTTTGATACTAAAGTAAAGGTTAAATCTTTTAGTATCAAAAAATATTTATTGATAATGTATTTTAGTATCGTTAAAAAAAATTGATACTAAAAATACAATGTAGAATTAAAAAAAATTGATACCATTATCCGATACTAAATATTATTTTGATACTAAAGAGTTCAATCATTTAATATCAGAAAATATTTATTGATACTTTATGTTTAGTATCGGTAAGATACTAAATACAATTCTGATACTAAAGAGTTCAATCCTTTAGTATCAAAAAATATTTTTTGATACTTTATGTTTAGTATCGGTAAAAATTTACGATATTATAAATACATTGTTGTATCAAATTTTGTATCAAAAAAAATCCTTTAGTATCAGAAAACATTTGTCGATACTATATATTTCTGATACTAAAGGGTTACCCTTTGGTATCAGACTTTTTTTTCTGATACGCGGTCTTTAGGATCGGGAGTATAGGTATCGGAAGTGGTATCGGAAATAAATTTGATACCAATACCCTTTGGTATCAAATATTTCATCTTTTGTATCAAAAAAAATATGATGCTGAAAACCTTTTTTTTTGTAGTGTAATGACAACAATAGAATGTCACAAAGATAAAAATTTAATGTTTGTGTAACAAATGATGACGAAATTCATGCGTCACCAAAAGATCGATATGAAATTTATGATCCTCTTTTGTGAAAAATGACAAATGATTATTAATTGTCACCATATATAAATATTGGTGACGAAAGAATGTGTCACTAATTATTTTGAACAATTAATGACGAAACACAAAATTGTCATGAAAATATTATATTATATGACGATGATTATCGTCACTAATTACAATGAATATCGTCGCCAAATAATATTGTGACGAAATAATATTAATCGTCACTATATATAAATATTGATGACGAAAGGATATGTCACTAATTACTCCGAACAATTAATGATGAAACATAAAATCGTCATAAAAATATTGTATTATATGACGAATATGATAGTCACAAATACTATGAATGTCGTCACCAAATAATATTGTGACAAAATAATTGTGTCACTACTTATTTTGAATAAATAATGACAAAACATAGCATCGTCGTGAAAATATTATTTTTCATGACGATGAATATCGTCACATATTATTATAAATTTTGTCACCAAAAATTTTTGTGACGAATTTCTTATTGTTGTCATGATATTTTCAAATTGGTGACGAAAAAAGATATTATTGGTGACAAAATAAAATTTCGTCATGAATAAAAATATTATTGGTGACAAAATAAAATTTTGTCACGAATTCTAGTTATTAAGTGACGAAAAATAAATTTGTCACGTTTAATTAACAAATTGTGACGAATTTGGTGTCGTCACGAAAAAATTCGTCATGTAAAGTGTAATTTCCTGTAGTGAGTATTTCAAATGTTTCATATGTCTATGGTCTGAAACACAACCTATTCTCAATAAGTCAATTTTGTGATAAAGGTTTTAATGTTGAGTTTTCTAGTAACCTGTGTTATATTAAGAAAAATCAAATCAACAGTTACTACTAACTAGGTCAAGGAAAGGTAACGTTTATCTTGCAGATTGGAACAAATCTCCTGAAGATATCTGCCTGATTGCAAAAAGATCTAAAGATCTCAGTTGGCTATGGCACAAAAGGCTAAACCATCTGAACTTTAAGACTTTAAACAAGATTGCAAGATTATCTTTAGCTGATGGCCTACCAAATGAAGTATTCACAAAAGAACATGTCTGTCAAGCATGTCAAGAAGGAAAGCAAGTTAAAACATCCTTCAAAACTAAGGCTGCCATCTCAACTACAAGAGTACTACAATTACTGCATATGGATTTATTTGGACCCATTACCCCTGTAAGCATCAGTGGAAAGAATTATACACTAGTAGTAGTGGATGACTTCTCAAGATACACTTGGGTAATATTTCTGCTAAAGAAGAAAGAGACTCAACAGAAGCTGCCAGAGCTCATGAAGAAAATTACAAATGAGAAAGGTTTGAGCATTGTGAAGATCAGATCAGACAAAGGAACAGAATTCATCAACTCATACATAAATGAGTACTGTCAAGCAAATGGAATCACTCATGAGACTTCATCAACTAGAACACCTCAACAAAATGGTGTAGCAGAAAGGAGAGTCAGAACACTCAAGGAAGTTGGAAGAACCATGATAGCAGAAGCAAAGATTCCAATGAGGTTTTGGGCAGAAGCAATTAATACTGCATGTCACACCCAAAACAGATCCATGTTAACAAAGGAACAGGGAAAAACTCCTTATGAACTTTTCAAAGGAAGAAAACCAAGAATTTCTTACTTTTATATTTTTGGATGTACATGTTTCATTCACAATAATGGGAAGCAACAATTAAAAACCTTTGATAGCAAAGCAGATGAAGGAATCTTTCTAGGATATTCTTCATCCAGCAAAACTTTCAGAGTCTATAATTGTAGAACTCTTATTGTTGAAGAAACACCTCATGTTATCTTTGATGAGTTTTCTTTCAAGCACAGGACCTCAAACAGAGAAGACAAATCTCATGGTGAAATCAACACAAGGGTGACAAGGCTAAGAGATGGTGAAAGAAAAGAATCTATATTTATTGATGTAAACTATCCTGACTTGAACAACCTCAAGATATCTAGTATACCTGAAGCCAATCAAGATAAAGACAACTCGCCTGAAGTTTATATCCCTGAGGAAAACTGCAATGTTGAGTTGAATGAACCCACTCAACCCGAGGTAAGTTCTCCCAATGAAGAAGCTGGTAATGCTGAGGGAGTACAAGGATCAAATGATTTAGGTGGAAATCAACTTGAGAATACCAATGTCAATGACATGGACAACACCCCTGAATATGAAACTGCTCCAGTTTTTAATTTTCCTGAATTTTATGTTGAATTAAATGTTGAACCATATGAGATTAATTCATCTGTAAATGATCAGTCTAGAAGGACATGGCTAGATGCTCATCCTTCAGACCAGATCATTGGTGATCCTACTAATGGTGTAATCACTAGGAGACAACATGGAGAGAGTGTCTTATTCTGTTGTTTTCTTTCTGAAACAGAACCCACAACCATTGAAGAAGCAATGAAAGACTCCAATTGGATTACAGCTATGCAAGAAGAACTAAATCAGTTCAAAAGGAATGATGTTTGGGAGCTGGTAGACCGACCAACACATCAGGATGTTGTAGGAGAAAAATGGGTTTACAAGAATAAGAAGAATGAAAATGATGTTATAGTTAGAAACAAAGTCAGACTAGTTGCCAAAGGTTATAGTCAACATGAAGGAATAGACTATGATGAGACCTTTGCCCCAGTAGCAAGATTAGAAGAAATTAGGTTTTTCTTAGCATATGTAGCTCATATGAAGTTCAAAGTATATCAAATGGATGTAAAAAGTGCATTTCTAAATGGTGTACTTAAGGAAGAGGTATATGTAGAGCAGCCACCTGGTTTTGAAGAAGGAGACAAAGTGTATAGATTGAAGAAAGCACTTTATGGTCTCAACCAAGCACCAAGAGCTTGGTATGAGACTTTATCACAATTCCTATTGGATAATGGATTTGTGAAGGGCACAGTTGATAGGACCTTATTTAGGATAAGTGAAGGAAATGATATTTTATTAGTACAGATATATGTTGATGATATCATTTTCGATTCACCTAATGAGGATATGTGCAAAAAATTCTCAAACCTCGTGCAAGGGAAGTTTGAAATGTCAATGATGGGATTGATGAACTTTTTCTTAGGTCTTCAAGTTAAACAAACAGAAAAAGGGATCTTCATCAATCAAGCTAAGTATACTAGGGAGATGATTAAGAAGTTTGGTTGTGAAAATAGCAAACCAGTTAGGATTCCTATGAATACAAATTGGAAAATGGATCCTGATATTGATGGTGTACATACCAACCCCACCGAATATAGAGCAATAATAGGTTCACTATTGTATCTAACTGCAAGCAGACCTGATATTACTTTTGCAGTTGGAGTATGTGCTAGATTTCAGTCCAATCCAAAGAAAAGTCACTTAGAGGCTGCCAAAAGAATGCTTAGGTATTTAAAAGGCACAGTGAACTTAGGATTGTCTGAAGACAACATTGAGTTGACTGGTTATTCTGATGCTGACTATGGAGGATGTAGGATAGACAGAAAATCAACTACTGGCACTTGTCAATTCTTAGGAAGCAAATTGATTTCATGGTTTTCTAAGAAGCAAACTTTGGATGAAACTATCATTCCCACAAATGAAGCCCAGCACAAGTCATTACTTAATCTGAACACTAAAGCCAAGAGAATGACAAGAAGGATGGAGGACTTGGAGGAGACTGTTGATAATAATTCTTTGGAATTATGTATCAAAGTTGAAAGTTTGGAAGAAAAAGTGAACTCCACAACCATCAAGCTGGAGGCTGTTGAAAAGAGTTTTGAATCTTTTGATAAAAAGATGGATAGTGTTGGAAAAGATGTGAAGGACTCCACCCTCAAGATTGGTGAGTCATCAAAGATCATGTTTGATGTTGTTACCACATACTTCCACACTGAAAAGGACTTGATTAAGAAGGAAAGAGAGGAGATTTTGAAACTAAAGGATGAATTTGCTAAGGAGAAGGAGGAAATTTCCCAGATGCTGTCAAATGACATTGAAAAGCTGACTCGGTCTATGGGAAGTCAGAAAGATCAACTGATTAGAGAAACCGTCAAGAGTTCACTAGATGCTGCTTCTGATTTATCCAAAGCCAACTTGGAGAAAGTGATAAGAGTGATGAGAAACCAAGTTGATCAAGTTGTGAAGAAGTAAGTGGATGAATCTGTAAGCTCCACCATTTCTGCCTTTTTGCTAAGCCATGTTGATCCCATTTCTGCTCAGATGAAGAGAATGGACACCTATCAACAAGATCTTTCACTTACTGTGGCTAAGATTAATGCCAACCCTGCTGACCCCATTGACCTTGAGGCATATGATGATGCCAAAAAGGGGGAAGATAAGAAGAAGGGTGAAGAGAAGAGCAAGGGGGAAGGAAGCAAAGGCACTGGCAAGGGGAAAGCCAAAGCACTGGAAATTACTGATGTAACTGAGGAGGAGGATTGCCCCAAGACCAGAAGTGGAAAGATAAGGAAACCCACTCAGAAGAGAAAGAAGTTTGCTGAGATATCTGATTATGAGAAGAGCAAGAGATACAAGTCCAGTGAACCTGATGATGAGGAAGAAATGGAATAAATGGAAACCTCGACCTTAATAAGAAGGGAGGATAAACTGCCTGTTAGGAGAGCTCTTCCTGAAGTTGTTGCTGAGCCTACAAAAGCCAAAACTCCTGGTTTTGAATAAGTTGCAAACATATTTGTTGAAGGAGCTGGTCAAGATGCAGAAACCAGAAGAGGAGTAAGAAGGCTTGTTATTTAAGAGAGAACAAAAATGTTCAAAGAAGCTGAAGAGTGCAGGTTGAAGAGGCACAAAGATTTTAATCCAGGAAATTCAAAATCCTACAAGAGTTATTATTCTCTGATGATGGAGAACAAAGCTAAGAGGAAGATTGAAACCTTGAAAAGACTCCCTCATACTAACAGTTGGGTTCCTGCTGAACTCAATGATGCTTGGGAAGAAGCAAATAGAGTATGGGATCATCTCTTCTATGTTGTTAAGAGATGGGGAGACTTTGAAGACATTGATGGTCTGTATGAAGGTTTTATGATGGAGAACTATCCAGAACTGTACACAAAGATCTTAGGAGCTGCCCAAAAGGAGAAAGTGGTTGTTAAGGCTCCTGAACAGATTTTCTGGTCTCCACCAATGAAGACTGATGGAAATGGAATTGATAGGAAAGCCATCACTGATGAGTTTGTGCAACTTATCAAAGATGAAGACTTGATAGGGAAGAATGAAGAAGTCATAGCCTTGAAGAACAGGCACTTTGCATCATATGGACTGACTCCATTGTTCAAAGAACTCCCAACCTTTCTGAAGAAGAAGTCAGATGCAGGCAAGTAATGAAGCTGCTGAAGGTCAAGTCAAGATTCAAACTATCATAAACTTTTTATCTATGTTTATTTTTAATTTTCAAACAATTGTTGCTCCTTAAGAGCTAGAACTTACAACTTTCTGCTCTTACTCTATGCTACTTTATTTGGATGATGATTATCTATTTCATGCACTGGACAACCATTTTTGAGTCTTTATACTTGTGCTATTTCTGTCTAAAAATAGGCTCTAGCAAATTCTTAAAATGATTCTTGCTTAGATCAAGTTTTATAGAACTCAGAGAACTTAGCCCTATTAGGTTAATAATCTGAATTTATTCTGTGAAATTTTCTAAGTATAGAAAATACATGCTAGTTGTCCTGTTTTTGTCAAATCTACTGAAAAAGAAATCCCTATGGATCTTTTGAAGTAAGTAGGTTTTGGCATCATAAAAAAGGGGGGAATTGTTGGGATATGGTTTATATTAATAAAAGAAAATTTGATTTTGATTAGATACCAAAACCCTAAGTAAAACCCCAAGTATGATGATTTGCCAAGTCTAGATTTTTCAGGTTAGAAAAAGCTCATATATGTTAGGGAGCTTTAATTTTTCTTAGATAGATTATTCTTTGAATCTATGACAAATGACCTGAAAGCACAAAGCACATGAAGACAAGTAACATTGAAGACAAGAAGCTGAAGTGTTATGGAAAAGTGACGAGGATTCATGAAGACAGGTATGCTGAAAGACAAAAGTCAAGTATGATGAATTTGGATATTCATATACTTTGGACTTGACACACTTATGGTCAAAGACGATGGATGACGACGCATTTTACCCAGTACGAGGCCGTTAGCGGAAAGGACGGAATTATTCCAAAACAGCCAATGAATTAGTGCCACATGTCACTGCGCATAACAAATTCTGAGAATGGAATGTGTTGGTCCTGAAAGGAGTATATAACAAGTGTATGGGGGGGGGGGGAATACACTTGTATGCAAATCTTTTTCAAACTTAACCAAATATGACTTCAGCAAGACTGTCCTGGACAACTCTGTTGAGATGAATAGCTTCTTAAAGATAGTCAATCCACTAAGTACTATTGAGTACTCAGTTGAATAACTATCTACGTTAGTTATATGTGCGGAATTAGTGGTTGGCCCTTTAGTTTAAACTCCTTTTTAATTCTGAAATCTCCTTAACAGTTGCACAGTTTCAGGGAACTTGTCCAAATCTGTTTAGCACAGTCTTAAGGTATATGTCTTTGAAAGATCAGTTTGTGTGCTGTGTTGAATGAATGTAAATGCTTGAAAGTAAATCAACACAAGAGTTTATAGTAGTTCGGAGACTCAAGCTCCTACATCCACTTTCCCTGATTTAACAGGATAATTCCTTCACTCTTGGAATTAACTTGTTTTATAGTGCCAAGGTGCACTTGATCAACCACACCACTCCTTGGTGCCTTGATCCCTAGGATGTCAAGAGTCCTAGTACCCTCTTCTCAACTTAGAATTAATTGTTCTTCTCTCAACAGTTAACTCCTTACACTTCTACTACTACAACCTTCTAACTTTCTGTCTTAAGAGATATAAGGGTTGAAGTTTTGTTCCAAATAATGAGATATCCTTTATAGTGAGGTTCAGTGTATAAGGATAGGATATCTCTCTAAGCTTTGTATGGATATACAATGAAGAGTAGCTTAGATGAAGTGTTTCTGGAAACTGTGAATGTTCTAAGAAAGCTTGAAGACTTTTAGTTTCTTCAGCAAATGTAGGTGCTAGTTGGATGCCTTCAAATGGTCTCCACACTTCTGTATTTATAGACAAAATTGAGGATTTGCCCGTTGGAGAGGCAGCTTCAATTGTCTATAAATGTCTTCCTTGAACTTTGCAACTGGAAGACAGATTCTTGATAGTGACATGTCCTTTGATTGGGAAATAAACGACTATAACTACTTTGTCTTCACTTTGCAGCACTCTTCCCAATGTCTAACTTTAAGATTCACTTGATCAAACATGCACATTACTTCTGATGATTGGCCTTTGAATAAGGACAACATTCCTTATCACTTGGACAGTTCTGCTTATCAGTATCAGCAGATTCTACTTATCAGCAGTGTTGGCTCTAGCTCTTCAGATGACTTGGCTCTTTCCCTTTCCATGCATCTTAGAATAGGTCTTTGTGCATTCATGATGATGGATAGTTGACCTTGACCTCATCAGCACAGTTGGGCTTGATCTTCAAAACTTGTTCTGGTTCAAATGTGCTGAGACAAACTTGCTGGACAATCCTTCTGAACTTTGATGTTTATTGCAGTAGACTTGATCTTAATGTTGAACTTTACTCAATTGATCTTCAGATAGGCTGTCCTTCATTGTGCATACTTGATCAGTGCAGTTGTCCATCAGCAGACTTAAGGTCAATCCAATTTTGAGCTTTGAGGGGACTTGATCTTTGTAGATTTCTAAGTATGAGTTCCCCCTCAATTTGTGCATCTAATGTAACTAAGAGCTGCTAACATACCAACTTCTCAACTAATATAAACTTCATGTTCCAACATTCCTGTAACATGTTCATGCAATCTGACTTATCTAGTTGGCATGTCTAAAAGGGGTTTTGGTATCATAATCAAAACTCATTTTATTCCCAACAGAATGCAAAATGCAGAATGGACGTGAATGCATGTACTATTTGCATGCAGGCCCCTGAACAATTTAAAAGTTCAAATTTGTGGATAAGTTTACTATCTCCACCAACGGATAGTTTGCTTCATCTATAAATAGGCCACATCTTGAAACATTTCAAGATTACGAGACACACAAGCCATACACATTCTAACAATATTTTAGCATTCAAAAGTATTCAAAACACTCGAGAGATTAAAAGCTTTTAAGCATATTCGTTTGTGAGTGTTATCTTTAGTCCCCACTAGGCAAGCTTACTGTTTCATTATCCTAAGCCTGGAAAGTGATATCCTAGCCTTTACATTCGTTCTTAAATTGTAAACGATATCACACTTAGTTGGTACAAGAATAAAACCCTACTTTCACCTTGAGAGATATATTGAGAGTATTGTTGAGTTCGTAGAAGTGTTGAGAGTATTGCAACGAGAGAAGGTTGTAAGAAATCAAGAGAAGAAGAGAAGAAGAAGTAGAGTGCACCTTGGCACTGTAAAAGCAAGTTAATTCCAAGTGATTAAGGAATTATCCTATTAAATTAGGAGAGTGGACGTAGGAGCAGTTTATCCTCCGAACCACTATACGTCTTGTGTTCTTATTTACTGCATTTAGTTTCTTGCTTAAGTTTTTATGTTGTTATAACTGTTTACTGCTATTTGGTAACATAGTACTTAAGTGCATATTAATTGAGGAGTATAATAGGGCCTATCATTTATTCCGCATACAAGTTGTTTACTGTGAAGTTCTGTTAGAATATTCTATTTAGTATTTTCATAGAACTTGACATACTGTACAACTTATTTGACTCTGATTATTTGTGTTGATTACTTGCAAAAAGTTTTTGAAAAACACATACATGTGTATTCCTCTCCCCCCCCCCCATACCCGTGTCACACTCCTTTTGGGACCAACAATAACCATTGTAGTTGGTTTATTAAACTTACAGTAGTTTTCTTTTGACTTACCTGATCTACTTTGGGTTGTTTTAACTTATGACATGATTGTGCTTTATTGTGTTTATGTTGATAAATGTTTAAGCATGCAGATTCATGTTGTTGAGTGGGAGTTTTTAGCTATTTTTTTGGATTAAATGCTAGAACTAATATTTTTCATGTTTTGGAGTTGAATCTGTTAAATGAGGATACTTAGTGAGATTGATGATTAATAGCTTTAAGTTGTTTTTCGATATCAAATTTTGTATCGAATTTTTCAAATGTCAGTTAGCTTAACATTGAACATAGTGATACATAAATGAACATTAACTTGTTGAAATCACTTCGATTAAAAACCAGAAAAACGCAATGATCGTCGAGTTAATTAGATAAAACCTCAAAGGCGATAATAACGACACATGTTGTCATAATTAATTTTTAATGTTCTTGGAAGAACATGATTCATTGGATAATATCAACCATATTATGGATGATCCTGAAGTTAGGATGGAGACTCAGATTATTAAGGGTCAAGAGACTTACCATAATTGAAAGGTATTCACATAACTTGTGAAATACTGGTAAAATCGGTCATTGACAACATGATCTATAATTGTGAACAACACCGTACTGCCTATGATATTTGGGAATATTTGAAGGAGAAGAATGGTGATACTTCAGTTTTAGAGAAACATCAAATTCGGGATTGAATCCTATCACTTCGTGAAAATTGAGAACACTTGAGGGTCATTACAATATTTGATGAAAGTATTAAGACTTTCACTTAGACAACTCAAAACATTGAGTTTTGACTTGAAGTTGATTAAGTCTACGTCTTAAGTTCTCATTTATGAATCCAGTTTTAAACATAAGAGATACTGGAGAGAGAAAGGATATAGCTAGTAGCCTAAGATTGGGCACACTACTAGAAATATAGGTATCAATCTTAATGCTAAGAAGAATAAGGATAAGAAATATATTAGACTGAAAATGGATAAGAGTGAGATGACATGCTACAGAAGTAAAAGGCGTGGTCATTATACTCGTTAATATCCTGAGTCCACGATGGACAAGGTAGTTCGTTCTGATATTTGGTTGTGGCATAAATGTTTTTAGTACTGTATTTCCGTCTGAATCTTATGAATGAGGATTATAGACACATAAATGACAGACCATTGACTATAAACATATGAGCATTTGTAGATCGTTATCTATTCCACGAAAGACGAAATTGAATTGTGTAGGAAACCGAGCTCAAGTTAAAGTTTAAAGACTCGTAAAACTTGAGATTGACAAAGGTCAATGTTTCATAATGCATGATATCTAGTTTGCTCTAAAGATCACTCAGGGTCTCACCTCTAGACCATTTTCTTCTATGATTGAGATGTGATTTATTATTTCCTTTTAGAGATGGTTGTGAATAGTATAAACGATATGGATTATGGTACTAAACATTTGTCTAAGGTTTATATGATTTTGGTTTGTATGAAGAACAAAAATTAGTTTTATGAAGCGAGTTCATAGTTACTAAAGGTTTGTTCCTCTGGCAATGCTTGAGTTATTGATGAAATTCAGTATGCTAGATTAAGTCATGTTGTGCAAGATTAGTAGAACTGACTTGTGAAAGAAGGACAATAGTGTTCGTCTTTATAAGTTTATTTTTTAACACGTTGACATTGTCTTGCTCATAAGTGGCTGGAAAACCATTTGATTAAACTATATATTATTGTTAATCCTTCATTGCATATATTTCGTTATGATAAATGTGATTTTGTAAATGTCAAATAACATGGAGCTAGTTGTTTTCACTTCTTAAGTCGATAATTTTTCACGTGTTGGACTTGTCCATACAATTTCTCAAAGTCTAGGCATTTGGATTGCTTTAGACATTACCTAATAGAGGTTGAAAATAAAAGACACAATTTTAAAGGTTTTAAGAACCTATAGAGCGTGAATGTTTATCCAACAGTTCAAGGAACTGTGTAATGAAAATGACATAATCCGACAATTATCAAAACCTAATACTGTTGCACAAGGATGTGACTGTAAGAAGGAGTACACGTTGTTGGATATGATAAGATCCATGATGGCAAAACTTTAACTAGCATCTTTGGGAGATGAGTTGTTAATAATTGTCATCGTTTTATGAATAAAGTTATTCATAGATATTTACTTCAACTCCATCAGAACTCTGAACGAGTGAAATACCCGTTCTTGAGTAATTTTTTGTATCTGATTATCCGCAACTTATATATTTGATTCTACGAGTCAGTATTAAAAGTTGGGTTTGAGGGTTTAGAAACGTATCTTCATAAGGATATTGTGCTAAATCTAAATGATACATGTTGATCGAAGATTGGGGAGTTGGGAGTGTGACATGAGATAGAATCACATAATACCATTTTTCTGAGAATTTCCTAGTATTGGAAGCATTGGGTATGCCAAACCATTTTTGTGATTGAAATAATCACTCTCTATCAGATCCAAGTGGGAGTGATTTACTTAATGTGATATTTGATAGAAGTTTACCCATTAAAGATCGGATGGATCTTGATGAGAGTAATTATCTAGAGAAGATGTCACATAATTTCAGTCTGAAAATTTTAGAAAACGTGTGTCTAAGAGACATCATGATATTGAAGGGCGTGTCTTCTATGTATCTTCAGAAAATGAGATAAGTCTTAGTGAATGAGGAAGAACCTACAAACGTTTCAGAGGTTCTAGCTCGTTGTACAAGAGACTAATGAAAGAAAGCAATGAAAGAAACGATAGAGTCGATAAAGTCAAACCAAGTTTGGAAACTTGTCGATCTTTTATCGAGACACAAAGAAATTGAGAATAAATTGATTCTCAGATTATTAAAGAGACTGATGGGTCTATAGTGAGGTAGAAAATCTCACATGGTAAAAAACAATTATACTCAGGTGTGGGTATACAACTTCTTTTTCACCTGTTGTGAAATTTACCCTGATTCGTCTACTTCTGGCTAGATTTAGAATTGCATTAGAATGGACATTTAAACTGTGTTTTCTCAATGGAGAATTGGAAGAAGAAATTCACATGTTGAAACAAGTGGGATTCATTCTTCAAAGAAGAGGATAATATTTGTGAATTAATGAGATTGATTTACGAATTTAAACAATCCTCAAGACAGTGGTACTTGAGACTTCATTGAATGATTGTCTCATGTAACTTTGGGATGATAGACAAAGACCATTGTGCTTACGTTAAACGGTCCTAGGTAGTTTTGTAATTCTATCTGATGTATGTTGATACGACATTAGCTAAAAAACAATAATGAGTATGTTTGGTGAAAATATTCATAGAGATAGTTCAAGGAAGTTACTTGGGTTGTCTCAAGAGACATAAAGAGACTTCTAGAACAGAATCAGAATGGATGCATAAAAGCCTGTTGATACTCTTGTTGTAAAAGATGAGTCATTAAACTATTATGAGTGTCTGAAGACTCAAAGATGAAATGTTAGTAGTATTATATGTGGATGTAATTGAAAGTCTGATGTATGCTAAGATGAGTGAACATCCAGACGTATGATGAGTTGTTGGATTGGTTAGCAGATATCAATTCAATTCAGAATAGACACTAGTGACAGTGTAAGAGATTGTAAGATATTAGAAATGTACTGCAAATTAATTTTTCCTGAAAGGGTATATAGACATGCATTATCCACTGTGCAAGTAGAGCTTGTGGCAAGTGTATCTGTAAGTACGAAAAATAGTTTGGGTGAAAATTTTATTGAAACTTTCGAAAAAGTAAGCAGTCCATTAGGAGTTGTAACGATTCATCGTGTAATCAAACACTCCAGTAAGAGTTGTAGCGATTCATTATGGAATTGAACACTCCAGTAGGAGTTGTAACGATTCATTGTTGAATTAAACGCTCTAGTGGGAGTTGTAGCAATTAATTGTTGAATGAAACACTCTAGTGGGAGTTGTATCGATTCATTGTTGGATCAAACACTCTAGTGGGAGTTGTAGCAATTCATTGTGGAATCAAACACTCTAATGGGAGTTGTACGGATTCATTGTTGGATCAAACACTTTAGTGAAAGTTGTAACGATTCACTGTGGAATCAAACACTCTAGTGGGATAGTTGAAACAGTTACACTACCTTGGGAGTTGTAATGATTCACACTCTGTAGGTCCCTAAGTTGAGTTAATATCGAGGGAAGCTAAAGAAAATGTCTAGAGGGGGGTGAATAGACTTTTCTAAAATCTTTCGATATATCAGAATTACAATGTGCGGAATACGAAATTAACAATGAGCCCAATTAAAGATTATACTCAACTTAATTCGAGAACTCTGTTTTATGTACTCAACTAGTCTTGCTCAGTTATGTATGTTTAATCAAGTAAACAATTAATCAATTCAAACAAACAAAACAATAAAGTAAATCAAACACGAGATTTATAGTGGTTCGACAACTTGTCTACATCCACTCTCACAAACCCAGTTGTGAAATTCTTATTAACTCTTCCAATCGAGCAATATGTTCTTGTAGCTTTAAGTCCCAAGAAATAAGACTTAGATCTTCTCGATTATATCTCCAGATATATCTTCGATCTTACTAGCTATTTTACAAGTAACTAGCAACTTGAAACAGTAAACGAAAATAAAACTTCTCTTCGTTCAGTAGTAGCCTTCTTCGATCTTCACTTGACTTGTGTAGCTTCACTTTCTGAACTTCAATTTCTGAGAGTAATCTCTTCACTTGAATCTTCAATAATGCTTGCAGTAACAATATTTCAGTAGTTGTATCAGTATCTCAGTAGTCTTTAAATGATAAACACCTAGAGGTATTTATAGATTCTAGAAATCAAGAACTCAGTTAGTTGTAACCAACTTTTCTTGAAGACTAACTTCTAACTGAAATTTCTTCTTCCACGCGTTTCTTCAGTTAATTAGTTATTCCTTAACTAATTCTTCAGTCTTTATCTTCAATACGCGTTTCTGTAACTAACTTCAAGTTAACTTGTCTTGTTGAGTCGTTCCTGTCTTGTGTAGTAGTAGTAGACTGTGTCTTCTACTTATCTTGTGCAGTAGACTTCTTCAGATTACAACATAGAACTAATCTAGTCCTATCCTCTAATCCTAACAAGACTATTACATTACATTAAGCTTTTTGTTATAAAGCTTAGTCAACTTATAAAACTATACAAAGAATCTATCTATTACATTTAAAAACATGAGCTCTATACAACAATTATTCATAGCTCAATAACAATCTTAACATATACAAATAACAAATATGAAGTACTTATAAATCGTACTTATCTTTCAACAATACTTGTCTTTTAAAAAACTATTACTTGTCTTTGTGAAATAGTACTTGTCTTGTGAATTCTACTGATCTGTACAAGACGACTTCAACTTAACTAGACTAGATCAGTCACTACTTAGAAAATATTCAAGTCTTCTTTTGGCTTATCAAAACTTTATCTTTTATCTTTTATTCATCATTTAGGACTTGCTCTAGGATTCATATCCCAACAATTTCCCCCTTTTTGATGAAGCCAAAACTACTTGAATCTTTTCACAATAGTAAACTAGTTAAGTAGTTATCTTGTATTAAACATCAAAATAGTATTTATCTTTTCATTCATTTTGAAATAAGATCAGTAGATATTACAAATACTTAATCAAAATAAAACTAAGTAATCAGAGCAAAACAAAACTAATCTGAAAGATTACCTCCTTCTGGGTTTGGAACACAGAATGCATCAAGAAGTCTCCTGTGAATAATACTGATATGATCTTCATCTTCAATCTTCTCTTTATCCAGTAGCTCTTCTTCAAATTTCTTGATCTGGTTAAGATCAACTCTTTTTCCTGAGCTTGTCATAGGAGTCTTCCATCTTGGAAATGTTGGTACTAAAATGTTGAAGTTTACAGCAGCAGATATTCTCATAATCAAATTTCAAAGCAATTTGTTTTGTCCTTCCATGAATTTGTCAAACATGGCATACAACTCGTCTGGACTTTCAGTCTCACCATACTTTCGAATAATCCAGTGATCCAGTTCCCATTGCCTCTTTACCTTGAGCCATTCTTGACGATGCTCTTTGTCAATGAAATAATCAATGAACTGGTCTTCCACTTCTTCTTCATCAGTCTTCAGCTTCTGCAATCTTTCAATATGTTTCTCAATTTTCTTCTTGCTAGCATAATGACTTTCATCATTAGGATCAGCAATCTTTTGCTTCTTCTGCTCTGCAGCAACTTCTTCAGTTTCTTTAAAAACTATCTTCCTTTTAGACCGTCTGGTCTGAATCTCAGCTTCTGGAGATACAACATTCTTGCCCTTCTCCAATCTTTTGAGTTCATCAGCTACAGCTTGCTCCAGCTCTGCAGTTTTAACTAGCCTCCTTTTAGGCCTCCTTAGCTATTGCATAGCAGTAGCAGCGTCCTTCTCTTCGGGTTCAGCACTCAGCTTATCTAAGCTGACTTGCCCTTCTTTACTTACCTCTTCCCCCTTTTTGGCTTCATCATGGGCCTTAAGAGTGAAAAAGCTTGTAAAGCGAGTCATTTCTTCCTTTACGGCTTCCTTCATTGCTTCAGCAGCCAGCTCTATCTGCTTTTGATGAATATGATCCCGACTTATCTTATCTAGACGATCAGCAGTAGACTCAAGCTTCTTTGAGTTAATGGCCAACTCGTCTTTGAAATGAGTAGCAGTCTGTCGGAGAAGAGTATTTTGCTTGGTCAAATCAGATAGAACAGCTTGAGAACGCACCAACTGATCTTGTGCTTCTCGCCTTTGTTCATCAGCAATCTCAATTTTCACCCTGTAGAGTCTTTCCATTTTACCCGACTCTTCAGCTAACGATCTAGCAAAAGAGATAGATCTCTTCTCAGAAGTATCCACTTGATTCTGGATAAACCTTTCAACTTCAGCATACAACTCCGCTCTGAAAGTTGAGTCCATCTTGTTGACTTCTCCAACAATCAATTCTCGTGAGCTGTCTACAAGTGATTGATTCTGTTCTACCAAAACATCTTTCACTTTTGAGTGCAAGAACTCTTCTATCGCAGAATGAACAACTTCTTTCAAGTCTGTCTTTAGCTCGGCAAGATAGCCTATAGGAAAACCTTGAGACGACGACTGAGCTTCACCAACCACATCGTCTTGAACTTTTTCCACAAGTTCCTCTTCATCAAACATAACTGCATCCATGAATTCATCATCCTCTTTTCCAAAGGCAAAAGAATCAACCTCTTCTGAACTGTCAGCCTCATCTTCAGAAGGTTCTGAGGTTTGAACAGCAATGTTAACAAGTTCTGCCTTCTCTTCTTCCACTAGCTCAGTCTGAGTTCCAATGTCAGACGAGAACTCTTCAACCAGAATTCCATTAGGAATATTCAATAGCCTCTTTACAAGATCAACTAAGGCTTTTGGCGGGAATAATTCAGAATGATCTTTAACACCACTATTTTCTTTCTGTTCCATCTCCCAATCCATAAAATTGGAGATTCCACCCATGCCTTGAATAACTTCGAAAAGATCGTCGGTTGAGGATTTCTTCAGTGCAAACCAGGTGCATATCCTAAGAAGAATCTCAAACTGCTCTGACTCATAGTCCACTTCGAGAGTTGAGAGCGTCCTCTTCAAATTTCTGGTCATTCGAGATCGAATACGCTTCTCCCTCAAACACATAGGATAGTAAACCAGGGAATTAAATCTAACATCAGACGGGGTCTGAGCAGGTGGGGTCCCTGTCTCAGTTGTTGCAGTGGCAACTGGCATCTTGTCTGATGTAGATGGGTGAGAGGTTTCAACATTTTCTGTTGAGGTAGAAGGAATATGGATGGTGGTTTCTTGGGGCTTTGATGTGTCTTGGTTTGGTGTGACAACTGTCGGAGTATCAGTTGTGTCAATTTTGGGAGTGTGTAGAGGATGACTGGCTCTCAGCGGTCGTGCTGCCAGTACTTGTGAGGTTGGGGGTACATGTCGAGGCCTAGATCGATGTGATCTAGCCTTGGTTCGGATAGAAGTAGATGGGAGAGAGAGAGGAATTGAAACAGGGTGATTAGAAGTACCAACCTGTGAACTCGACTCGACTAGACGAGTAGGTGATTCAACTCTCACTAGAGTGTACATTTCAGGAATTTGGTCACTCGACTCCTTCTCATGATTTGACTCTGCATCTGACTGAGTCTTCTCCGAGTCGTCTGCACTGGACTCTGCTTCCTCAGATCCAGCTTGTGAAGAACTCTCCGAATCCGCATACGGCAACACCTCTGAATCATCAAAATGAACTTGCCTTGGGGCAGCTGGCCTTACAGCAGCCTGCTTCTTCAGTGCCTCTTTCTTTAAATAGAACTTAAGAGGATGAAAGGCTTTCCCTTGCTCCAATCAGTCTTGTTGGGCATCAATAGTGGGAGTAAGATGCTCAGCTTGTTACCATATCCAACCGCTTGTGATATTACCCAATTGCGAGTATCAACATCCACTCTAACACTTCTTTCGAAGTACATCATCCTGTCAGCTATCAGCTTAAACCAGTTACCCTCAGTGATTCCATCATAGATAGCTGCCATTATCCTTGTTTTGGCTTGGGTAACTGAGTCATGAGACCCAGTGGCACATAGAAGCATCTTGCTTGCTATGTCGAGTAGAGTGCGATATTTTTCCAAGAGTTCACCCTTCTTGGCTGTAGGAGCTTTACCATCTGGCTTTAGTTTCATTTTCTTACCACAGAAGATGCTTAAATACCTCATCTCTTGTCCTTCAGCATACTTTTCCACATCAATCGTTCCAATGGGCAGCTTCAATCTTTCAAATAGAGCTTCTCGAGTGATTTCCACTCGATTTGAACCGATAAATGATTCGATAACATCTCCTCTTCTGTTGGCGTTGGCATAGAATTCCAAAACTTCTTCCTCCAAAACAACTTGAGGAAACGCCTCCAAGTAAGGTTTTAGACCGCATCTGGTGCATTTGGTCAAGATTTCTGCATTTCCTACTGTGTGATTTCCTTCGAAGAACAGAGATGGTTCAACATGCACCTTGTTGTCATTTATATATCTCCCGAGATCGAATGGTGCCTGAATGTTGGTACTTACATCGAAAATAGATCGAATCGACATGTTAAATGATTCGTAATGAATAAGAAAGTAAATTATGCAGGAAATCAACTGTGAGCAAGTAGTAGAGTTATGAAAACGTGAGGCAAGATGTGTACAAGTGTTGGGTTTTGTTTAAAAACTGAATTTTTGATCCAACGGTCAAGATCGAGGGATTAGATCCAACGGTTAAGACCTTTGGCATTCGGTTACGGAACCGAGACGAAAATGTGATTTGCTTTTGTAAAAATTGAAATCCACCTCTCTTATTGGTAGAATGAGGAGTGTACTCATCTGACCTAACATTTTCATATTTTGGCGCGAAATAAATGTGTACACCTCATTAAATAGGGGTGTATAAATCCAATTCTAGGATATTCAAACTTTAACACTATCAAATTACTTTAATACCCTTAATTTGTTTCGAATAAACACAAACACTTAACACATTTAAATCAAAGAGAACTTAGCTTGTCTGTTCGAGTCCATCCAGAACAGATGAGTAGGTCTAATCTTCATAAGGCGAGTAGACTTAATTTCATAAGACGAGTAGTCTTATGAGTACTAGTCGAGTTCCCCCTTCAACTGTACGTGTCTATTCTGCACGTCGAACAACTTTATGTACCTGTCTTATTTTGTGCGACAGATAGTTGAGTAGAATAATTAGAATGAATATCAATTTAAGTCAATAATCAAGGTTCAAACAAGATGACTGTTACCAAACTAAAGAGTCAACATAAGGATCTTTAAGAAATCAAGGATTCCCCCTTAAATGTATATTCCCTTAGTATTACCCTCAGCTTTACCAGCTTCCTCATCGGGTTGTTTGGTCAACTTGTTTGACCTTGTATACCTGTCTGTTGAGTGAGTAGACGAGTGCTCTGTGCCTTTCATGGTAACTTGTCTATTTCTCCTTTCTTCTTAGGACTGTACCTGTCTGGTTAGTACATTTCTACATACTAGTAGGATCAAGATCAATTAGTCCTAGACTAATGCATAATTCACGAAATCGAGCCTCAGCTAATGGTTTTGTGAAAATATCAGCTCTTTGAAAATCAGTATGAATCTTTTCCATGCGAATATCCTTCTTTTCTACATGATCACGTATGAAATGGTGTTTAACATCGACATGTTTACATCGTGTGTGCAGAACCGGATTTTGTGTAATGGCAATTGCACTATTACTATCACAGAAAATAGGAACATTTGATTCATAGATATTATAATCTCTAAGCTGTTGAATAAGCCATAATAATTGACTACAACAACTACCAGCAGCCATGTACTCGGCTTCAGTAGTAGAGGTAGCAACACTTGTCTGCTTTTTCGAAAACCATGAAATGAGTTTTGTGCCTAAGAATTGACAAGAACCAGATGTAGATTTCCTATCTATTCTACAACCACCAAAATCAGAATCAGAGTAGCCACTTAGAGATAAATCATCATTTGAAGGATACCATATACCACGATTGATGGTTCCTTTCAAATATTTCAATATCCTTTTAGTGGTTTCCATATGACTCTCTTTTGGATTAGCTTGAAATCGAGCACATACACCAACAGAAAATGCAATATCAGGTGTACTAGCAGTCAAGTAGAGTAATGAACCAATAAGACCACGGTAATGAGTTTGATCAGTACATTTACCATTCTCGTCTGGATCCATCCTGTAAGTAGGTTGCATAGGTACTCCAGAAGCTTTACATGTCTTAATACCATACTTGTCTAGTAGATTACGAGTATATTTTGCTTGATTTATGAAAATCCCTTCTGGGGTCTGTTTTACTTGAAGTCCAAGAAAGTAATTCATTTCACCCATCATAGACATCTCAAATTTACTTTGCATGAGTGTTGAAAAACTTTCACTCAGCTTTTTGTTAGGTGATCCAAAAATGATATCATCTACGTAAATTTGGACGAGTAAAATGTCCTTCCCTTCTTGTCTTCTGAACAAGGTTCTATCGACCTTGCCCTTAGTAAAACCATTTTCTAATAGAAATTGAGAAAGAGTATCATACCAGGCTCTTGGAGCTTGCTTTAGTCCATATAAAGCCTTCTTTAATCTGTATACCTGATTACCTTTGACTTCGAAACCTGGGGGTTGTTCAACATACACTTCTTCCGCAAGAATACCGTTAAGAAATGCACTTTTAACATCCATTTGATATACAGTAAATTTCATGTAAGCAGCATATGCAAGAAACAATCGAATGGCTTCTAGTCTAGCAACAGGAGCATATGTTTCATCATAATCTATGCCTTCAGCTTGTGAATAGCCTTGGGCGACTAGTCTAGCCTTATTACGAACAACTACATCATTCTCATCTTTCTTATTCTTGAAAATCCATCGAGTGCCAACTACATTATGATGTTTAGGTCTATCAACAAGTTCCCAGACGTCATTTCGAACAAACTGATTCAACTCGTCTTGCATAGCGATGATCCAATTACTATCAGCTAAAGCCTCTTTAATGGTTTTAGGCTCGATAGATGAGAGGAAACAACACCAGCAAAACAAAGATGGACTAGGTTGTTCTTGTGACTCAAAGAGTTATCGTCTAGTCTTTACACCAATAGTAGAGTCACCAATGATATTTTCAGTATCATGAGCAGATTTCCATGTTTTTCTAGTCTTCGTAAGCATAGTATTATCATCTAGATCGGTTATATCATCATGCATTTCAACATCATTATCAGGAGATTTAATAGGAGTAGACGAGTCGACTAGTCCAGGCATGTCAACTGGTCTAGTAGATTTACCTTGAGCACTTACCTTCTCCTGATCATCAGTTTCGAGAGCTTTCATGAATGGATTGTATGTTTGAACGGATTCATATACCTCAGAATCTTTGTCAGATTCGATAGTTAGCTCAGTAACTTTCTCACTGATCTTGTTGGCAGACGAGTCCTGTTGAGATTCTTCGAAAACCACATGTGGTGTTTCTTCCACACAGAGGGTTGAGTAGTTGAATACTCTAAATGCTTTGCTAGTCGAGGAGTATCCTAAGAATATCCCCTCGTCTGCTTTAGCATCGAATGCATTCAACTTGCTTTTCCCATTGTTATGGATGAAACACTTACAACCAAATATATGAAAATATGAGACTCTGGGTTTTCTACCTTTCCATACCTCATAGGGTGTCTTACCTAGTGCTTTATTGATAGCACTTCTATTTTGTGAGTGGCATGCAGTATTGATAGCTTCTGCCCAAAACTTCTGAGGCGTATTATACTCTGTCAGCATGGTCCTGCAGGCCTCCTTAAGAGTTCTGTTCCTTCGTTCTGCTACTCCATTTTGTTGTGGTGTCCTTGCTGCACTAGTAAGGTGCTGGATGCCACGCTTAGAACAAAATTCTTTAATATAGCAGTTAATGAATTCAGTACCCTTGTCACTACGGATCTTGACAATTGACTGATTCTTCTCAACCTGTAACTTCTTCAACAGATCAGGCAAAAGTGTTTGTGTATCACTCTTCTTGTGTAAGAAGACTACCCAAGTGAACTTAGAATAGTCATCTACCACAACAAGTGTGTACCTTCTACCGTTCAAAGTTGGAGGAGTTATTGGGCCATGTAAGTCCATATGTAGAAGTTCAAGAACTCTACTTGTTGAGAGGGATGGAATAGATTTAAAGGAACCTTTTACCTGTTTACCTTTCTGACAGGACGTGCATACATGTGACTTGTAGTAGACTTCATTGGGAATTCCTTCCACAAGGTAGTCTCTGGCTATCTTATTAAGAACCTTAAAGTTTAGATGACAGAGGCGTCTATGCCATAGCCAGCCAAGTTCTTTAGGATTCTTAGTAAGTAGACAGGTGTCCCTCGGACAACTGTTCCAGTTCACTATATACACACTTCCTTGTCTAATGCCGACGAGTAGTATGGTATGAGTCCTTTTGTCAATGATTTCACATTTGCGACTCTTGAACTGCACCTTGTATCCACGATCACAAAATTGTGAAACAGAGAGTAAATTGTATTTCAAGCCTTCAACATATGAGACATCTTGGATCTCTATGTCTCCATTCCGAATGTAGCCGAATCCTTTAGTAACAGCAGTGGAGCTATCACCAAATATTACTTTTGGTCCTTCTTGTTCATGGTAGCTTGATAAGAGAGTCTTGGTACCAGTCATGTGGTGCGAACAGCCACTGTCTATGTACCAAGTTTCTCCTATTGAGCCACCCTTCTTGTATAGATCAAGTCGACCCTGCATTAGATGATATTTCATAATTTAGGTACCCTCCTTGTTTATTGGGGTCCTGGGGGGTTAGTCGAGTTCAATGGAATCCAAATGTACATTGGAGTCCTGAACAAGTTTGATCTTCTAAGCTTTCGACCATATTTGTTGCAAAATAAGACCTTGTTGTCCTTATCTGTCCTATCAGTCGAGTTCGGGTCTACTCTTTGGAGATAGCCTTTCGACTTGATCTCTACTTGAGCAGGCACTTGTCTATGATAGTCAGAGTAGGGTTTGAAAGCATTAGGTACATACGGTTTATAGACATGTTTAGGTCTTTCTTCTCCTTTGATATCATATGACAAAGGTGGAGGATATAGAACAGCTTGTGTACGATATTTTGGACCTTCCTGTCTAGGTCTAGATGAGTAGAGTTGAGACTGCCTTATAAAAGGAGGTCTAGACTCTTGTCGTCTAGTCTGTACTTGTCTAGTACTAGTCTCCTCGAGATACCAATCCTCGTATGTGACCTGGTTGTATCGTCTACGATTAGTGGTCCTTGGAAGATTAGTTCTAGGTTGAACAGGCTTGTTGTTACCATTCTTTTTACCTCCTTTGGTAATTGGAATGTTAACTCGAGCTTGTTTTGGTACAGTATCTTTAGATGGGGTATCAATATCGTATATCATTGGTTCTTTTCCTTTATCATTAGTCAAAGAGCTTGAGATGAAAATAGTAGGGTTCTTAGGAACTAGAGTAGACGAGCTGGGTGTCTCAGCACCTATGCCTGTCTTGTCAGCAGGAGCCCTATACCTATCTGACAATTCAAGGTTAACCTTAGAAGAGTTAACCAGGTCAGTAAGTTTAAGGTCTAAAGTGATAACCTCGGTTTCTAAGAACTTATTACGTTCTTCAAGCTTTTTGAACTTGCTTTTTAAAACATTGAATTCATGTTTCTCAGTAGCATGTGTCTTAAGTAGGTCTTGATACAACTTGTCTGTCAATGCACACTTGTCTTTGAGTTGACTCAACTCTTCTTGCAAGCGTTCATTTAGGACTGTTATATTAGGATCTACTTTAGACTGAGCTTCCTTAAGATCAATGATTTCTTGTCTTAAAATGATGTTTTCGTCACTGACTTCAATGATTGCCTTGTTGGCAAGTAGGAGGTCGTCTTCAACTGCACTAGTAGAGTGCTGAAGGCTACTCCCTACTTTGCTACTGGCAGTGTCACTTTCAT
Organism: Galeopsis tetrahit; assembly: GCA_963675135.1. Classification (NCBI taxonomy): domain Eukaryota; kingdom Viridiplantae; phylum Streptophyta; class Magnoliopsida; order Lamiales; family Lamiaceae; genus Galeopsis; species Galeopsis tetrahit. The sequence goes on along the minus strand of OY776122.1, from coordinate 64,980,866 downwards.
CAGATTCTGATTCATCACAAGATTGAAAAGATGTAGCAGATGATACCTCTTGGTCAATTTTGGCCATGCAGCATAGACCATAATCTACTATGAAAGCTTCATCGTGATCTGGTTCAGACGGGTAGCTAGATGAGGATGATGGCAACTCGTCTAAGTCAGAGTCAGAGTCATCATTGGCCATCATTGCCTTCTTACCACGGTTGTATCTTCTTTCCCTTCGTGCTTTGCGTTCTTCTCGATCATCAGTACTCAGGTCTGGACATTCATATATGTAGTGACCTGGCTTTTCACAGTTATAGCACAAGAGATCATTAGTAGCCTTTTTAATAGGAGAGTTGTTCCTTCGTTTATCACGTCTATCAGAACAAGTAATCTTCCTACCATCAGACTCTCTATCTTGTCTGTTACCTTTCGAGACTTTGTCTCTCCTTTCGGACGAGTTTCGGTCTCGTCTGGTTTTAGACGAGTTCTTAGAAGCAGACCCTCTATGCTCTCTATAGAACTTCTTATATCTTCCAAAACGTTTATTCAGTCTATCAAACTTTCTAACCATGAGGCTTACCTGATCCTTCAGACTAAGATCAGTATCTAACTTGTCTTTCACAGAAGTAGACTTAGTCTTAGACTTTGACCTGTCTACCTTAGACGAACTAGCCTTAAAAGCAACGTTCTTAGATACAGCATGTTCTCTGTCGCTACTTACTATAGGTTCATCTTCGTCTAAATCAAACTCATGGGCCTTTAGAGTTTGAAACATGGTTTCTGCTGTCCATACGTCTATATCTTGGGTATTCTTAACAAGCATTTTTACCATTTTCCATCGACTATCAAGGCTTTTGAGAATCCTAAGATTGATTTCACGTGGAGTATAAGATTTACCAAGGACTTCCAAGTCATTCATGATTTTGGTAAAGCGAGTATCCAACTGGTCTATTGTTTCACCAGCTTTCATATGAAATGATTCGAATCTTTGGACTGCTGTAGAAAGCTTGCTTTCTTTGATTAGGGATGTCCCTTCACAAATAATAGCTAAGCGATCCCACATTTCTTTGGCAGTTTTACATTTTAACACTTTTCCCAGATACTCGTTAGGAAGAGTGTGTAAGATGTAATTCTTGGCCAAGCTATCCAAATTATTCTGTCTCATTTCTTCTGAGGTAAGTTCTGACCTTGGTTTCTTGACGAGTGTACCCACGGGTTGATTAGTGTCAAGGGCAGCAGTATTGGGAATCATGGTCACTATCGGACCTTCAGTGATGACGGAGATCATTAAGTCGTGAGTGGAACTGAAGATGGCTTCCATCCTTAGTTTCCAATAGTCATAATCTTGAACCTAGAACTTAGGTAACTTGTTAGCGCTGATTTCAAGAGACATGTTTAAACGAGTGGATTAGTGCTAATCAGTTTTATAATCAAGAAGTAGATGAGTCAAGTACAGGGAACAAGAAACAGATATATCAAGAATATTGATCAAGAACACGTAAGCAAATATGATCTTGGACTGAGACTTTCACCCAAGTCTTGAGTTGGTTATCAAGAAACAGCAGTTCGTAAACTACTGCTCTGATACCACTTGTAGGTCCCTAAGTTGAGTTAATATCGAGAGAAGCTAAAGAAAATGTCTAGAGGGGGGTGAATAGACTTTTCTAAAATCTTTCGATATATCAGAATTACAATGTGCGGAATACGAAATTAACAATGAGCCCAATTAAAGATTATACTCAACTTAATTCGAGAACTCTGTTTTATGTACTCAACTAGTCTTGCTCAGTTATGTATGTTTAATCAAGTAAACAATTAATCAATTCAAACAAACAAAACAATAAAGTAAATCAAACACGAGATTTATAGTGGTTCGACAACTTGTCTACATCCACTCTCACAAACCCAGTTGTGAAATTCTTATTAACTCTTCCAATCGAGCAATATGTTCTTGTAGCTTTAAGTCCCAAGAAATAAGACTTAGATCTTCTCGATTATATCTCCAGATATATCTTCGATCTTACTAGCTATTTTACAAGTAACTAGCAACTTGAAACAGTAAACGAAAATAAAACTTCTCTTCGTTCAGTAGTAGCCTTCTTCGATCTTCACTTGACTTGTGTAGCTTCACTTTCTGAACTTCAATTTCTGAGAGTAATCTCTTCACTTGAATCTTCAATAATGCTTGCAGTAACAATATTTCAGTAGTTGTATCAGTATCTCAGTAGTCTTTAAATGATAAACACCTAGAGGTATTTATAGATTCTAGAAATCAAGAACTCAATTAGTTGTAACCAACTTTTCTTGAAGACTAACTTCTAACTGAAATTTCTTCTTCCATGCGTTTCTTCAGTTAATTAGTTATTCCTTAACTAATTCTTCAGTCTTTATCTTCAATACGCGTTTCTGTAACTAACTTCAAGTTAACTTGTCTTGTTGAGTCGTTCCTGTCTTGTGTAGTAGTAGTAGACTGTGTCTTCTACTTATCTTGTGCAGTAGACTTCTTCAGATTACAACATAGAACTAATTTAGTCATATCCTCTAATCCTAACAAGACTATTACATTACATTAAGCTTTTTGTTATAAAGCTTAGTCAACTTATAAAACTATACAAAGAATCTATCTATTACATTTAAAAACATGAGCTATATACAACAATTATTCATAGCTCAATAACAATCTTAACATATACAAATAACAAATATGAAGTACTTATAAATCGTACTTATCTTTCAACAATACTTGTTTTTTAAAAAACTATTACTTGTCTTTGTGAAATAGTACTTGTCTTGTGAATTCTACTGATCTGTACAAGACGACTTCAACTTAACTAGACTAGATCAGTCAATACTTAGAAAATATTCAAGTCTTCTTTTGGCTTATCAAAACTTTATCTTTTATCTTTTATTCATCATTTAGGACTTGCTCTAGGATTCATATCCCAACACACTCTAGTGGGAGTTGTGGTGATCGATTAACTACAGAATCAAACACTTCAGTGGGAGTTGTAGTGATTCATTATAGTAATCAAAGTAGTTAAAACTTACACCCGAGATTCTGAGTTTCGTAAAAAAAAAACGAATGAGATACAAAGTTTTGACTTTGTGAAAACTTTAAAAGAAGAAAAGGTGATTCTTAAATGCATGACTACTCACTTGATATTTGCAGATCCTCTTGTCAAACATATTCCTGAGAGATGTTTTGACATCTAAGGTTTTGGGTTTGTGTGGATTTGAACATAGTGTGTTGTAGTTGTTAATGTTGTTGAACATTTATGTATTGTGAATTATATGATGTTTCATATAATAGTATGTCGACAAGTAAAGATTGGCTCTCTCATACGAGCAATCGCCTCTGACATCGAGGCATGTGCAGAGATGAGATTATTTAGAAATAATCGTAATAGATCTTACCACAAATCTATTTTACTTGTTACGAAGCTAAATCAACAGATTTTCTGGACTATAGTGGGAGGAAATTCAAGTTAAGTGTCAAGGATACACTTGAACTGTGATTTATACGATGTCAAATAAAAGAATGACATACGCTTCCATCTTGGGAAGTTAAGATATCGTGATATGTGTTTCATACCATATGTGCTAAGATGACCATAAGAAAATGAGAAAGATATCCCTATTTTCTCATTGTATGAGACCTTGAGGGTTAAGAAATCCTCTAACAAATACCCTTAAGACTTTTTACTGTATTCTTAAGTCTTCACTATAGTGTTGCTACTTTAGCATGTTACCAATATCTATAAGTTATATGGCAATGCGGTGCATGTCTAGGGAGTCTGGAGATATTAGTGTAAAAGGAAGGGACGTCTTTAATAACATGTTCTATTGTGATTCATTGACCGGTCAATCAAGTTTTGAAGTTGATTATGAATACATAGATTTATGGATAGTTGAATATGCTCTTATGTTCAAGGGATTGATAGAGATATGTCAACTGGTGTTAAATTGAAAGAGTTCTGGGGTATAACGAGTTTTGAAATCTTCATATAAAACTGGTTGAGTTGTTATATATCATTAACAAGTGTATAACGTGAAAACTCATATTCTCGAAGGTCACACGATTTATTTGCCTGTATGAAAAGGTGTTATGTGATGGTACAAAGATGTGAAGTAGATGAGTATGAGACTCAAACTTCATGTGTGAGTGGGAGATGAAAGCTAATAAATATATAATTAATTAATATTAATTATTATTTATTTATTCCACACATGAGTGGATAATTATGAGTGGAAGTTATTGAATAACTCCTTATATAAGAAAATTCAACGGGATTTTCCATGACAACTGAAATAGAGAGAATTATGTTCTCTTCCATTACACGATCATAAGACAGAAAGATAGAAACATAGATTTCTGTATTCTATGCAATACGCTTCACACACACTTAAATCTAGAAGGGCATTTAGATTGTGGATACTAGAAGCGGTTTGTGAAACAATTAATGTGATCGTGTTCTGACTACGAGGATCACAGTACATATGTGGAATTCAACGGGTTTTAGAATCTTCCGCTGCATTGAGAATTACAGGTTGGTAATTCTAATTCTGATTTCTCAATTAATTAATTCCAACAAACATTATATGTATAAGCTTTATCAATCATTTAATGAGCAATTCACTTTCCATCACATTCCTCCATTATCCATCGTGTATTACTATGCAGCCAACACATTTCAAAAGTCTTTAGTTGGCATATCCCATATCTTTTGTTTCTATATAATTTTTTATTCACCTTTCCTTTTGTATAGATGGTAAATATTTTAGATTAGGATTGATTGATCTTGATTGTGTTTCCTACAGTTGTATTTATATTGGTTCCTCAGTAATTCATAGCCATTCTGAATATACAAGAAAATTCACCAATATCTTAGTTTCTTCTTTTTGTTATGTGCTAAAATTATCATGGCACCAGAGCGGGTTAAGATCCTGAGTTACTAACACTTCTGCATACTCATCATCTTATTTATCTAATCTTCTTCAAAATGGAAATAATGGCTAAACAAGGTGACAACAGTAAATCTGGAACCATCATTGATGTGATGTCTCCCAATTATATTAGCTCATCTGATAACCTAGACCATGTGTTTGTCACCGATGGAAATTATGGAGACTGTTCCGAGGAGATGAGCAATTGCCTCTTTGCTAAGAATTAATTTGGCTTTGTTGACGGGTCCATTCTTATGACCAAGGAAGAATAGGCTTAATTTCCCTTGTGGAAGCGTTGCAATGCAATGGTTAAGGGATGATTGATGGTCGCCATGGACAAAGAGATCTGAAATAGTGTTAAGCACGCGAAAACTGCCTGTGAGATATGGATTGATCTTGAAGAGAGATTCGGGAAGGAGAGTGCGCCCAAAAATATGAACTAAAAAGAAACCTCGCCTTCATGCGCCAAGATAAAATGTATATTGTTGGTTCCAAAAGGAGTGTGACACGTGTATGGGGGGGGGGGAATACACGTGTATGTGTTTTTCAAAAACTTTTTGCAAGTAATCAACACAAATAATCAGAGTCAAATAAGTTACACAGTATGTCAAGTCCTATGAAAATACTACCAGTAAATTCTAACAGATCTTAACAGTATGCAACTTGTATGCGGAATAAATGGTAGGCCCTATTATACTCCTTAAATGATATGCACTCAAATACTAAACTATCAAGTAGCAGTAAGCAGTTATAACAACACAAAAACTTAAGCAAGAAGATAAATGCAGTAAGTAAGAACACAAGATGTATAGTGGTTCGGAGGCTAAACTGCTCCTACGTCCACTCTCCTAATTTAATAGGATAATTCCTTAATCTCTTCGGAATTAACTTGTTTTTACAGTGCCAATGTGCACTCTACTTCTTCTTCTCTTCTCTTGATTTCTTACAACCTTCTCTCGTTGCAATACTCTCAATCACTACTACGAACTCAACAATACTCTCAAACTATCTCTCAAGGTGAAAGTAGGGTTTTGTTCTTGTACCAACTAAGTGTGATATCCTTTACAATTTAAGAATGAATGTAAAGGCTAGGATATCACTTTCTAGGCTTTGGATAATCAATCAATAAAAACTTGCCTAGTGGGGACTAAAGATAACACTAAAAAATGAATATGCTTAAAAGCTTTAATCTCTCGAGTGTTTTGAATGCTAAAAATATTGTTAGAATGCGTATGGCTTGTGTGTTCTGTTGTATGTCCCGTTTTTTTGAAATGATTCAAGATATGGCCTATTTATAGATTAAGCAAACTATCCGTTGGTGGAGATAGCAAAACTTATCCATAAATTTGAACTTTCAAATTGTTCAGGGGCCTGCATGCAAATAGTACATGCATTCACGTCCATTCTGCAATTCTGAAATTCATTCTCCGAATTTGTTATGCGCAGTGACAGGTGGCATCCGGATATTGGTTGATTTGGAATAATTCTGTCCTTTCCGCTAACAGCCTCGTACTGGATAAAATGCCTCGCCATTCATCGTCTTTGACCATAAGTGTGCCAAGTCCAAAGTATATGAATGTCCAAATTCATCATACTTGACTTCATGAATCCTTGCCACTTTTACATAATACTTCAACTTCTTGTCTTCGATGCTACTTGTCTTCATATGCTTTGTGCTTTCAGGTCATTTGTCATAGATTCAAGGAATAATCTATCTAAGAAAAAATTAAAGCTCCCTAACATACACATGAGCTTTTCTAACCTGAAAATCTAGACTTGGCAAATCATCATACTTGGGGTTTTACTTAAGATTTTGGTATCTAATCAAAATCAAATTTTCTTTTATTAATATAAACCATATCTCAACATATATCTTGGCATATTACACAAAATTGAAAGGCATCTAGATCTGGAATGAAATTGAATCAATCTCAGTGATTCCGAGGTGTTTGATATACGTTACCTGTTTTATATCTTTTACTTGATGCTAATGGTGAATATCTATAACAAAAAACGAGCAAATCAAATCTAATAATCAGCCATCTTTTGAACGGTGTTCGTGTCCAGCAATAAACGACAAATTTAATCTTTTAGCTCATTAATAGGCTTATAATGAATGCCTATAACGATTATCGAACAAATTAAAACTGATTTTTAACAACTATGTCAATAAACGACAAACTTTTTTTCGTCACCTTTTGTTTAATATAACAATGAGTGATTGTAATGACTAATTAATAAACTGAAAAACAAATCTAATACTCATTAAAAAGCAACAATCGAGTCGAAAAAATTGCAAGGATTTAATCTAAAAAAAATTGCAACGATTTTTTTTTTCAAAAGCACGAAATTTTTTTTCTAAAAAATTGGCAACCAACGTTTTGGCGGTGAACAACTTTTTGTAGCAAATGCGATTTGAGACGGGTTTTTAGTTGCAAATTAACGTGTTTTTTAGTGCACATTTTATTGGGGATTTTTTTCATGACGCTTGTCTTTGATTTATTGTTTTCTTCTTTTGATATGCTCTTAGATCCTTCTTTGACTCTTTTAATGACGAAAAATTTAAGTGACGTCTTGTGAAAAAAGCATGTTTAGGCCATTATTTTACCCAAACTGCCCAAAGAGTGAAAATTAAGTTGGTCGGGACCGTCTACGCCGAATTTTACAACAGAGGATTAACCGTGGGTAAAAGAGAGGATAAAAAAAAGGCAAAAAGGATTAAATGTTGGGAAAAAAAAGGTAGAAATGAAAAATGAATTAAAAAAAAAAAAGCAAAAAGGAAAAAATGGATTAAATGTGAACAGAAGTTGAGAGAGAGAAAAAAAAGTAGAAATAAAGAAATAGATATAAAAAAAAAAAGACAAAAAGAGAGGAGAAAAAGGAGCAAAAAAGCATAAAGAGAGAGCCTAAAAAAATCTAGAATGGGAAAATGGATTTAAAATGAAGAAAAAGCGGAATGGGAAAAAAGCTAGAAAAGGCAGAAGGAAGGGGTTCGATTAATTTTTACTTCTGTTGTTTCACTGGTATTTCACACTGTTGAATTTTTAATACGTGTCGCCCTCAATATTATAGGATATTGATTAATTTTTTAATATGACACATATATGTCAATCATCCATATAGTTGAATAAATAAGTTTTAACTTAAAAAAAAGGTAAAAGTATATGAATAAACATGTTTCTAATACCGTCTATTTATTTATGTTCAAATGAATGCAATTTTTTTTCTTATTAAATTCATGTAACTACAATTTAGCTATGTTGAAATGATTTTTTATATTAAATGGTAAAGTCTAGTATGCACTCGACTGCATGTTGTGCACCCTAATTCATGTTGCACTTTTTAGTTTACTGACTTACACTTTTTGGTAAATGGTGTTGCACTTTTCAAAAAAGTGTAAGTCAGTAAACTGAAAAGTGCAACATGGATTAGGGTGCACAACATGCACTCGAGTCCATAGCAGACCAACCCATATTAAATACATATAACGACAATCTAGCTATGACCGTTGGAATCTATACGACTTTGATCGTCAAATCTATAATTGTTTGAATAGAAGATAACGACAAAATTATTTAAGTAAAAAATTAGTTTAAACATATTTCTCTAACTAGATATTATAGTTTGAATTGACTTCCAATCACTACAAAAAACACGCGTTTTACCGACGGATCTACCGACGGAATTGTGGTCGGTAGGCGTGGTTTCCGACGAAACTATCGACGGAATAATTCAGTCGGTTCTAGGCTCGTCGGCCCGGTTTACCGACGGAATTTTTTTTTCCGTCGGTACTCCCGACGGAATAAATCAGTCGAGTCTGCCGACGGATCTCATTCCGTCGGTAGGTCGAATGACCCGTTTTGAAACCGGGTCTGATTTCTATCGGCAATTCCGTCGGCAAGTCCGTCGGTAGTACCGACGGACGTCCGACGGAAATTTATTTTAGAATTTTTTTTTTCAAAAATATATCCGTCGGCTTCTGTCGGGAATTCCGTCGGTACTTTCCGACGGATCTGCCGACGGAACTCGATTTTATATTTTTTAATTCGGAATTATATTCCGTCGGTGCCCGTCGGTAGTACCGACGGAATTATCTGTCGGTAGTAAGGTAACCCAAATAAAAATTACTGGGGCGGATCGGATCGGACCCGAACCGACCCCGACCCGACCCGACCCGCTACCTATTATTAAGGCCACCATTTATTCTGGCCTTGCTAGGAATCGAACCCGGGTGTGTGGGCGCCTAGAGAGGGGCGCCTACCACTCGGACAAGTGTGTTACTTGTTCGTAATTGTTGTTGGTCCTAAGTTGAGTTAATAACGAGTAAGCTAGTGAAAATGTCTAGAGGGGGGTGAATAGACTTTTCAAAAATCTTTCGAAATATCAAAGTACAATATGCGGAATACGAAATTATCAATGAGCCCAATTCAAGATTATACTCAACTTAAATTCGAGAACTCTGTTCTATACTCAACTAGTCTAGATCAGTTAAGTAATTCAACCAATTAATCAATTAAACAATCAAAACAGTAAAGTAAATTGAACACGAGATTTATAGTGGTTCGACAACTTGTCTACATCCACTCTCACAAACCCAGTTGTGAAATTCTCATTAACTCGTCCAATGGAGTAATGTGTTCTTGTGGCTTTAAGTCCCAAGAAATAAGACTTAGATCTTCTCGATTATACCTCCAGATATATCTTCGATCTTACTAGCGATTTACAAGTATCTAGCAACTTGAAACAATAAATAAAACTTCTCTGTATCTTCAATAAGCCTTCTTGAGTAGTCTCTTCTTGTCTGGGCTTCTTCTTGAACTTCAAACTTTTGCTTTGAACTCTGCGAGCTTCCTTGCTTTGAATTTCTTCATTATACGCACAGTAGTTTGATTTTCAGTAATCTCTCAGTTGTCTTTAATCGTTGAATGCCTTCAAGTATTTATAGACTTCACTTTATCAAGATAAGTTAGTTATCCAACAAACATTCTTGATAACTTCCTTCAACAAACTCTTCAACCGTTTCTGAATAAGTATCTCTTAATACGACGGTTAATTCTGTTAATTAAGTTGTAACCAACTTCTTATCTTCAGAAATACGAACCTTCAATTCTGTTAAACTGTCTTGACTCATCTTGTCTTCAGCACTTAGAATATTTCAGCTTCCTTCAGCACTTGTCTTGTTGCGCACCTGTCTTGTCCAGTAGTAGTAGACTGCGTCTTCTACTTGTCTTGTGCAGTAGACTTCTTCAGTAGACTTCAACTCTTCTTGTCTTGCGCAGGTCTTCTTCAATAGTAGACTTCATAGAACTAATCTAGTCCTAACATCTAATCTTAACAAGACTATTTCATTACATTAAGCTTTATAAAATAGCTTAGTCATCTTAGAAACTATACAAAGAATATAAACGAAACATGAGCTTCTATACATCTTGAATAGCTCAATATAAAACCTATCAAGTATACAAAGTACTTATAAACTGTACTTGTCTTTTTCTTTCATACTTATCTTTTGAAACTATTACTTGTCTTGTGAATTCTACTGATCTGTACAAGACGACTTCAACTTAACTAGACTAGATCAGTCAATACTTAGAATATTTTCAGGTCTTCTTTTGTCAACTGATCTTGTCTTATACAAGACGACTTCAACTTAACTAGACTAGATCAGTCAATACTTAGAATATATTCAAGTCTTCTTTTTGGCTTTATCAAAACTAATCTCATCATCAAATAGAACTTGTATTAGGATTCATATCCCAACAATTTCCCCCTTTTTGATGAAGCCAAAACTACTTGAATCTTTTCTCATTAGTAGACTAGTTAAGTAGTTATCTTATATAATCATCAAAATATTAACATGAGTCTTTACTAACCTTCTTCAAATGTAGACTTGTTCAACTTGCTCTTCTTCTCTTTCTTCCTTCTCTTCCCCCTTTTTGACTTCATCATTCAACTCCCTTCTTTACTTTGACATAACAATGATCTCTTCTTGCTTTCCTTCCTGTTGTAGAGTAATCATAGACTGCAACATACAACTTAGGTAGTTTTGTAGCATTAGTATCCATCTTAAAGATAGAAATGATAAGATATAGCAAGAGATCAAGAAATAACACGAAATCTTTAAGTAAACTTTCACGGATCAGTTCAAAGAGGATAACAAGACTTTTCCCAAAAGTCTCTTGGTAATCAAGAAACAGTAGTCCTTTAGAACTCCTGCTCTGATACCACTTGTTGGTCCTAAGTTGAGTTAATAACGAGTAAGCTAGTGAAAATGTCTAGAGGGGGGTGAATAGACTTTTCAAAAATCTTTCGAAATATCAAAGTACAATATGCGGAATACGAAATTATCAATGAGCCCAATTCAAGATTATACTCAACTTAAATTCGAGAACTCTGTTCTATACTCAACTAGTCTAGATCAGTTAAGTAATTCAACCAATTAATCAATTAAACAATCAAAACAGTAAAGTAAATTGAACACGAGATTTATAGTGGTTCGACAACTTGTCTACATCCACTCTCACAAACCCAGTTGTGAAATTCTCATTAACTCGTCCAATGGAGTAATGTGTTCTTGTGGCTTTAAGTCCCAAGAAATAAGACTTAGATCTTCTCGATTATACCTCCAGATATATCTTCGATCTTACTAGCGATTTACAAGTATCTAGCAACTTGAAACAATAAATAAAACTTCTCTGTATCTTCAATAAGCCTTCTTGAGTAGTCTCTTCTTGTCTGGGCTTCTTCTTGAACTTCAAACTTTTGCTTTGAACTCTGCGAGCTTTCTTGCTTTGAATTTCTTCATTATACGCACAGTAGTTTGATTTTCAGTAATCTCTCAGTTGTCTTTAATCGTTGAATGCCTTCAAGTATTTATAGACTTCACTTTATCAAGATAAGTTAGTTATCCAACAAACATTCTTGATAACTTCCTTCAACAAACTCTTCAACCGTTTCTGAATAAGTATCTCTTAATACGACGGTTAATTCTGTTAATTAAGTTGTAACCAACTTCTTATCTTCAGAAATACGAACCTTCAATTCTGTTAAACTGTCTTGACTCATCTTGTCTTCAGCACTTAGAATATTTCAGCTTCCTTCAGCACTTGTCTTGTTGCGCACCTGTCTTGTCCAGTAGTAGTAGACTGCGTCTTCTACTTGTCTTGTGCAGTAGACTTCTTCAGTAGACTTCAACTCTTCTTGTCTTGCGCATGTCTTCTTCAGTAGTAGACTTCATAGAACTAATCTAGTCCTAACATCTAATCTTAACAAGACTATTTCATTACATTAAGCTTTATAAAATAGCTTAGTCATCTTAGAAACTATACAAAGAATATAAACGAAACATGAGCTTCTATACATCTTGAATAGCTCAATATAAAACCTATCAAGTATACAAAGTACTTATAAACTGTACTTGTCTTTTTCTTTCATACTTATCTTTTGAAACTATTACTTGTCTTGTGAATTCTACTGATCTGTACAAGACGACTTCAACTTAACTAGACTAGATCAGTCAATACTTAGAATATTTTCAGGTCTTCTTTTGTCAACTGATCTTGTCTTATACAAGACGACTTCAACTTAACTAGACTAGATCAGTCAATACTTAGAATATATTCAAGTCTTCTTTTTGGCTTTATCAAAACTCATCTCATCATCAAATAGAACTTGTATTAGGATTCATATCCCAACAATTTCCCCCTTTTTGATGAAGCCAAAACTACTTGAATCTTTTCTCATTAGTAGACTAGTTAAGTAGTTATCTTATATAATCATCAAAATATTAACATGAGTCTTTACTAACCTTCTTCAAATGTAGACTTGTTCAACTTGCTCTTCTTCTCTTTCTTCCTTCTCTTCCCCCTTTTTGACTTCATCATTCAACTCCCTTCTTTACTTTGACATAACAATGATCTCTTCTTGCTTTCCTTCCTGTTGTAGAGTAATCATAGACTGCAACATACAACTTAGGTAGTTTTGTAGCATTAGTATCCATCTTAAAGATAGAAATGATAAGATATAGCAAGAGATCAAGAAATAACACGAAATCTTTAAGTAAACTTTCACGGATCAGTTCAAAGAGGATAACAAGACTTTTCCCAAAAGTCTCTTGGTAATCAAGAAACAGTAGTCCTTTAGAACTCCTGCTCTGATACCACTTGTTGGTCCTAAGTTGAGTTAATAACGAGTAAGCTAGTGAAAATGTCTAGAGGGGGGTGAATAGACTTTTCAAAAATCTTTCGAAATATCAAAGTACAATATGCGGAATACGAAATTATCAATGAGCCCAATTCAAGATTATACTCAACTTAAATTCGAGAACTCTGTTCTATACTCAACTAGTCTAGATCAGTTAAGTAATTCAACCAATTAATCAATTAAACAATCAAAACAGTAAAGTAAATTGAACACGAGATTTATAGTGGTTCGACAACTTGTCTACATCCACTCTCACAAACCCAGTTGTGAAATTCTCATTAACTCGTCCAATGGAGTAATGTGTTCTTGTGGCTTTAAGTCCCAAGAAATAAGACTTAGATCTTCTCGATTATACCTCCAGATATATCTTCGATCTTACTAGCGATTTACAAGTATCTAGCAACTTGAAACAATAAATAAAACTTCTCTGTATCTTCAATAAGCCTTCTTGAGTAGTCTCTTCTTGTCTGGGCTTCTTCTTGAACTTCAAACTTTTGCTTTGAACTCTGCGAGCTTCCTTGCTTTGAATTTCTTCATTATACGCACAGTAGTTTGATTTTCAGTAATCTCTCAGTTGTCTTTAATCGTTGAATGCCTTCAAGTATTTATAGACTTCACTTTATCAAGATAAGTTAGTTATCCAACAAACTTTCTTGATAACTTCCTTCAACAAACTCTTCAACCGTTTCTGAATAAGTATCTCTTAATACGACGGTTAATTCTGTTAATTAAGTTGTAACCAACTTCTTATCTTCAGAAATACGAACCTTCAATTCTGTTAAACTGTCTTGACTCATCTTGTCTTCAGCACTTAGAATATTTCAGCTTCCTTCAGCACTTGTCTTGTTGCGCACCTGTCTTGTCCAGTAGTAGTAGACTGCGTCTTCTACTTGTCTTGTGCAGTAGACTTCTTCAGTAGACTTCAACTCTTCTTGTCTTGCGCAGGTCTTCTTCAGTAGTAGACTTCATAGAACTAATCTAGTCCTAACATCTAATCTTAACAAGACTATTTCATTACATTAAGCTTTATAAAATAGCTTAGTCATCTTAGAAACTATACAAAGAATATAAACGAAACATGAGCTTCTATACATCTTGAATAGCTCAATATAAAACCTATCAAGTATACAAAGTACTTATAAACTGTACTTGTCTTTTTCTTTCATACTTATCTTTTGAAACTATTACTTGTCTTGTGAATTCTACTGATCTGTACAAGACGACTTCAACTTAACTAGACTAGATCAGTCAATACTTAGAATATTTCCAGGTCTTCTTTTGTCAACTGATCTTGTCTTATACAAGACGACTTCAACTTAACTAGACTAGATCAGTCAATACTTAGAATATATTCAAGTCTTCTTTTTGGCTTTATCAAAACTCATCTCATCATCAAATAGAACTTGTATTAGGATTCATATCCCAACAATTGTAATATTAATTGTATATGTACTCATTTTCGGCCCATTTTTTTTTAAAATTCATAAAATTAATTTCTTTCATATATATCAAATAATTAAATTTGAAATCTATAATTTATATATTTTAAAATACTAAAATATTCATATTTTAACTAAAATACTAATATTTTTTAGTAAAAAAATCATTTTTTTGCTAATTATTTTTTAAAAAATTTCAAAAAATTAATGTCATTCACATAAATTAAATAATTAAATTTGTAATCTATAATTTATATATTTTTAAATACTAAAATATTCATTTTTTTTACTAAAATATTCATTTTTTTGCTAACCTAGGAGTTTCATACATCCATCGACGATCCGGCAATTCCATCTGTTAAACATTTAACATAAAATTCTTACAAACATATAAAAAAATGCACAATTAATTAAACTACACAACTAAACTACAAATATATAAAATGCACAACTAATTAAACTACACAACTAAACTACAAATATATAAATTGCACAACTAATTAAACTATAACCATATAAAATGCACAACTAAACCAGAAAATTTAACCAAGTAAAAAAGAAAAACGTACCTCCATTTGCTTGCTCTCATACAATTTCTACAATTTTTTTCGACTGAGAGAGAGAAAGGGGAAGAAACTTTCTGTAAATATTACACGCTACCGACGGATTTTGAAATTCCGTCGGTGCGTACATTTTGAATCTACCGACGGATTCCAAATTCCGTCGGTAGGGTGCCGCCCAAACTTCCGTCGGTAGAGTAGTTGGCCGACGGAATTTCCGTCGATAGACTTTATTTCCGACGGAATATTTATTTCCGTCGGCAGACTTTATTTCCGACGAATATTTATTTCCGTCGGCAGACGTTATTTCCGACGGAATATTTACTTCCGTCGGTAATATTGGCGGGATAAAATAAAAATCGAAAAAATAAAATAAAAAATACTTTACTTTATACCAAAATCTAACGAAAAATTATGTATTATGTATAAATTAAAAACAATAACATAAATAAACAATCCATTGACAAACATCGATCAACCGAAATAAATATGTCCAACGGAAAATTAAATAGTTTGACAGAAAAAATAAATAGTTCGACAGAAAATTAAATAGTTCGACAGAAAAATAAATAGTTCAAACATCAACCATTATACGGAAAAAACTCATCATCACCACCACCAATGAAATCCAAGCCGTCGTCGTCTGCCTCTGCATCTGGAGCATTAAAAGGGGGAACTGAACCAACCGGAGCATCGAAATGCGGAGGGGGAACTGGACCAACCGGAGCATCGAAAGGCGGAGGGGGAACGCTCATCGCCTGTTCAAAACATGTATTTATTTGTTCAGAAGACATCCCCAACGATCGACCCATAGTGTCAGTTAGCTGTCGGAAGTAGTGGT
This sequence comes from Galeopsis tetrahit, assembly GCA_963675135.1. Lineage (NCBI taxonomy): Eukaryota > Viridiplantae > Streptophyta > Magnoliopsida > Lamiales > Lamiaceae > Galeopsis > Galeopsis tetrahit. Next base: position 64,964,898 of record OY776122.1, on the reverse strand, counting down.
TCATCATGTGTACTACGTTCGGGTCCGGAACAGCAGTGGAGGATACAGAGGCCTGCGATGCACGCTGGAACGAACTGGACGACGCAGCTCTCACTGAGCGGCTCATCCGGCCAAGGCCAAGGACCCGTCCTCGATTAGCCGGGGCAACGTCCAGGTAAATCCGGTTAAGATCAGGCGGAGCACTGGGCCCGGCTTCAGCAGAAACCTGTGTCGTCTCCTCTTCAATCCTCCGGTTCACATCCAACTACATAATTACAAAAAAATTAAATTAATACATAGTTCAATACATTTAATTAATTAAATATTAAAAAAACATCACAATTTAATTACACTTACGTGAAGCTGGGTAGTGCGTCCATATGTGGACGTCTGTGAATCTGGATCAAACGGATGAAGAAGAGGAAATGGGCGTTTTGGTCCCACCTGCCACGCACCCTCGTTTTTTTGGTCCCATGACTTTCACATTTAGTCCCAATAGGTTAAATTTTATCACATTGAGTCCCACCGTTAGTCAGCCGTCAGTCAACTGTTAGCGTTTTTAGTCCCGTTAATTCTTCTTTCTTTTTGGTGCGAAAATTGACACTTCTACTTAAATAATCTTCATTACATCCCAAAAATCTATAATTAAGAAAATAATTAAACATAATCGAGCAGAGAAGAGAGCAGAGCGATGAAGTCTACCAAAAGCGACCCAATTCTTACTACCAAATTTCCGGAGGAGATATAATCAATTGATTTTTTGTTCACAGACTCCGATCAGTACCTAGATTTCGATAGCTACGAAATTAGCTCACAGATTTTGATAGAATCAAGCAGTTTTCTTGTTCATATTCTGCACAAGTTTGCGAATTTGGAATCTCCAAATTAAGAAATAAGTGAGACCCAAACCAACCACGATGAAAATCCACACTTTCTCATCTTTGCCCTCCACCTCTGACGTTACTTCCACTATGCTAAATTCACCCCTTTCTGAATTCCCCATCATGCCGGTGTTTGATTGTGTTACCAAGAGATATCCTTTCGAGTTGTAAACGACGCCGTTTAATCCGCAGTTCTTATACGGTACAGTGTCGTCGACCGCGTCTGGTTTGAAGACCCGAGATCTGGATAGGATCGTCGCCTCGCCTTGTTCGCTAACTTTGAAGACGACGTCATTCGCTGAGTCGGTGACGTAAGCGTTGTCGGAGTAATCGAACGCGACGTCGTTGGCGAGGACTGGAGAGGGAAGAAGATCGTCGAGTGGGGCGAGGAATAGCTGGCGGAAGGTAGGGAGGTCATAGGAGGCGAGGGCGGAGAAGGGAGGGGAAAGGCGGTGGACAACGGCAAGGAGGCGGTGGCGGCGTGGATCGAGAGAGATGCCGAGGAAGCTGGAATTGGAGGAGAGGGAATCATCGGAGAGAAGGGTGGAGACGACGCCTGCATCGGAGACGGAGATGAGTTTGCGGTGGCGGAGGGAGCCGGCAACGAAATGGTTGGATTTAGGGTCCCAGGTGAAGGACTCCGGGTAGAGGTTGGGCGATTTGAAGTTGATGAAGTGGGGCTTCCGGTAGTGCGTAGCTATCGAAATGAATTTGAAGTTTGAACATGATTTTGGGATCTGAGGGTTGAATTTTTCAAATGAATTTTGGAATTGTTGGTGGTGAAGTACAGTAATGAAGTTGAAGGAACTGCAGCATAAGGGTTCCGGATTCCCGACTAGAATATCTTTTGGCAGCCACCGGAAACGACGTCGTGGAGGCGGATAGAGCGTCGTCGAGAGCACGGCGGCGTCGTCCTTGTAGGTGAAGGCGGCGGGGGCTTGGTTTTTTTTAATTTGGGGATTTTGGCAGCCATTTTAGGGTTTTGAAATGATTTGGGATTTTTTGTTAAGGGTGAACTTTGATTTTGGGGGTGAAAGTTAATAATTGACGGCCACGTGATGGGCACGTGAGTCTGTCCGTTAAAACTTAACGGGGCTGGGACGAAATTTCAAAATTTGCACAATTCGGGGACCAAATGTGATAAAATTTAACCTATTAGGACTAAATGTGAAAGTCATGGGACCAAAAAAATGAGGGTGCGTGGCAGGTGGGACCAAAACGACATTTTTCTCGGATGAAGAACGTTCAACCGATCCACGTGTGTGGGTTCACGCCCAAGTTCCCGCTCCTATTTCGTACCAAATGAGCATATAAAAATTATTTTATATAATATAATATAAATAATTGAAATAAATTTAGTGAACACTTACTAGAGCAATTGAGTGCTCATACGCGGATCCCCCCCCCCCCCCCCGATGCCTTGACATCCCACCTCCCCCATCACTTGTACGGTTGGCTCGAGCAATTTCACACTTCCTCATGTACTCCGGGCTACTCCAATACGTGGTCAACGTGTTCCACACGTTGACTCCATTTTCGTCCACCCCCAACGTCTGCACCACGCCACGTTTACGCCAAGCATAGCCAGTAACGGTGGATATCGTTGTCCGAAAATAACTCCCTCTGCCAATAAGCATGTTTCTGCACATATTCGATCAGCATATTTATCAAATAATATATATAATAAATTGTTTATTAATATTTAATTGAATGCACTCAAATACCTGGAATTCCTCCCAGTATTCATCCTTTTTCGTCTGCGGCACCTTCAGCCAAGAGTAACCATTCGCAACAATCTTGCACGCTGTAATCACCGTAGAGCAAACCTTCGATATCTCATTACCAGGAAGTAAGATGTGACATTATATATTAAGAAACAAACACATTATAAATTAAAAAAAAAACCTACAAAAATTGATGCTATTAAATATTGTTAAACCTTAAAATTATTTAATTAATTACTTACTGTACACCCTCAATCCATATTTTCAACACTACAGGAAATCATACTTTACATGATGATTTTTTTCGCGACGACACAAAATTCGTCACAATTTATCATCTAAAGGCGACAAATTTAATTTTCGTCACTTAACATGTAGAATTCGTGACAATTTGTTTTTTTGTCACCAATGCTAATTTTATTCGTGACAAAATTTTATTTTGTCACAAAAAATAACTTTTTTCGTTGCTAATTTGAAAATATCATGACGGCAATAAGAAAATCGTCACAAAAAACTTTGGCGACGACATTCATAATAATTGGTGACGATATTCAAGGTCATGAAAAATATTTTTTTCATGACGATGCTATGTTTTGTCATTAATTAATCAACATAATTAGTGACACAATTATTTCGTCACAATATTATTTGGAGACGATATTCATTGTAATTAGTGACGATTATATTCGTCATTTACTATTTTATTTTAATTACGATTTTATGTTTCGTCATTATTTAATTAAATTAATTAGTGACACTTCCTTTCGTCATCAATACATATATATAGTGACGATTGTTAGTCATTTGTCACTTCTCACAAAGAGGAGACATAAATTATATAATCACCTTTTTCGCGACGAATGAATTTCGTCTTCACTTGTTATACTAACATGACGAATTTGAATTTCGTCACAAAAAATATTATCTTTGTGATAATTTTTTTTTTGTCATTGTTAAATAAAAAAAAAGTCTACTATTAGCATATTTCATAAAAAAAATTATATATGTATCACTATACTTTTAAGATTTGATAAAATAAATTGGAGCATAATCATTTGAAATAATTCCCAACACCATACTTTCTCCATCATTATCTTTGGAGGTAAAATATAAGATTATTAGCGCTAAATTAAATTAATAGCGCCAAAATGAAAATTTCTTCTTCCTTCCCAATTCTCCTCCTCCCCAATATTTCTGAAACCCGCTGCTGAAACCCACTGCCCTCCTCCCCAATTCTGAAACCTGCTGCTGAAATCCACTGCCCTCCTCCCCAATTCTGAAACCCGCTGCCCTCCTCCCCAATTCTGAAACCTGCTGCCCTAATTCCCAAATTGGATTATCAAAATCTCTTAATTACTTCCAATGACATACTAGTATACTACCGCAGGTTGTCGATTAATCTTTCTGAGGTGGACTGATTCGGTCTTTTGGCGGTGAGAGGTGAGAGATTCATACAAGCGTCCGATTTGATTTAAGGTAAATTGCTCCACTTTCATTAAATAGATAAAACATATCTCCGTTTCTTCTCACATAATTCAATTAATTTGAATTTTTGAAGGAAAAAAGGACGTTATCAATCTTCAAAAAGTTCTTCGCCGTCGTCTGATATCGACCAAGACCTTGCTTCCACTCCGCCTCCTCGACGGTTGTCGATTAATTGAATCAAGAATTATATTTCCTCGTAAGGTACGCATAATGTTTAGAGTTCTTTAGTATACCGCAATCGTAAATTTCTATGTTTTTTAGTGTCTCATGAATTTCTAATTCAAAATATTTGGATAAAAGTTGATCTTCAATTATAGACCCTATGTGTAGATGGACAGAAAAAACGTCTAATATTAGTATATCTGGATGTGTTTGAGATTCTTGATTTGTTGGAATTAAAATTTTGCACTTAGTTTTTGAAATCCAATTGAGAGAATTTTGGGTGATTTGGGATAATTATATGTGTTGACTACATATTTATGTAGGCTCAGCAAAAGGGATCCACAAATTCTATAAGCTTGAATTTTCATAGTAGTTTCTTTCCAACAAATGGGAGATAAGATGTTTTATTTGTTATCTTCCTTGAAATTTTAGATTTTTAAACTTGAATTGTGAATCTAACAATTGTTCTCCTGACCTTCACATTTAAAAGCAATCACAGATTAATAATATTGGGATTTATTTTTTTCTTGATCTTTGTGTGACACTTGTTTACCTCATAGTTCAAATATCATAACTCGATGAATAATCGGCCAAGTCTCGGTACAACACAATTCTCTATCATATATATTGCAAATTACCAGATTCCTAAGGAGTGTACTAATCTCACTGCTGGAACTTAGGAAAGCAAACATAAGTTCACTATTTTTGTTCACATACATTTGTTTTTCTTTGTAGTTTAGTATTTGTACTTGAAATATAATTTACTAATCATTCGGTGAATTTATAAGTATCTTTCTTCTTGTATGTGGCTCCCTGTGCAAATATAATTTCACAAACACTAGTTTATGGTGATTTTGTGGCTTTTATGGGTAAAAATACTATGATGCAGAGAACTATCAGAATTCATGCGAAAAAGAGTTGAAACAAGGATATTCTTAACTTTATTCGAAGTGAACCTGCTGTGAAATGATACATGTTTCTGAGTATTTGATGGACTTGGAATTTATTTATTTTTTAGACAATTTTGGAATTCATTGTGCTTTCTTATTGACTTGCCTTCTAAATTGAGTAGCAAGAGAATTGGTGCTAAATTTTTGTAGTAAGAAAATTAGCAAAAAAGGAAAAATACTAGGGAGCGATTGTTGTTTCAGTAGTGATGTGGTTTATTTGGGGTGAGAGAGGAATAGACAAATTTTTTAGGATAAATATGAATCGATCGATGAGATATAGGATATAATTAAGTATAAAGTGGCTTTATGGTCTCTAAGTCATAGTGCTTTTAGGGCCTTCCTGTGGTCCGACAAAACTTTTAGCAATTACTCTCTCCGCACACTGATCTGACTACGTAAATTAATGCAAATGGAATTCTGAAAGAAACCATAGCACACATTAAAGAAAAACTGAATGTTCAGTAAGATTTCAAAGATAAATAATTAAAGATAGGTAAGCAACAATAATAATTTCATGTTCATAATTTATCACTTGGCAGATGTAATGAATCAAAGTGTTTTTCAAGTTAACTATTTAAACGTTTAAAATAAAAATTGGCTAACATATTATTCTGGGCATTCAAGAAACACTTAATTGATTTAAGGCTCTTAGCAGCAAAAATTTTTTAGAAATACCATCAGGAAGTCATCTCCATAATTATTAAGGGGTGTTAACAAATTCAAGTGGAGGGGGTAGAATCACTTTTTTTTTAAGCTGCCCCTCCACAATTTTAGATTTTGAGAAGCGTTATTTGGAACACACCTTTATGGAACACAGAAGTGATGAATATCAGAACTTCATATAACACGTAAAATACACATGCAATGTCAAGTTGATAGAGTGTATATTAAAGCTAACCTGATTATAAGTCATATATATAGAAGGGTCATGATAAGGATCCACCAACGCTATGCAATCTCCAAATTTTTCTGCAGAAGTTCTCCAAATATTAGGAACATAGTGTTGCAAAATTTATAAAATATATGAAGTTCCAGAATAAGCTTATAAGTAAAAATTAACGTTTAAGTATGAAGTACTAAGCGGCCAACCTGTCTTTTGAGATTTAGTAGCACGATTTAAGCATCAGATACTTTATACCGCTATCCGTAACAATTTAAATTTTCAAATAAGGTGATTGTATATTCTAATGCCAAAGCTATATAAGTACTTAAGTTTAGAGAGACATAGAAACTTCTATGAAAATCACATTGACTACAATTTAAGGGGAACTCCTGTAATCTAAAACCATGTAAACTTTTAGATGAAAAATCAGCTTTGCGTAGCTAAGTTTATTATCAGAACATCAAAGCCCTAACACAATTCAATCTTTTGCTGCCACATAGGAAGTTACGTGCATCATTTTTTTTTTTTAAATCTGAACTCATGTGAGCTGAAATTTAATAGCAGAAAATGTCCAACCTAGTGCAACAGATTCTTGTGTGTGAGCATAACACCTTTAGGGTTCCCAGTGGTGCCACTTGTATAAACCAGTGTAGCAATATCATATGAGCTTATAATTTATAAATATATTGTCCCCCTGAAATTAAGGTTACCCCAATTAGTGATGGTCAATTGGTGACTATTTGTCAACTAAGACACTAACAAAGGCATGCAGGCAACTAATTCAGGCAAATGTTCCTTTTGTCCCATAAGTTAAACCCACTTTGATTTTAGTCCTCAAACTTTACAATTTAGCTTTTTTTTTTTCTAGAGCTAGTGCCATTTTGCATTGTCCTAATCAACGGTGTTGTATGTGGATGATTATATATCATAACTGTAATTTGCTCCAGCATAAAATCTTTTTCCTTATGTTAAGGCTCATTAATTAGTGCTTTCTTATTGACTTGCCTTCTAAATTGAAATTTGACCATATAGTATATTAACTCTTTGTAATTTGAATATTTTATAGTGCAAAATGGACAAGAGTTGGATGAGTGGTACCAAATGGTCTAATAGTTATATAGATGGAGTAAATAGTTTTATGCAATTTGTTAGAACTCATATGGGCCGAGAGTGTGATGTTCGATGCCCTTGTACCAATTGTTTGAACTTAAGCTTTAAAGATCAAAGAACGGTTAAATGTCATATATTGGAGAATGGGATAGATCCAGCGTACATTACATGGTTTTATCATGGTGAGCCTAGATTGAATAATGAGGGTATAAGAACCACTAGTGATTCGATAGAAGAAAACGACGAGGAAGATGAAGATGGAGTTAGTGAAATGTTGTTTGACCTAGGTGAACAATACACTCAAGCAAATTCTGATAATATGCCAAATGATGATAACAATACTAGTGGTATCCCTGCATATCTCGAGGCGCTCGTGGCAGATACTCAAACCGAATTATATCCTGGATGTAAGAAGATTTCAAAGATATCATTTATTATCCAATTGCTCCATTTAAAAGTGTATAATAAGTTGAGTAATAGAGCCGTAGATATGATGTTGAGTTTGATGAAGTCGGCTTTTCCTGATGGTGAGACACTTCCACGCTCTTGCTACGAAGCTAAAAAGTATTTACGTGATCTGGGATTAGGATATGAATGTATTCATGCCTGTGAGTATGATTGTGTCTTATTTTGGAAAGAAAATAAAGACTTAGAAGTTTGCCCTACTTGTGGGACTTCTCGTTGGAAAATCAACAATGGTACTGGGAAAAAGATACCACATAAAATCTTGAGATATTTTCCAGTGACACCTAGACTGCAGCGCCTTTTCACGTCTTCAAAAACGTCAAAAAAAATGGTTTGGCATAAAGAAAAACGTATAGAAGATGATTATATGAGGCATCCAGCCGATTCCATAGCATGGAAAGACTTTGACAGAGAGTATCAATGGTTTGCTAATGATTCAAGAAATGTTAGACTAGCCCTAGCTGCCGATGGTTTTAATCCATTTGGAAACATGAGCACCACTTATAGCATGTGGCCTGTTATTCTAACACCGTTGAATCTCCCTCCCTGGGATTGCATGAAGCAATCATTCCTTATGTTGTCATTGCTTATCCCAGGGAAAAAGTCACCAGGGAAAGACATTGATGTGTACCTACAACCCTTAGTTAAAGAATTAACTGAATTGTGGGTTGAAGGTTCAGAAACCTTTGATGTATCTTCTAAACAAAATTTTCAAATGCATGCTGCTGTCTTGTGGACAATAAACGACTTCCCAGCATATGGTGACCTATCTGGATGGGTTACCAAAGGATACATGGCTTGTCCAGTTTGTAACGATCAAACTTGCTCCCAAAGACTACGCAACAAGCTGTGTTACATGGGACATCGTCGAAATTTACCAAAAGATCATGCTTGGAGGAGAAGTAGGAAGTTCAATGGTAAAATGGAAAAGGGAGAGCCACCTAGAGAATTGAGTGGAGCTGATGTGTTGTTACAGTTGGAGAGGCTTCAGGAACGAACACCAGGAAAGTGTTGTAACAAGAAGCGAAAACGGATGCCCGAGGAGTTGAATTGGTCCAAACGTAGCATTTTTTTTGATCTACCTTATTGGAGCAAGTTGAAGTTAAGGCATAATTTAGATGTAATGCATATTGAAAAGAACATTTGTGAGAGCATATTAGGAACCTTAATGAGCATGGATGGAAAAACAAAGGATACAATAAAAGCAAGATTGGATTTAGAGGACATGAAAATTCGCAAGGAATTGCATTTGATTAAGAAAAGTGATGGGAAATATGTTATGCCAACAGCTTGTTATGTTTTGAACAAGAAAGAAAGACATGACTTTTGTGAGTTTCTAAAGTCCATTAAATTTCCGGATGGATATGCTTCTAACATATCTCGTTGTGTTGGTACAAATGATCAAAAGATATCGGGACTAAAAAGTCATGATTGTCATATACTACTGCAACGGATACTTCCAGTTGGTATACGTGGGTCCTTAAATAAGAACGTATCTGATGTAATTGCTGAGTTGGGCCATTTCTTTCAACGTTTATGTTGTAAGAAGTTGAAGAGATCTGAGTTGCTAAAAATGGGAGAAGATATCATCTTAATTTTGTGTAAATTTGAGCAGATTTTTCCTCCTGCTTTTTTTGACGTCATGATACATTTAGCTACTCATTTACCAAGTGAGGCATTGCTTGGTGGACCAGTTCAATTTAGATGGATGTATCCAATTGAAAGGTAGTATTTAGATCCTTTTTTCTTATGTCTTATGTACTTTCTTTCACATTATTCACAATATGATAACCTGTTTATTTTTCTTTTTGTACAGATCATTATGTGTGTTGAAGCAAAGTGTCCGTAACAAAGCTCATCCTGAAGGGTCGGTTGCTGAAGCGTACATTGCGAATGAGTGCTTGACTTTTTGCTCTATGTACTTGCGGGGAATTGAGACTAGGTTTAATAGAGACGAGCGAAACACTGATATAGGAACTGACGATAGTCTATGTATCTTCAGTCAAAAATGTCGTCATTTTGGGGCAACAAAATATGTTGAATTATCAGAGGATGAGTTCGCAGAGATTCAATGGTTTGTTTACCAGAACTGCGATGAGATTGAACCATTTTTTGAGTAAGTTGATTACGTATCATATAAACTTGTTGAACATAATATATAATTTTATTTTATTTTCAAATATGCACTGATATATATTGTTTTAGGAGGCACAAGCAAGAGCTTCTCTTGGAGGGTTGTACAAACATAGATAAAGATCACAAAGAACGATTTCCTACATGGTTCAAAAATCTTGTAAGATAACTACGCTTGCAAATATTTTATTTGTAGTCACATAATAATTCACCCTTATTTAATTGACTTATCTTTCACATATTTTTCTAGATGACTAAATTATATCATGCTGAAGCTGAACCATCAGAAGTAAACGAGTCTCTTTATTCTCTTGCTTGTGCGCCTCATAGGTGTGTAAGAAAGTACTCTGGATGCATTGTGAATGGGGTGAGATTTCTCACTATAGAACGTGATAGTCATCATAAAAGTCAAAATAGTGGAATTGTAGTAGAAGGGAATCATGGTGACGATAATATTGATTTCTTTGGTATTTTGACTGATATCATTAAGCTAGACTATGTGAAGGATAGATGCATTACTATATTCAGGTGTGAATGGTTTGATCTTGGAAAGAAAAAGAGAACGGGGATACGAAAGGAAGGGAATATAACAAGTATTAGGGTAACAGGAAAATGGTATGAGAATGATCCTTTTATATTGGCTGATCAAGCGAGACAAGTCTTCTACATTAACGATCCCAAATTAGGAGGTGATTGGCGAGTAGTGCAACCATTCCAACATAGACATATATATGATGTTGATGAGATGCAAGATGAAGCAGTGAATATTGATGAATTACAAGTAGAAGACGAAATATATCAAGAGAGTCATGTCAATGATGCATTTGAAGTCGGTCTTAGTGAAATACAGTCACTGCATAGGGAGGGCATGGATGTCGTTCTTCTGGAAGACGTTGAGCAGTTGATAATTTCAAGTGCACCTGAAGTTCATGAAGAAGTGAACTTAGATAATGACGATGAGGATGAGTTAGATGACACCTTAGTTGATTATTGTAGCAGTGAAGAAGACTCACAGCAAAATAGCATTTCCGATGATGATAGTGATGATGAAAATTCAAAAGGTTGAGGGATATTGTAGTTTTAATGATCTGTTCTCTTCTTACAGATTTTGTGTTATGCCAAAATTTAAACTAATTATGATAGATAATGCATTTCTTTTCTGTGATCTTCATGTATTTATAATGTGATTTCTCTTTCAGATGGCAGCCAGAACCTTGACCACTGAATTGGTAATAATGATTCTGTTGTCCAGATCCTTAATTGCTACATGGCTTTTGTTCACTGTAAGTTTGTCGTCTCCTCAAACATCTTAGTTAGCTTGTAATTTTATTTTGAATCAAAATTCAGGGATTGGTTTCCCCATGAGTGGTTTGGCGTTTCGTTCTATAGAACTTGTAGTTTATTTGCTACATATGTATATTATTTGTAGATACATCTTGAGTGTTGTATGTTTCTCTTGATTTTGCTGTTCAATTTGCTAATTTTATGGTATGTATATTAACTGATAGAAATGAAACTGCACTAATGAAGACAGCAGCTGGGTGCAATGTGGATTGTAGTAGTCATGGCGGTGATACGAGCTGCAATGTTTTGAATTTGAATTTGGATATTGAAAGGAGGAATTTTATGTATTACATTCACCACTTTCATGATGGTATATGTTTTTGCTTTAGGTTTTTGTTTAGATTCTAGTTTATAATTTGAGGATGGAATTATAAACTTTATATATATTCACCAATGTTGTCATTTATTTCTTCAATTTTAATCCTCATTTTAAGGCATGGATATGATATTTTGCAGGTGTGGTTTGAGCCTTGAGGCATATTGAGCTGTGAATTTTGATTCTAATATATAATGTGTGTATGGTGTAGATATATCAAATTGATTATTCTAGGTGAATTGGTTGGGGAAAATTTAGGTATAATAGTTTTTAGTGCCTCTACTCCTGCTACATTCTTGTGGACAGTTTGCTCAAGGAGCTATCAAAGGAGCTGAAGCCCTTGCTATCATTCTTGTAATTGTCTTCATAGGTGCTTCAAATAATACCCTCATATATATATAAATTGCAAATTGTCAACTACAATAATTATACCCCTTCAAATGTAAAACTACAACACATTATTGATTTTTTAATTACAAATTTGAGGGAATTACAAAAATAAAATGTCCAGAAAAATTGTCAAATTGGTAATCAAAGATTTCAGTATGCAGACCAACACTTTGCCACTTCATCATAGACATAGTACATTGTATATATTCAAATCGAAAACCCTCTTCTATTTTGGATTAAAATTCCCATGTAATTAGAGTAGATTGTTTTGAGATGATTAAGAGATTGGACCAATTTTTTATTTTTTTTAAAAGAGAGAGAATGGAGCAATTTATGGACAGTCAAATATTTTTCTAATCGAATTTTTTAACTTCAGCTCTAACTTTGTAAATGAAAAAACTGACAAACGAAGAAGAATAACCGTCAAAAGAAAAAAAAAAAAAAAAAAAAGACCGCCACCCTAGTTTTTTTTTTTTTTGGCTCCATACTTCTTTTAAGTAACTTTAAATTTAAGTCATTTTCGTGTAGTGTGGACATTTTTATATCTAGCTTGTAGGAATCTTTCTAAAATTAAAAATATTTAATCATTTCAATTTTATAATTTTCACTTTTTTTTTTTGTGTGGTTCAATTTTATTATTAATATTCTTTTTTAGAAAGTTTACTATTCACACTACTTTATCTTCACCATTCAACCATCACTTATTTTACTCAAATTGTAATTTACTTTATTCATAAACAATCATTTTATCTATAAATGGACCCCACAACATCTCATCATACTCCCAACTTATCTACTTTATATATAAACTAATCAATATTGATTAAAACAATTTAAATTTTTTTTCATTATTAGATAATAAAAATGTATGTAACCATGTATGATTAAAACAGTTGTTTCCATGATAACAAAATTATTCGGATATTATTCAGTTTGCACCGGAAAAAAAAGTAGCATCTACTTCGAAAAATTGTTGAGGATGTCTCTTCAACCCATCTTACATGTCCAAATTATGGGGCAGATGTCACCCGTAATTGACTAGTCAACCTGACACATGCCACCTCATCAGCCCGACCCAACATAATAGATTTCGTATATAAAAGTAGGATCAATTTACAAATAAAACACACTGGATTGCTCATCTTGACAAACTGATTCTCAGCTTATCACTTGAGTAGCCGGTACTCGAGCATGTAGTTGTCAAATTAAGTCAGCTCGTAACAACCCAATTGACGGTGTTTGTCAATCCGTAGTGCTCCAAATCATTGACAACTCATTGTGGATCTACCGGCACCTATTAGTCACTTCCAAAACACTTGTCAGCTCATGTAATTAGTAACTTCACCTCTCAACTTACCCAAGCACTACATGTTAGGCATATTTTGCCTAATTCACTTCTCCTAATTTGAACGACCGTGTAATTAGTTAATTCACATCTGTCAACATCGGGTTAATTAGAAAAAAAAGAATACCCCATTCGTCCCATGATTATTTGCACACTTTTTTCATTGGGACATCCCAAAATTACTATTCGCACTCTTAATATGGAAATACTCCACAAAATGAATAAAAACATCATTTTATTTTTAAAATTGTCACTATTTTTATTTTTGTATACATTTTACTTTATACCTCACCAAATCCAATTTACACCTCACCAAATCACCTAAAATACTACTCATTTATGTTACATCACCAATCATTAAATTTTTTTTTTTTTTAAATGTGTCGGTTAAATCGTGCAAGTCATCCAAGGACAGAGGGAGTATATTTAATATTTTTTGGATGTATGATATAAGATACTATAACTATTTGCACTAAAAAAAATGATACAGCCTTGCTTAAACATAATTTTATTCCTAAAAAAATAATGAACAATTAAAAATGAATTTTTAATTAATGAATAATTAACCACACTTTTAGAAAAGTTTTGGAAAATAATTCGTTTGGCGGTCTTTGCAATTTGTAAAGGCGGTAATATATGTCAAAATTAAAATTTGATTACGGAAAATGGGAAACCCTAAATATCATTAAGGTAATAATTCACTCCCCTTTAATTAAATATACACTTCTCCACTTTTTCTCACAAATTCAATTGGGTTTGATTTTCTTAAAAAATAAAGGGACGATGTGCGCTGTAGTCTGATACCGGCCAAGACGCCAGTGTCGCTCTGCCTCTTCGGCGATTGAATTGACTCGAGAACTCTACCGCCTCATTAGGTACGCTGGAATTAAAATCAAGGATCAAGATTTTATGATTCTTGATTCTTCGCTCAAGTTTGGCTCTGCCTCTTCGGCAACTGGATTGATTTGTTGAAATTAAAATTTTATGATTCTTGATTCGTCATTTTTATGATTCTTGATCTGTTGAAATTAAAAAAACTGATGTTGCTAATAGCTTATTCTACCCACCATTTTATAGGTTGCACAAAACATACTATCCCACTGTCCTTTTCTACGCCCTGCCTGTACCTTCCTCTAATTTTTTTTTTTTAATTTTTTGGTTATTTTGGGATATGTATTTTCAATTTATATGTACAATCGTTAATTCAAACAACATAAAAGTGAGCATCAGTTTAACAATTGATATGCCCATTACTTTTATTTTTGTGTACGTTTCTTGTGCACCACCATATGTGTTGCCTGTAGATTTTTGTTGCCCGTAGATTTTTGTTTTGGTTGCAGTGTTCGATGGACTTGGAATTTGTTTCATTTTTTAGGAATTCATTGTCGAATTTTTAGTTGTTTAGATTTATTGTTTAGTTGTTTGATTAAAATTTGATTTCTGTTTTACAATTCTGAATAATTCTGAATAAGTGAATCTTTAGTTGTGCTGGAGCAGGTTTATTTTTATTTTGGTTGGATATGCTTTTAGAGCTTATGATATTTTCAAAGTGTGTCGTGTCTTAATCTAGATCTATATAGACAATAAAGTAATTAAAGTATGACATATAATTAATTAATTATGAACAAAGCACTTGTAGATAACCAAGACCTGGATTATGATTGAACAAAAAAGAAGATTAAATAAAAAGAGACCATTTTTTATGCAGATTATAATGCCTATAAAATCACTCAACCTCTCATAATCTTTTAGATGTTAGAACAATTATGTTCTTTTTATCCAGTCCATTATTGCTTTTTTTCCCTACTCTTGAAACGGATTACTAATTCAGTAGAATATACATGAAATGAACAAATCACATGAAATTCAAGAAACGTCATGAAAAAAAGCTTTAAAACAAACCTGCGGCAACATATCGAAATAGAGTAGAATAAGAGTTGCGAAAATTGGCAGAAGAGCAAGAAACCTCAATTTTCCAGACTTCATACTCTCTCTGCACCTCTCTTTCTCCACACTCTCATTGTAAAAATTCAATTTTTTTTTTTTTTTTAATTTGGATATATATAGAAAAATGTTTGATGTCATATTTTCTTGAATGTTAGAATGATTTACAATTTCAATTCCAGTATATATATCTTCTTTAATATGCCAGCCCAAAATTTCCAATTACCATTAATTATTTCCATAATAATCAATTTTGCTAATAAATCATTTTGTTTTTTTTTTGATATGGTTGCTTTCTTCCAGGTTTTTGAGATGGCTCCCGGAGGTCCAAAGAACCTGAAACAAAAACGTAATTTCATTGCTAGAACCGGTATTAAAGATCTTCTTAACAAAGAAAATGGTGGTATAGGAGGTCAACAAGATACAAGAACTCAGCAATTAAAAGGAGGTTTACATATTAAACCACCAAATTTAGCTACCACAACCTCGCAATTTCTATCTCAAGCCTCTGAAATACCCGAAAATGAATCCTCTCAAATCCAATCTATAGAGAGCATTCAACATCAATCTAGTGAAGATGTTGTTGCAACAACAGGTGCAATTGTTATTTTTTGGTGTTTTTACGTGTTAAACTTTCATAGTCTATATATATGTGAAATTATAAATTGTAACAAAATTGCATTGTTCACATGCAGCTCTTGGTACGAAGAAAAAGAGTCGGGGTAAAACAATTGGAAAGGGAATCATGAAGTATTTTGATACTTACAAGAGCAAACTAAAGATTAATGTGGATCCATCAATTGGGAGACCCATAAATGGAGATGAATCTGCAAAGTTAGCTAGCCAGATTGGTGTGATAACCAGAGACATTCTCCCAGTGCCAAAAACATGGAAAGAAGTAGACGAGGCCAATGGATTGGGACCAGGATTTGACCATCTACAGGTATGAGTTAAAAATTAATATTTTTTAATATATAGTTTTCACCTTCTTGTAATCTAATGTTCACATTTGTGTGAGTTGTAGATGCACATGGATGTGAATATCGATGCCCCCGGTGTGACACACTGCTTGGTCAATAGGATAAAAATAAGTACTCGACAAAAACGTTACAGGTTGCATCAACACTTCCTTCGGTTTGCAAGTTTACAAGAGGCTAAGAATAACAAACCCTCTTTCTGTCCTAGACAAGATAATTGGGAAGAACTGTGCGATCATTTCGCATCTGATAAATTCAAGGTAATGATGTGAATTATCATGCAAACAGTATCATAATCAATCACATGTTTCAACAATATCCTTAATGTTCTAGTCATAGTAGGATGAAATTCAGACATAAAATATGAAGAAATGTTATTTTCTCTTGTTAATTGTAAGAAAAGAATATTATAAATATAACTTAGTTATTCATGAGTATGTCTATTAGTTAAATTAGAAATTTTAGGGCTTCATTTACTCCTAAATTGTCTTATTTTATGTTCTTGCAGCATAAAAGCGAGGTGAATCGAAACAACAGGAAAAAAATGCGATGCAAACATGTATCTGGAAGAAAAGCTTTTACAGTTCGCAGCCGTGAAATTGTGAGTAAATAAACGTTTTTTTTTTTTTTTTTTTTTGGTTGTTCATCTCAGTTTTAATGCAATGTTCACTACAAGAAAACAGTCAAATTCCAACGGAAAAATTCCAACAAAAAAATAAACCGTTGGAATTTTTAAAATTCCAACAGTGTTTCCAACGACATAAGAAACCGTTGGAAAAATCCAACGGAGATTCCAACACATTATAGAAACCGTTGGAGTTTACCGATGGAAAAAACGTTGGATTTTTTTAAAAAATTATTCCAACGAATATTCCAACGACGCTAGACAGTTGGAATGGTTTTGTTAAATCAAATGACATGTTTATATCTTATTCCAACAAAATTTCCAACAACATAATATCGTTTGAATTTTTTTTAATTATTCCAACGGAAATTCCATCGGCGCTAGATAAATTTTTATATCTAATTCCAACTGAATTTCCAATGGCATGTTATAGTTGGATTTTTCTCTAATTATTCCAACGGAAATTCCATTGACGCTAGTCCGTTGGAATGATTCTCTAAATCAAATGATATTTTTATATATAATTCCAACAAAATTTCCAACAGGCTGAGACCGTTGGATTTTTTTAATTTATTATCCCAATGAAATTTCCAACGATTTTAGATTGTTGGAATGATTCTCATAATTTAGTGATTAAAATTCTCTTATTGTTTTTATTTTACGGAAAAATCCTCTCATTGTAAGATTTGCTTAGTTGATATAATTAAATGACAGGTACCCTCTCATAACACCTAAATTTAGTTGTGCTAGAGTAAATTTGAGTGAACATTGATAACCAAATATTAATGACACTTATTTTTCCTCAGTACCAAATCTCTCCAGCCATCCTCTGCCATTGAAAACCTTTGTTAAGAAAACATTTTCAAATCAAAACCAATAGCCTTGATATTAACGAACTGGTGTATGGAACTGAAAACTACAATCAGGATTCTCTGTATATGATCAATTCCAGGTAAAATAAATAAATTACTCTATAATATATCAGTGACAAGAAATAAATTTAATCAGTCCATTTATGGGTTATACGCTATAGAGATTCTATTTTTTTCTCTATGGATGGTAATGATTATCAAAACAATAACTTTATGGGGCTAAGAAGTATGAATATCTGGTCCAGAAGTTTGAACTGAGAACTTCAAATTCATTTTTTTTTTTCAATATCCATAGCCTTATTCATAGTAGCCAGCAGATGGACATATTAACTAACATGTGTTGTCCCTTATCAACACAATATCCAACTAGATTCACCAAATTTCTATGATGCAATCTAGCCATCAAAGAAACCTGAAAACAAATAAGACCAATAAAATTAAAATTTTATTCCTGATTGTTATTAAATATTCAAGTGACAATGGTTTCCAACTCAGACTGCTGCACATTCTTTTTGTTATTTTTACTAAGTGATCTTTAAAGCTTAATATTTTTCTAGAGAAAATCTGATATTTTCTTTTGAGATGTAATTCACATGAATTATGATGGGCCAGGGCTACTCATGGAGAATTTAATCTACTTTACGCAAGGGGTCGTTTTTTAAAGTGAGCAGTTAAGGGCTTCCACATTTACCTCTGTTTGAAACTCTTTCTCCCCTTGTTTCGAATCTGATGCAAGAATTTTGACAGCAACAACTTCACCAGCAAGCATTGTAGTTGTATACACCGGGCCAAATGAACCTTGTCCCAATATAGTAGTGAAGTTTTATGTCCCCTTTTGAATATCTCTGAACAAGCACAAAAAGTAAATCATTTTCAATATAACTCTTAACAATGCATCAAAACCCGACAAATGAAATAGCATGACCAAGTTAAAGAGACTTGGTTTCAGAACAGCAGGAACAAAACTTAACCAGCCACTTGTACAAATTCACAATCAAAAGGAAAATTCATAACAATTATCTACCTCGATTATAATTTTTCATACATATTTATAAATTATGAATTTTTTTTAACATGAGGTATAAGGGGGGTATTTTTTTAATTTGGGGGGACAACCTCCTTGGTCCGCAACTGCCCACCCCCCCAAACCCAAACACACACACACATAAGAAGGATCCAGAAAGCTAAAACTAAATGAAAGGCTAAAACTTAATGTTTACACTCAGCTATGAATATGATGTCAGAATTAGCAAATAAATGCTTCATCATGAAGCATCTGCTAACTACCAGCACTCATAACATGATACTTCATTTTAGAAACTTTGGGAAAATGTAAACAAATATTAATATTAAACTAACTGGAATACATACTTGTAGGGGTATCTTGGAATCCCCGTGGCAGAAACAAAATGGTATTTGTGATGATTATTCCACCAAAATCGCTGAGGCTTTTGGGGAGGAAGGCCATATCCATTCATATTCATAGAGAGATGCACTTAAATCAACGCTTGTATCTAAGTCATTAGTATGCATAGGGAGAGTAGAAGCAGAAACAAATACGAGAGAAGTTATGAGTATGCCTGCAGCCACCCCAACATAGATGCCTATAATAATCAGATCGCCTTTCTGAACCATCCTTCGGCCCTTTGTTTTTTTTTTTTGTTAGTAACACACAATAGGAACATCTTCCATGAAAGAAGGTATTATGATTGTTGTGATTACACATGGAAAAGGCATAAGTTGGATGACAGCAATAACGAGATAGCAAGTCCTTCTGAATATTAAACTTAGACAGGGGAAAATATGCACATTACATCAAAACCAAGCATAACAGAAATTCATCAGCACTAGACAGTTATGTAAGTATTATTTCATTTCAGTGTGTCACTACTACCACAATTGTAATGATTTTAAACCTACATATGTTAACAATTTCTTTGAAAGAAGACTCAAAACATCCACAATTCTCCAAAAACACACTTTTAAGTTTGGCAATTCAGTCTAGACAATGGATTTTAATGAGGCTATCAAGTAACAACTAACATCCAAGCATTTCATGGTATAAAAGATGTTTCTCCTTATCTGGGTCACATTCTTTATGCAAAATTCACAAAAGATTCCTTCACTAGTCTTCATTTGACGAGTTTTCTGAATATCAGATTCTTTTCAATTTCTTATTTGCTTCTTCACTTTCTTATCATTTCGTGTATTGCCACATAGCCTTGAAGTTCTCCAATTTTGAATATTAACGAATTGGTGTATATCTGGAAGAGGCATAATATATTCACTAAATTAAATTTAGTCACAAACTTACAAAAGGTCCAGAATTTTGAATTTGATTTCAGAAGGAGTCCACTCATTCAAATTCAATTATGATCTGAAGAATATTTGAACAACATTGTTCTAAAAAGAACCGATGTCTTATAGGAAAAATATTCACAAGCACCAATAATTCCATGACAAATTATTATCCTACTGGAAAAAGGATAAATCTGATAAGAAAAAAAAAAGTACTGGAAAAGAATAAAGTTGTGGTTCACATTGAAGGACGAGATTTATTAGAATATTTGTTTCTCACTTCAAAAAAATTAGCAGATTAAGCAGAAACGTTAATTTAATTTCTTATCACAAACCTGTACTTGACGAAATTAGAAAAATTATACATGAGAGGAGAGAGGACTTAGACTGCAACGCAAGGAGCGATCGAGCAACACCTGCGCCTCTCTGAAATCTTTTTTTGGGACAGGCTTCACAACAGCAAAATCAACGTAACTGCTGTGAATTAGGAATTTTTTGGGGATGGGTTTCGCAACAGGGTGTCGGCAGATCGAGAGTGGTCGTGGTGGTAGGCATAATTATCAGCGTGGAATTAGGTTTTTTGAATTAAGAAGAGAGGAATTAGGATCATAATATGTATTAGGTTCCCTCCATATTTTCCCGCATTTCTCAAATCTTTTTTTCTTGAGCGCGGGTTTCTAACCTTTTTAGCACAACTGCTTTTTTATTTATTTATTTACATATTTGACATTTTTTCTAATTTTTAATTCAAATATTTGAAGAAAAATATAAATTATAAGCATTAAATGATTGAGAAAAAATATATTTAACTTACTCACGTATATTGGATTAATACAAGCCTAATTGAACAATGAGGGATACAAGTAGTGGTGAATGTTGCCGCCTTTTTTTATTTTATTTTAAGTTTAAAGAAAAAAAAGTATATTACAAACCGATCAGATTGAAAAGGATTTAATAAAATGGGTTGTTCTGCTATGGACTCGAGTGCATGTTGTCACCCTAGTCCATGTTGCATTTTTCAGTTTTACTGACTTACACTTTTTGGTAAATGGTGTTGCACTTTTCAATTATTAAACTGTATAATAATATTTTTAGTTATAGTGACTTACACTTTTTTGTAATATTGTGTTGTACTTTTCAGTTTAATAACTTACACTTTTCTTTAAACTAGGGTGCACAACATGCACTCGAGTGCATACTAGACTTTACCTAATAAAATATTATATAAAGATAATATTCTCCATTATCAAATTTTATTCCCATGAAAAATTAATTGAAAAAGATTTGGTGAAATATTATATAAAGATAATATGTCATTCATACAAAATAATATAAAATTGCTTTTCTTAATTACATAATTTAATAACCAAGTTATTGTATTTTCACACATTAGATTATGTAAGCATTGTTTAGCAATGAATTCTAATTTTATTTTAATTGGAGCAAATACCGAAAACATATGGAAGAAAGGATTTGAAGTTTAGCAGTGAATTCTAATCTTATATTTAAATTGGAGTAAATATTGAAAACATGTGAGAAGAAGGTGTTGAAACTGTGATACTATTTCTGCAAATATATGGTACTCTAAGGAGAAAGTCATATTGGAGCACTACATAATCAAAACCAGTAAAAAGAAAAAATGAGGAAAAAAAAATATATATAAAGACATGAAGAATAGATTAAGAAAACATTATAAAAAAAAAAGAGATTGAATCGAAGCAAGAATTGAAAAACAATGATTATAATGAGTTTGCAAATATAAATATATTTTCCAAAGATAGAGAAGAAAATGTTTGAAGAAATAACATGTAACACACATTTCTTCTAAAGTCAAATACTTGTGTCCATATAGTAACCTATGTAAAATATTGAAAAATACATTATTTTATAAGCACGAGTGTGTTACTTTATTGAAAAAACCGTGTTACTTTATAAAATAAAATCAATAAAAATACAAAAAATAATAGGTTTATTAAATCTCAACCTATCTTATCGACACATAAATTCGTCAAGGTAAATCAACAAAATTCAGTGAGCAATAAAATTTTACCATGAAAAAACGTGAAAAGAAGAAAGAGAGTAAGAAGCGAAAGCAATGCAAAGAAACAGAAGCGGGTACACAAGAACCGATCATATTACACAGATCTTGATTTGTGCAATTTTTATCGAATAAGATCCTTGGTAAAAAAAGCAAGGTCCTAATTTTGGATGAAGTCTTACGACGACTCTTGAAACCTTTACTATGGGAATAGTTGCATCTTCGCCCTCCCATACTCTTGTAACCTAACTCCCCTTTCAGCTCTACCACTTCAATTGAAGAAATGACCGATGCCAAAGATGAGGGGTAGAAGGTGGAATTACCAAAATAATCCAAGTGTCGAAGAATAATTATTATTCTCCACCAAGCAGTGTGAGGAGCTAGGGTTCCAAATCGCGTGTCTGCATAATAATTAATGATCTATTCATTGGTCTCAACGAAAAAAAGAAGTTGTTAGGTGACATCTTGCTACAAATCATTATTAGAAACCCATGTAAAATTCTTTATCATCAACCACAAAATTAAAATATAAAATCATGATTATAAATTAATAAATCCAAATAAATATATATTACATTATGTGATGAAATATTATTCTCAAATTGAATTAGATTAGAAACTTCAACTAAGAAAATAATCATAAATGATCAAATGTTAATTTTAGTTTAAGATAATTAAGAAAAGAGGTATTTAATTAATATATTTTCATTCACTTTTAAAATAAAAAATAAAATAAAAATCATATGAAAATTTATTCAATAAGAAAAAGCAGATGAAAAAATGAATAGTAATTATATTTGATTCACTTATACAAAAAAATTAAAATTTATTTATGTTAAATATAAAAATATTGATTAAATTAAATTTATGTTAAATATATACATTATAAAAATATAAATCAATTTTATTGGGTTTATGCACTATACTCATACAGATAATATAATATTATTATGTTATGATGAGTAATTCGTTTAAAAAGATACTGCAATATATTAATGAAACATCACTACATACAACCTGTAAAAAAATCTTAATATTATAAGTACACAAAAATTATTTGAATATGATATGAAAGATTCATATGAGACACGGAGTAATAAATTTGGCGCTGAAATAAAATTTTAGTAAAAAAAATTGAAAATTGAAAATTTTGAAAACTTAGCGGTAAAAAGTGGAAGAGGCACCAATTCCCAAATTTGAGTGAGATTATGAAAATGTAGAGATCTCATTCTTAACCCAAACATCGCAGAAAAGAAAAATCCAACCTTCTTCTTCCTCCTCCCAATACACTTCATTCTTTCAAAACCTGATTTAAGATCCTCTGTTATTTTACTGAGACCTGGCTAATAACTGGTTGCCATCGGTGACTATTTTCTTTTTTTGCAGAAATTAGGGTTTCGGGTACGTCGTGATGTAAGCGATCTAGTATGTGCGACGACGGCCTGGGGTGGCCCATGTCGTGAGGGCGTCGACCGACCATGATTAGAGAGGACCCATGGCCGGCGTGGGATAAATGTCAGTGGAGACGAAGAGAGATTTATCACCGTGAGTGTGTGTAAATCGCACACGGTAAGAATCACTTTTTCCAATTCTTAAAAATCCCCAGTTTCCAGACGTATTTTGCTCACACCAGGTACCAGCAGCCGCGAAATTCATACGGAAATTATCTGTGTCGCCACCATAAAATTTCAAAGGTTTGAGAATTTTGATTGATGAGAACACCGGTTAAAAAAACAAGGCACGACCTAATTTTAGTGATGTTTTGTTATTAGAGTATTAAATATATTGTTTTCTCCAAGACCAAGCATATTCATTAATGAAATATTTGTGCTATAAATTGGTTTATCTTGAAATCATCAATCTCTGCAATCCATACCAATTCCATTTTTTCTAAGAGAGGGTGAGAGATGTGAGTGCAGGGCTAGTGCCTAGCAGCGTAGTTTCTTATTGCTATGATTAATTCCATAACATCAGCATCTCCTTAATCTCATGAATCTTGTGCGGAAAAAAAGATGAGTATACAGAATTTGAAATCTTGATTTTTCTATGTAGGCAAGAAAATGTGTCTTTATGCAATTTAACAAGCTGTGAAAGATTTGGAGATTTTGCCAAGCTTCAAGTAGCAACTAGAAATGGTTTGCTTTCTTACTCGCTCCTATGTTTCTTATGCCTGCTCCAAATAAAGTTATATGATCTTTTCTTTGTTCCCATCCAAAGAAACTACAAAGTAGAAGATCTTGTGCGTGTTTTAATTGAGTAGTATGTTTTTTAGTCTCTTTTGTTATGCAGTACTGATTTATAAGGCTACATAAAGTTAGAAATGCATAGAATGTAGATTAAGATCAACTTATTTTCGAGAGTATTTTAGAGCTGACAATGATCCAATCTTGGACAGTCACTAATCAATTTAATTTTAAACTACTACATATTCATCCTAAACCCCAAATCTCTTAAATGGAAGTTTTTAGAAGTGTGTCAGCCTACTTACATAATTTCACCTAGTAGTTCTAAAAAAGAGACAAGAATAACATTAAATAATTTCAATAACTTTTACAGATGCGTTTCTGAGTTTGTTTCTGTTATGTGTATTAACATTAATTAATGTATAACTAGCTAGTTAGTAAGAACTTGTTGAGCAAATGATACTGACAACTATATAAATTATAATGTAGTTGCTAAGTATATATATATGGAACCCTACCTTAGATAATTAGGTTATGGTTGTTTTAAAATTTGTTGTCCGATCCCTTAAAAATAAGTAATGTAGTTGCGAAGTATATATATATATATATATATATATATATATATATATTGTCTACTTATTTTACTGAATAATGACCAATATATGTAAAGGGGTTCTTAACTAATAGATTATTGATACAAGAGAGAAACAATGCATTTAAAGACATGATTTTGATACAAGTTCTATTAATAAAATTGTCTCAATAGGTCAGAAGTAAATTCATGGTTGAAACTTTAATTTATTAACAAGGGAGTTTTGCATGAAATGGAGTTCCAATTTATAGTATAGGGTCACATTTACTTTTAAAACGTGATCGTGACGGGACTTCATTGACTGACACGCATTGAGTAGTTAGATTTGTCATAGATATGAAGACGTTACCCTTTGAAGTTTGTGTATTTAAATTCATAGTCTTTGTTCTGCTTTAAGAATTAGAGCCTCTGAGATAGATGGGCTATATATATATATGAACAAATGTAGTATGACTATCGGTTTATAGTGACATGGCTGATTGCTGCTACTCGCTGAACTTAAAGAGCAGATGAGTTATCACTGATTTAAAGTGATTTCTTTGCTACATTCAGACTCTCAAATGTCATTTTCTATTGGTAATCTTGTGTCGTAATTTATTTGTGCTTGGCATTCATATTTTTCTTGTGTGAATATCTTAATATATAATCTTTTGATATTTATTCATGATATTTAACAATTATTTTATCGTATATTGAAAGTTTCATGTTTAATGTCTAGATGACTGGTAGAAATACTAATTGTGGTGGAGGACAAGGTAGAGTCACTAACTCAAATATTGGTAGAGGTAGAGACAGAAGCATATGTGGAGATCATCATTTGAAAGAACATCTGAGAGAGATCCTACACTATATGAGAACGAAGAGGATGATCGTGCCCTTGATTATTGATGAAGATGGTGATTTTTAGGAGTTAATATTTATGTTATATTTTTAGTTTATTTTTGTTGGTGATGTGAATTGGAAGGATGATCAACACTTAGATATTTGTGATTACGATTTTTAAAACTTATTATTTTTGTTATAATGTTAGTCATTTTAGATTGTATTGGATTTTGAAATTATTATATATTTAAATTGTAATGGTATGTTGTGTAATTTCGATTGATTTTGATAGGGCTTTTTAATATAGCAATAAAATTATATATTTAAAAATAAATTCCAACAAAAAAATATTGTTGGAATTTATATTGGACAAATTCTACAATTGAATATTCCAACGATACATGCTCATTTGCTGGAATTTCTATTCCAATAGAATAATATATAGTTGGAATTGATGTCGGAATTTAACATGAATAATTTTCCAACAATAGAAGTTCCAATGGCCAATATTTGTTGGAAATATTCCAATGAAATATAAACGTTGGAATTAACAAAAAAATTTGTGATGGAAAATCTCCAATAGCTGAATATTCCAACGGTACATATTCGTTGAAATAAAAATTCCTGCGGTTTTTTTGTTGTTGGAATTAGTGTAGGAATTCACACTTATCATTTCCAACGACTAAATTTCCAAAGGTAAAAATTCGTTGGAAAAAATTCCAACGTAAAATTACCGTTGGATTTGTCGATGGAATTTACGTTGGACAATATTTCAATAGGTGAAAATTCCAACAATCAAGATCCATTGGAATGTACCGTTGGAATTTTTTTCCGTTGGAATTTTCATTGGAATTTTGCAATTCCAACGCATACTTTTCCAATGGTCGTATTTTCGTTGGAATTTCCGTTGGAATCAGTGATTCCAACGGAAAAAATGCAAAAATCCGTTGGAATTTTTCTGTTGGAATTTCGCTGTTTTGTTGTAGTGGTTCCTAGATTTTTTTTTTTTTTTTGTGAACTAGCTGAAATGTTGTTGGGTATGTATTATGTATATGTTTGTTATCCATGTTGTGCGTATATATATGTTGTAATTTGTAATATTGGAGTCATGTTTTTTTTCATGTGATGGTTGTTGCTTATTTATAATTTTTGATGTTAGAAAGAAATACTAGTTATGTGTGCATCCAATTAATTATAAATTGGTCATCTTTGTCAAAGTCAACAAATCAAATAGACTGTATATGTATTCTTGTTAAATTCAAAAGGGTGTGAATTTATGGAATTTGTATTGACTCCAACACAAATTGATGTAATTGTCATTATATTAGACTTTATATATGAACTTTGACAAGTGAAAAGAGTTTTGATGAGCATAGTTGTGGAGATATGCCTTCGTATTTTGATTATATTGGTTAGTCCTATTCTATTTCAGTTTGTAAATTAGTATACTAATTATTGTCTATTATGATCAAGTATTTACTTATTTTGTTATGTAGTCTGAACGTGAATTAGCTGGAGAACCATGTGATCGAATTGACTTGTATGAACGTACACACAGTTCAGAGAAAAATGGTTGGAAATCCAGTGAGGCAAAAGAAAATTGGGTAAGTCATGTAGACATGTTTAACATAATATCTAATAAAAAAAATTCAATCGTATTCCCTTAGTAAATATATGTTGTTAATAATTAAATGGTGCTTTTGTGGCGATATTGAAACATGTTATTTCTTCTTGTTAAAATTACTAAGCAAAAGAGTCTTCAATTCTATTTACTTGCTTAAATATTAGAGTTCAATTTTTCTTTGCTCTTTATTGGCAGTAATAATATTTATGGGTTTCGCTGATAAAAATTATGAGATTTACTTTTATTACTAAAATTGATGGTAATTTACTTCTCTTTATGCTAAATTGTCAGGAGATGATGAAAAAAAAGCGAGAAGAATATACTGAGCTCGAAATTGAAAAGAGTGCAGACGAGATAGTATTGGAGGTGTTGGGTCATGGAACTGGATATGTAAAAGGTCTTGGTTATGGTCCAAAGCCTCCAAGCAGACGCAACACATTGCACGACTCTTCTAATCAATTACAAGATGAACTAAAAGACGCAAAAGAAAAGTTGCAAGAGTCTGAAGCTCAGGTGCAAGAACTCAAAACACAGTTGACTGTTTTGAATGCAAATATGGTTGCACAAGATGCAAAGATGGCTGCTCAAGGTGCAAATATTGAGAAACTAATGGCCTTTTTGAATGATAAAGGGATAGAGTTATAAACTTTATATATATATATTTCTTTGGTTCCAAGAAATAATTGAAAAATATTTCTTATTAGTTAAGACTAAATGCTTGAAGGATTTTTTTATTAATAATGCAATTTTTTTTATGCTTAAATTATTTATTGTTGTAAATATTTTTTCTTCTTTTACAAAATTATTTTATCTCGATAATTATAATCATTTCATGACGAATTTTGGGTTGTAATGTGTATTAATTTTACTATAAAATAATATTGTCACGGTATGTTAATTAATAATGATGATTTATGTTGTTACTATAGTTTTAAAAAATTGGGACAATTATCATTTTTGTCATTAAAAAAATATTTTATTATGACAAAAATATTTTGTCACCATTCTCACAGCTTTTAACGACATTGAGCATTTTGTCACTAAAATCTTATTTTAGGTGACGAAATGCATTGTCGTTATATCTAAATATATAATGACAACCAAATTTTTGTCATTATAGTGTAATTCTTTCATGACGAAAGATTTAAAACATGACAAAAAATATGTTGTCACCGCAATTAAACTTTTTGTGACGGTCACCGTTTTTGTCACTAAATACTACATTATAATGACAATAATAATTTGTCACAATTTCCACACTATTTAGTGACAATAAAAAATTTGTCACTAAATCAGTCTTTTTAGTGACAAATTTGGTCGTCATTATATATACATACATATAACAACGAATAATATTTTGTCACGAAGTAACAACTTTATCGTGACGAGATATACAAAATGTGACGAAATAGTTAGTCTAATTGTAACAAAAAATAATGTCACTAAAATTTGATAAGGTTAGAAATAGATGGAAAATCGTCACAAAAAAATAATTTTTAGCGACAAATAATTAATTCGTCGCGCAAATTTTAACCTTTAGTGACGAAATATCGTATTAAGCGACGAAATTTTAATGTCAAATGTGACGATTTAAATGTCACCATAGATGAATGATATAGTGACGATGACCTTTATCGTCATCATATGATGACTTTTAGTGACGAATCAAAATAACGTCACATTTTACCTACCGTGACACACATATTGTGACATTCTTTGCGACGAAATTTTTTGTCGCCGTGCAGCTTTAGTGACGAAAAATGGGGTTTTAATGACGATTTTTTTCGTCGCGATTTCTCAAATTTCTTGTAGTTAATATCGATTCTCAACGTCGTGTGACCTCACCTCACTGTAATTTAAAATAACTTTAAATTAATTATTATGTTTGCATTTTGGTTGAATACTAGCATCTATGTTTGCATATTTTGTTCTTCCATTTGAGATATTTTGTTCTTCTTGTCTTAATTGTTGAATATACATCCTAATTCACAAAAATATATTATTATAGACTAAATAAACATAGATGAAACTACTTACATAGGGTTGAACTTCTGCACAATTCAATAATAATGTAAGGTTGGACGCACAATTCAATAACACTTTTTTTTTTCTAAGGTGTGATCAAACCAATCACATTTGAATAATAGTGGCCTTTGCTAAGATCCCTTAAATATTGATTCTCAACGTCGTGTGACCCCACCTGACCCCACCTCACCTGTAATTTAAAATAACTTTAAATTAATTATTTATATATATACACTAACACTAATAATAATTGAATCGGTACTCACATATTTTTGAAATCATATGAAAAAAGTATGTTGAATATCTAGCATCTATGTTTGCATTTGAGATATTTTGTTCTTCTTATCTTAATGGTTGAATATACATCCTAATTCACAAAAATATATTATTACCATTAATAATTATAGATTGAATAAATTAATGGATGAAACTACTTACATAGGATTGGACTTCTGCACAATTCAATAACAATGTAAGGTTGAACTTCTGCATAATTCAATAACACGTATGTATGTGCAATTTTTTACTCTTCGTCCGTCGTTGACCAACCCACATCGTAGGCCTAAAACACCTGAAATCCTTAATTTCCCCACATTGAGTAGCCTCGTTGATCCAATTCCACAACCCCCAACCCCGTTCATTTTGACACTTTTTAATTTAAGTTTATTTGGACACGAAATGATATATTTTTAAATTTTTTGTAAAATTAAATGAATTCAATTTCTATAAATTAGATAACTTATTGTATCTCTTCCAAACAACTTTTAGACTAATTTGTATCTCTCCCAAACAACTTTTAGAATAATTTAGTAAAATTAAATGAAACAACTTTTACTTTTAGACTAACTTGTATCACTTTCAAACAATGACTTTTAAAATTAGCAATGCTTCACGTATTTATACTTTTTTCTAAATGGATGATATAATTTTTTTTTAATCTAAAACTTTTTAAAAAATACTATACAAATTTCTTTATAAGTCTTAATGGTCAAGATATTTAAAAACTTTTAAAAATTATTAAATGACACTGTACACCTCCTTTTTTTAATCTAACGTCTCTTGACATCATACAAAATTGATATATGATTAGAGAATCAATTCTTGGAATATTTTCATTAGAGTCAATTAATATATATATTGTCATATGGAATTGAAGATATAATATAATATTATTATTATAATCTACATAGTATTATTCTAACATTTATGTTTATCCGATACATAGAATATATATTAATTGATTTTTTTATTTTTACTATTTATTAATTATAAAAGAGTAATAAATTAATTAATATAACTCAATTCACCCGTCCATATTCTCAATTCTCTCTCTCTCTCTCTCTCTCTCTCTCTCTCTCTCTCTCTCTCTCTCTCTCTCTCTCTCTCTCTCTCTCTCTCTCTCTCTCTCTCTCTCTCTCTCTCTCTCTCTCTCTCTCTCTCTCTCTCTCTCTCTATATATATATATATATATATATATATATATAAAAGGATTTCTATCTCCCAAATTACCTCTAAAAAAAGAATTCACTCTCTCAAGAAAAGAATTATCTCTCTCTCTCTCTCAGTGTCCGGTTTTGGTTTAAAATACTCCTCGTGTGGCATCACGAGGAAGGGAGCGTCGTTGTTCACTCAGACGGTGGTATACGTATCTAATCCGTATCTAAAACTCTCAAAATTGAAAGTCGCGTATCTAATTTGTATCTAAAACTCTTGAAACTAAAAGTCGTATCTAATCTGTTTATAATGAGAGACAGTTTTATTTTCGGTTTCAAATCTCGATTTTTTAACAAATCTGTATCTAATCCGTATCTATTAAAGAGGGATTAGGTGTCCGTCTCAAAATTTCAGTATCAAAATCAAGTTTTTTTTGTAGTGTTCTATTCCGCAAATTATATTCAGTAGATTACCTAGTAAGTTGGATCAACAGACTTGCCAATCCAGCAGACAAAGTACATCAGCTGAGTAACCTACAACTCTGTTTAGAAAAAGTTTTAAAGTCTATTCACCCCTCCCCTCTAGACTTTAAACTCATTCACTACTCATTCAGGGACCAACATCCACCTTTAGCGCCATATACCTACGGATCCTCGAATAGTCTAGGGTATTAATGGCATCTGAGGCTAGTGCAATACACGTGTGGATTCACCTATCCGGAACAAACCCAAACTGATAAGTAGAAATGCAACCGCTGATGAAAGTACCTAGTCTCGATGACAAAATCCTGATCATAACTTTGAAGATGAAATTACCCATCACAATCGGTCTGAACTCCTCCACCCTAGTGGCTCCTTCTATATTAGGAATCAATATCATGAAGCACGAATTCAGCCTAGGTGGCAGAAGTCTGCTAGTGAAATAGTGTGTTGGTCCATCAAATGACACGGTTTTAGAGAGGATTTAAAATCCTCTCAATTTTAACTAAAAAGATATGCTTAGAATTTTAAATCCGTTCATTTCATTTTTAATCCAAACAAGGGGAGTTGATTTGAATGATGGATTTGAAATCCATCACTACAAAAAATGCGGGATTTTCCGACGGAAGACTACCGACGGAATCCATTCCGTCGGCCGTCCCGACGGATCTCCGACGGAATATTGGAATCGACTGACTTCCGACGGATTTCAACATCCGTCGGGAGGTGCCGACGGAATTTAGTTTTACAGGCAAACGGTGCCGTTTTAGGCTTGCTTCCCGACGGATTTTTTCGTCGGTCGTTCAAATTGCGCCTACCGACGGAATAATCCGTCGGTAGCTGACCCGCTTTGACCCACCGCCTCGGATACCAATGAAAAGATGCGTGAATTAAATATTCGCGCCCTACCGACGGAAATATCTGCCGGTAGCAAATTTTTTTTTTAATAAGAACTGCCGAAGGCAGTTTCCTCAAGAAGGAAAAAAAATTCACTTTCCTCTCCTCTGTTCGTGGTGGTTTCGTGCGTGGATTGGATTTTCTTGTGCGTGGATTGAACGACAAAGAGCATAACGATCATCTACCCCAGTTTTCTTCAATTTAAACGGTACGTTTTATAAATTCTTAATTAATTTTAATTTGCATGTTAATTATTATAAAACTGTTATTGAATTATTATAAATTGCATGTACGTAGTTGATGAATATGTATAATTAATTCAAATATATGTTAGTACGTGGATTATATATTTTTTATTAGTTAATTGTAATTAATTAATGTATGTTAGGTCAAATATATAGTGTAGTTCTTGTTAGTTCGTGTTATATATAGTTTAGTTCTGAGACAGGCCATACCCGTCCCGTTGCCAACCCTACCTGCAGCCAATGAAATTGTTCATCGATCGATCATAAAAAAATAAATAATTAATACAAATGACAAACTAGATAAACAAAAAAACCAACAAACCTGCCCCTGAAAGCCAGACCTGTAATTTTGCAGCTGCTAAGATGTAGATTGAGCTAGCTAGATACTGATTCTCAAATATGAAATGGGATAATTGGAAAGAAGGAGAAATAAACAATTGGGAATCGAAAACAATTTTAATTTATAGGGTATCTAAATATTGAAGTTGAACACACAAAATGGGTTATAGGGTTACGATTAGGTTTAGGGTTTCAACAAAACCATGTGCTCTAGTTTTCCCGTGGGCTGGCTGGCTGTTAGTTATATATATATGATGACCTATTTTATTAGTTTATTTTATTAATAAGTTAATTTGTGTTAGTTTTATAAGTTGTGGCTGCTCTAACTACTCACTCTTTATTTATTTTTTGGGTGCATAAAGCTCGATATATTGAAATTTCTATATATTTCCTCACCCCTATGCACAATGAAACTGATTTACATAAAATTGTAGTATAAAAAAAAAGACGCACACATAGTTGTGGCATTTTTTTTGTAGTGTAATAATTTATGCAATGTACTGAGAATATTATATATGGAGTTCGACTTTTATTTGCCTTGTATACAATAATTTATGCAATGTACCTAATTAAAAAAAAAATAGTACTCCCATAAAAATAATACTAATAATTTATGCAATGTATTGAGAATCTTCCTTATATCTAATTCTGAATATTTTTCCCTTTTATAGTGCATTTCAAAATCTTTCTAATGACTCTTTCTAATTTTCTAAGAATTCTCCTTTTTTTTTTTTTTTTTTTTTATCTTTCTTTGCATTATCTCTACAAATTCATTTTTTTCTCATTATATATTCTTTGTTTCAATCAATTTTTTTTTTATCAATTATTAATTTTTACTGTATGTACACATGCATTTTAAAAATATAAACATTAAATAAACAATATACAAATTAAATTATCTTCAATCCAGCATATTGTACGGGTTTTGCACTAGTATTATATATATATATATATGTGGAGTTTGACTATATGGAGTTTGACTCTATGAAAATACTCATTATGTATATATATTACTAATTTATTTATGTAAAATAGTTTCACTGTACAACTACTGTAAGTATTATTTATATTATATCTATAGAATAACAATTAATTCTTTTAGAAAATAACTTATATCGCTGGGCTAATATGTTTTAAAGAAATAACAAATTAATATTGTTTTAAAACACACACAAACTTAAAATCAGTGGAACTGGTTGCGCTAACTTTTGCCTTCTAGTTCACTTTGTTCTTATTCATTTAGTCCCTTTTCATACATCTTATATGGCTACTTTGTCCTTGCGCTGATTTTGGCCAACTTCATCTTGGACATTATCAGCTAAGTAGGTATACAAGCACCTAACTTAGCTGTTCTTCAAGGGTCTTCTAGTCTTTAGATTTTCTTCTCTTCATCTCTTGAGTTTGCACATGTAAGCTGGGACTGTGTCATCAGCTGAGATACATACAGCTGATTACACCTGACTAGAACAAGAACTGAGTTGATCTATACAATATCAGCCGACCCTATTACATATGATTCATAAACTCTAAGTGTTTTGGCCATCAAAACTATCCTATCACATGGAGAGACTTAGGGTGAATTTACATCCCAACAATTTCCCCCTTTTTTATGAAGCCAAAACTATCTTGATAAATGCTCCTATGTTCTATAGAGGACAAGAGTTTATAAATCATCACATTATGGTTCTGATGAAGACAAAGAGAGTTTGTCTTGTAAGTCAAAAGAAATATTACTTGTATATAATATGTTTAGAAATTACAGATTACAAGTTTCAATTTCCTTGAGCTTCTTGAGTAGTCTTCATCAGATCTTCAGATGCGGTAGGCAAGGTACAGACGAGTGCGAATTTCTTCCATGTGATGTAGGTCTATAACATTTTCTTCATTGTAGATTCTTTCCAGAATTCTCTTTGACTTCAGCCATGTCTGTTCTTCAAGATTTTAGAGTAGGAGGTTTCTAGACAGGATCTTCGGGAGTTAGAATTTTGTAGCCTAGAGCTTTAGCGGACTTGACTGTTTCTGTCCAGAGAGCTTCATCTTCAAATTCCATAAATTGAGAGAATTGCAGAAACTCTTCTTCATAAGTGGAGAGGGGGCCAAATTTTCTAACTATGTGGTGAGCTAGCTGCCATTTCTTCTTCAGCGGGTACTATCTTGGTAGCTCATCTGCAAGTATAAGCATATCCACATAGGTGTTGTCTGTAATCTAAGCACTTTCTTCTTTTTCCTTTTCCTTCAGTGCTTTCCTAATTTTGGCCAATTTTCTCTCAAATTTTGCTTTAGCAGCCTTCGCATCATTTAGTTTCTTTTGTTTTAGCTCTTGAGCTTCTTGCATTTTTCTTTTCTTCAGCTCTTGAGCTTCTTTTTCTTCTGTCGTATGCTCTGCTGAGGTCTCAGCTGCTTTTCTCTTCCTTGTCATTCTCCTATTTGGAGTTGACTCTTCTGCAGCAGTGATTTGTAGCTTAGTAGTACCTTGGGCCTCATCTTGAACGGCTTCCTTTCCTTTTCTGTTCTTGATCTTGCTTTTTAAACCTCCCAAGGTCTCAGTCAAATCATCTTGAGCTACAACTAACTCAGCCTGTTGGGCAGTGGACTTCTCCAGAGCGTTTATCAACACATGTTCCCCTTTTTGG
Organism: Galeopsis tetrahit; assembly: GCA_963675135.1. Classification (NCBI taxonomy): domain Eukaryota; kingdom Viridiplantae; phylum Streptophyta; class Magnoliopsida; order Lamiales; family Lamiaceae; genus Galeopsis; species Galeopsis tetrahit. The sequence continues at coordinate 64,929,704 of OY776122.1, read as the reverse complement.
CTTCAGCAAGGGCAGCCGCAAAAGGTTTCATAGCATTTAGAATTTCAACCTGGAGAGTTTGTTTGAGAGCCATGGCATTAACTCTGCTGACATGAGATAGTTGAGTAATGCTCTGCTCCAGAATCTGGGCATGGGAATTAGAGGCAGACGCCTTTTCTAGATGGGATGTTAGGAGTTCCAGTTTATCAGCGGTCTGCTTCAGCTGTGCTCTTATCTTCTCATTTTCTTCAGCTGCCGTCGTGAGTAGAGTTTGTCCTAGTGCAGCCCTGGCTTCAGCATCTTCGAGCCTAGACTTGTAGATGGTTTCCATTCGTGTGGTTTCATTGGGGTATAGATCAGCAAACATTCTGGCTCTGTCTGTTGTGTTTTTTATCTCACTATTGATATACTCGTCCCGTGGCAGCAACAATATCATACAAATTGTGAATACCATGCAACTGCAATAGATCAAGTACAGGAGCAGGAAGCATGCTCTTTTCTAGCAAGTATTTAAAAAAAAGTTGGGATCAGCCAACGTACCCGGTGTGCCGGAAGCATGCAAAGAAGTCATGCCCCCAGCTGAAGGTGAGCCAAACTGCCGAGTGGCAGTAATAGTAGAAGAGTCAGTCAGGGTGGGTGCCCAGAACGTAGGAGAGGTGAGGCCCTTGATGCCCGAAGAGGTCCTTTGGTTTGAAGGGAGATCACGAAGGTGAACTAAGGAAGGTAGTAGGTGCATATCCTTTGGTGGGTGTACAGAGTAAGGAGGTGGGTTTGTGTGTGGGTGTACTGAGGAAAGTTGTGGGTGTACATCAGGGTTGTGAGTAAACGTTTGGGAGTGTATTAACTGAAACTGGGGGTGCACATCTTTGTTGGCAAACCCTAGCCCATTAGTAGGCCCATTGGGAGGGAAAAACCCTAGCCCCTGCCCTAGGACATGTTTGGCCGCCTCCGCCTTGGAAGTCGCCGGCAACGGGAGAACTCCGGCAACGTGGTGGGATTTCAACGCTGGGATGTCGGCAACCGTAACAGGGTACCGGCATGGAGAAAATCTCCCTGATAGAGGCGGCAACGTGTGTTTGAATGAGAGAGGACAGTGACTCTGTGTCCAACGGAAATGAGGGAGGTTTATGTACGGGCCCTCTACTATCGTGAAGAAGAGCGGCAGCCAAGTTTGCGTCGGAAAACTCCATTAACGCCGAGAAAGAGCAGGTTAGCAGCAGAGCTTGTGCGCGGTGATGCTCGTGGTGGAGATGGGAGCTTCCTTGCGAAGCATGATTGGAGTTCGTTGTGTGAACGTCGTTGTTGGTGTCGGGAGTGAACATTGCTGCAACAAAAAATTTAGACGGTCATAGCTACGTGACTCACCAGTGATGAAGGTGACTGGCGAGTTGCACTTGCTCTTATGACTCACCAATCCTGTTTTAATACTACATATCCTTGATGTTTTATTGTAGTTTTAAGAGTAGTTTTTAAATGGCAAATTTTACTGTGCAAAAGGTGATGGCATTGGCAAGGCGGGGCGGGTAACGAGTATAAAAAAATTTGGCGGGACGGGTCCTGAGACAGGCCATATATACCCGTCCCGTTGCCAATCCTACCTGCAGCCAATGAAATTGTTCATCGATCGATCATAACAAATTAAAAAAAAACCAACAAACCTGCCCCTGTAAGCCAGACCTGTAATTTTGCGAAAGCCAAACCTGTAATTTTGCAGCTGCAAAGATGTAGATTGAGCTAGCTAGATACTGATTCTCAAATATGAAATGGGATAATTGGGAAGGAGAAAGAAACAATTGGGAATCGAAAACAATTTTAATTTGGGATAGCTATCTAGATGTTGAAATTTGAACACACAAGATGGGTATTTATAGGGTTAGGATTAGGTTTAGGGTTTTAACAAAACCATGCGCTCTAGCTTCCCCGTGGGCGGCTGCAGGCTGATATAAATATATATATATATATATTTACCTATTTTATTAGTTTATTTTATTAATTAGTTAATTTGTGTTAGTTTTATAAGTTGTGGCTGCTCTAACTACTCACTCTTTTTTTATTTTTTGGGTGCATAAAGCTCCATATATTGAAATTTCTATATATTTCTTCACCTCCATATATTTGCCTTGTATACAATAATTTATGCAATGTACCTAACTAAAAAAAAAAGGTTAGTACTCCCATAAAAATAATACTACTAATAATTTATGCAATGTATTGAGAATCTTCCTTATATCTAAATCTGAATATTTTTCCCTTTTATATATACTGTGAATTTCAAAATCTTTCTAATGACCCTTTCTAATTTTCTAAGAATTCTCCTTTTTTTTTTTTAATCTTTCTTTGCATTATATCTACTATTTGTTTTTTCTCATTATATTCTTTCTTTCAACCAATTTTTTTTTATCAATTATTAATTTTTACTGTATGTACACATGCATTTTAAAAATATACACATTAAATAAATAATATACAAATTAAATTATATTTCAATCTCGCATATTGCACGGGTTTTGCACTAATATTATATATATATATATATATATATATATATATATATATGGAGTTTGACTCTGACAATACTCATTATGTATATATATTACGAAAAATGCAATACATAATGTCAAAATGTATGTCCTAAATGCATATTATTTCAACTACATACCACTATAAAGTCATAAGATGCAAAAAAAACAAGCATAAACACCAACACAAACCCTAAAAAACCCTAAACATAAAAACTCTTTCACTTTCGAAAAAAAAAACTTTCAAAACATGATAAATAACTTACAAATGAGTCATTGGCACCACCACTCGTAGTTATTACATCATAATCGACCATTTTCGACCCCATGTTAGCTTTAGAAATGGAAATTGCAGAAATGGAAAATTTAGAATTGAGAGTTGTGAGACTCTCTGAATTCTCCCGCGATTTAGAAGGAGGTGGGTGTACTCATCCGTGGATTTTTTTTAAAATATACAAGAGGGGTACAAAAGTAATTTTGCTGCACTCTTTTCACCAAAAAAATTTTACCTGGGTGTACTCATAGGAATCCTGGGTGCCTTTAGCCGCGCCCGTTGTTTTTAGAAGGGAGGCCCATCATATTTACAAGCAGCAGGCCCATTTAAAAAGTTGGCTTTTCGGCCAAGACATAGAGGACACGCATAGAGAAGTTGGAAGCTAATACGCTGGGGGATAGGGCACGAAACAGAGGATGCAGCTCATTGGGGGAAAATATCCTCCACACTCCACTCCACTCATTAGTTTAGTTTTCATTTAATGTTTTAGGTAGATTTTAATGTAGTATTTTATTTTATTGCAAGCATTTGAAGACATTTGAGGTGATACATTTCTTTAATTTAATGCTTTGTTATTTATGTTTTATGAGTTTGATTTCATTTATTAATTTAATTATTGGTTAGGTTTGTTGGTGTTTGGGTGTTTGGATTTATGAGGAATTAGATTTTTAGCTTGATTTTGGATTGTTAAATTCTATTGGTGGTGTATTGATTAGATTAATGGGTTTTGCATGATCATTTACTTGAATTCAATTATTAGATTATTTGTTGAAGTTTGATTAGTGCAACGAGAGTTGGTTAGTCTTGATAGATCGTATAATCGAGGGTTGGGAGTCGAGTAGATTGAGATAATATTTGGTTATCACAACGAGAGTTGGGTAATTTTCATTAGAACCCCATTAATTTACACTAATTATTTGAATGAGAGTTTGAGTGATTAGTGAAGAGATTATAGGAGTTTGGTTTCTAGTATTCAGGTGGAAAAGCATGATTAGGGCTTAGATTAGATTAATTTAGATAGAGTAGAACCCCCTAATTGTGTGATTACCCGAGTAAGAACGACTCTATCCTTCCTCCCGATCTTAGGTGCTTCATTAGATACATTTTTAGTGATTGCTCTTATCATACACCAACCAATGAATTAAACGTCCAACTTAAACTTTAATTGATTTTCACATAATGAAGAACACCCGAACGCTACTTCTCACATTTGATATTTGATCATCACTTTACTTGTTTTTCTTTCTTAGCATTTATTTTATTTTATTTTGCATTTAGTCTTTAGCTCACCCCCATGCTCTTTCATTATAATTATGTGGTGCACACAGCACTAAGGCTACACAAGCTAACTAGTCCCGTGGTTCGATAATTTAACCGGACACTTACTTTTACTACGAGGATCCTCTTACACTTGAGAGCTGAGTATTGAAAAATACGTGTCATCACACTAAGAGGCTTCCTTACTATAGTCACCCAAGGGTGTGTTCGTCTGGACAGAGTTCAAAGAAGCAACAGCGGAATTATCCTTTTCAACCAAATTATGTAATATAGTAGTGGGTATATGTGACGTACCCGCGCTGCCAAAAAGGCGAGGATCGTCATCCTTTCCGGCCAAAGCGTAGTCAAGCTGCCCCGTGGCAGCAACAATATCATCCGTATTGTGAATACCATGCAACTGCAATAGATCAAGTAAAGGAGCAGGGAGCATGCTCTTTTTTAGCAAGTATTTAAAAGAAAAGTTGGGATCAGCCAACGTACCTGGTGTGCCGGAAGCATGCAAAGAAGTCATGCCCCCGGACGAAGGTGAGCCAAACTGTCGAGTGGCAGTAACAGTAGCAGAGTCAGTCGGGGTGGGTGCCCGGGACGTAGGAGAGGTGAGGCCTTTGATGCCCGAAGAGGCCCTTTGGTTTGAAGGGAGATCACGGAGGTGAACTAAGGAATGTAGTAAGTGCATATCCCTTGGTGGGTGTACAGAGTAAGGAGGTGTGTTTGTGTGTGGGTGTACTGAGGAATGTTGTGGGTGTGCATCAGGGCTGTGAGTAAACCCTTGGGAGTGATTAACTGAAACTGGGGGTGCACATCTTTGTTGGCAAACCCTAGCCCCTACCCTAGGACATGTTTGGCCACCTCCGCCTTGAAAGTCACCGGCAACGGGAGAACTCCGGCAACGTGGTGGGATTTCGACGCTGGGACGCCGGCAGCCGTAACAGATCGCCGGCATGGAGAAAATCTCCCTGATAGAGGCGGCAACGTGTGTTTGAATGAGAGAGGACAGCGACTCTGTGTCCAACGGAAATGAAGGAGGTTGATGTATGGGCCCTCTGCTATCGTGAAGAAGAGCGGCAGCCAGGTTTGCGTCGGAAAACTCCATTGACGCCAAGAAAGAGCAGGTCAGCGGCAGAGCTTGTGCGCGGTGAAGCTCGTGGTGGAGAGGGGAGCTTCCTTGCGAAGCATGATTGGAGTTTGTTGTGTGAACGTCGTTGTTGGTGTCGGGAGTGAACATCGCCGCAACAAAAAATTTAGACGGTCATAGCTACGTGAGTGAGGAAGACGGTCATGGGTGTTTGCCCTACGTTGGGATTGTGAGGTTGCCGGCCAGTAGTCACCAGTGATGAAGGTGACTAGCGAGTTGCACTTGCTCTTATGGTAAGAAGGCATTGGGCTACAGTGAAGGTAAAAAATATCGATATCGGTGGAAATATCGAGACCTTAAATTTGTGGAAATATCGATGGATATATCGATATTGATAAATTTGAAAAATTGTAGAAATTTAATAACTAACTTTTAATACATAGATTCAACAAAACAATTTAAATACATTTACATCTATGATAAATTTATATAAAATATAACATACAATGTTATTTCATATGATATTTTTGAAATTTATCGACATTTCTAGATTTTTTTGCGATATTTTTCGATATTTTACCGATACTAGTCTCGATATTGTCATTGTATATCGATTTTTATCGATATTTTTTTTACAAATATCGTGGAAATATCATTTCTTCCCAATATCGATATCGGTAACCACAAAAAATGGATATATCGAAGATATATCGAGAAAATTTCTGGATATTTTCGTCTATGGCTACGACACAAGAGTTCTCTTAATATCTATAAATGAACTTATATTGTGTTTTGTTATACTTATTGTAACAAATGATTGCAATATACCCATCTTGTGTTTATTGTAATTTACTTTAAAATAAATTTTTTGGTTATAAATAATAATAATTATATAAATAGAAAATTTAATAATAGAGTATTATTGTTGGAGAAGGTTTTTGACTGAGAGGATAAGATACTCCATATTGAAAGATAGAGTACCCAAATATGGAATTTGTTACCGCAGATGCGCTCTAATCAATATGAAAACAAACCTTAATTTCACTGAAATAATTGTAAATTTGGAAATAAATAATCACAAAGAGAATTGATAAGGAAAAAAAAAATTGAAAGAACCAATTTTCAATCATAATGTTAGAAGAACCTTCCAGAGTAGTGATGACTATATCGGTGGATTAAAAATATTTAACTTTAAATCACACAAAACAATTCAAATATTAGTAGACTAATCACAAGACTCAGTTCCACCAAAACAGAAAATGCCATCTTGTAGTGTATTCATTCTTAGCTCCCATTCATTATGAACAATGTGAAGTAATTATGAATGTGCAAACAAGCATAAATCGGCCATGAATTGTTAGTAATTATATACTCATATTAAAGCACCACACAAGTGTTAAGTTGCAACACAAGATTACGAAGGAGCAGGCACAACAAAGCAAGCATTCCAAATCTAAAATATGAAAAGACTTAAAAAAGGGATCCAACTTTCAACATTTTAAACATCTTCAACAGAAAACACGTTTTTGAATAGCGTATAATGTAATAGGTTTCAAGAGGAAACACAACCAACCAACCCTTCCAGACTTGCTCATATGAATTGAGGCTTTACTTGGCAAGCATGCTCTGACTCTCCTGCGGCTGCTGGTAGTTCAGTGGCCTCCTGAAGAGCATAATGTGCGGTTCTGGGCGATGAACTGCGTAGTGTACCCACCCTCGACTCTGCTGCACCCCAATAGCACGCCACTCATTCTGATCCAAAGAATGTATTTTTAAAAAAGAATTATTTAACATGTTGAAGTCCCAAGCTAAAATTATGAATATTGGTCATACACTACCATGGATTATAGAGCCAAGACGAGAATGTTTTTGAGTAATCTCTTGTGTGAATTTGGGGAAAATCACACTAAAACAGTCAAATTAAAATCCTAGCAACTAATTTCAAAGGTCTGAGTAAATTTTCATAAAGGTGATTGTGCACTAGGCAATGTAGAAGTTGTATAATGTATATTATATGATTTTAATTAATTACATAGCATTCACAATACCAGCATAATACTTTCAAAAGACCAGAATGTCTTTACAAGAGAAACAGAGAAAACTGGAGAAATGATTACACTTGGAAATATTATTGAAAATTTATTGCAAATCACACTCTAAAATATTCAAACTAAAAACCTAGCAACTAGTTTCTACAGTTCTAGAAATTTGCAGAAAAGTGTGTGTGCACTAAGCAAAGTAGAGGCTGTTTATTATGATCTTATATCGTTACATAGCATTCACAATACCAGCATAATATTTCCAAAAGAGCAAAATCCCCTTCACAAGAAACAGAGAAAATTGAAGAAATTGGTGACACTTTGAAAACATGATGGGGGGTTCAGTGAAACCACGTTGCAGTTAAAATCAAGAATGAATATGATCCAGAATAAATCTTTTAAAATTCCATTTGACATAATCATTCAACATCGCAGCTCACAGCATCTATTTTCTATTCATATAAACCCCACAATATAAACATTTCTCTTTCACCAATAGAAAGAATTGAATTCCAGCATAATAATTCCAAAAGAGCAAAATCGCCTTTACGAGAAACAGAGAAAATTGGCGAAATGATCATGATTGGGGATTTTCAGTGAAACCTAATTGCAGTTAACAGCAAGAGATAAAATAAACCAGAATAAAGCTTCTAAGATTCCATATGACAATCGAATTAGATTAGCAGACACACAACTTACTTCTGAGAGTAGTCGGTTTTTGGGCAGCAATTTGGCAACCTCCGTCGGAAGTACAACGTGCCTGAAAATTCCCCAAAATCATTGCAAAAAAAATGTCATCTCAGGAATAAGATTCCTAAAAAAAGATAGGAAAAACCAAATTAAACAAAAATTACCTGTACTCATAGGTATCATCAAAGTACTTTTCGGAGTACTGGATCTGACCCATAGTCTCTTCACCTCAAAATAAATTTTGACAAATGAACTAAACGCTAGTATATGTTTGATGGTATTAACCTGGAAACAACAAGAAATCAAGTTTATTGTAATTAAACTAATAAATATTAGCCAAATATCAATATAGACTGAACAAGGACATGATCATCTCATTTCAGGCCTTAACAATCATATCTAGAAACATCACCAAATAGCCACAAGAATATTCATTATAGAGGCTTGACTCTTGAAATTTCTCGTCTATTATTGAACTACGCTGCACCTCTTACAACTATGGTTTAGCACATTATCTGATAAATGATTATATGGATCAACCTATATAATCATCAACCTACTAAGAATACAACAGGCCAAATCCTCTTAACAATTCCAAGAATAATACAAAACCTACACAATCTGCATGATGAGATGCAATGAAAACATTAACATTGTCATGCATAAGTTCTGAAAATAACATCTCTACAGCATGAAAAAAGGATAACAGCAACATGTAACCACAAAATAACTACACAATTTAAAGGGGTTTATCAGTCCTTCCAATTCAATGACACAAGCACACTCAACCACATCGACTCCAACACACTCTGGGATAAAAATATAGAGCAGATTAGACAGGTCTAGTTCCCAATAAAAAATAGTTCAACTACTCATTAAATACTAGATTTTAAATATTCATATTTCCCCAAGTAGCCCTCAAAACATTTTCATACCTAAACAGGAGGTGAAAATAATATTAACAACTTCATGGCTATAAAAAAATTCCTAGAATGAAAGGGTATGCAAGCAATTACACAAGCTACATTAACATTATGCTTTATTATAGATCACAGTAGCTGCTGGACCAATGGATATTCATAAATGATTATAGAATTGACTCTTGAAATTTCTCGTCTATTATTGGAAAATGTAGGTACGTATACGCATATATTACGCGTACATGTACATGTACATCATCTGACATTATAGTTAATCAAACTAGGGATTGGGAAACATACTACTCATAATAATCCCAGCAAAGTGTGGACAACAAGGGAATCCATTTGGACTCAAGACTGTTTGCAAATCAGCTGGCCTCTCTTATGTTTCTTTCTCCATGGACGTACGTAATCTATAATACTTATTCACCTATGCACCATCCAACATCATGTGTCAAATCAAATCTACCTAATTTCAGCTTGGATCCTTCTACATTTGGACCTATACTTACCACTTATTACGAAGGAACCAAATACAGAGCAATGGTAGCAGCTGATTAGGTAGAAACCTCAAAAAAAGCTAACACGGATGTAGAAGCAAATCAGATAACTCTTCTTCTTGCCAATCAGGATCATACTAACAAACAAACTGTAACTTTTCTACTTCCCTATTTCTTTAACTTAAAGATTCATAGGACTAAAATCACAAACATTTCTCTACTTCTTGATAATCACTTTCTTACTGCACCTCCCTATATAATTTTAATTCAGATACTTGAAGTTATGAATGCCCAATAATTTTTAGCCAATGCAATCTAAGTTAAGAGATGGTGCAAAACCTGTACATGGGAAGAGGGGAAAAGGAGAGGGTTTAGGGAAATCGCAGCAATTCAAAAGGTAAACCGTGAAACAATAACACATAAGCAGCCGAAATTTATAGCGGAAACTGAAACAAGGAACTATGGCCTACTAAAGTGAAACAGTTTTAAATCCCTAAATCAACCAAACATCCACAATTTTTAACCAATTCAATTAGAATATTTTGGTTACGAAAAAAAGTACTAAAACATAAACTAAAAACTGAAATTCGTGCATGAACAGCAAGTTAACCTAATTTGAAAAGGAAATGAAGAGAGGAAGTATCTAGAATCGTAGTGATTAAACCAAACCTGTTGGATACACAGTGAAAATGTAATGTCCTCTGCTACTTTCTCAAATGGTGAGGGAGAAATGCTTGATACACACCGAGAAATTTTCCCCACTTTACAGATTTCGTCTCAGTGTTTATGCAAACATCATCGCGAGCGGAGGTAGTAGAACGAATTGAAAAATTACACTCGAGTTCTGAATGTACTGACTCGACACACAGTTTTGGACTTTAAATATTGCAAGGGCAAATCGGTCATTCTGCGACACTGTTTAGCCGAGAAAGCCCAACACCCCACTTTTGGGCTGTTAACTCCCTTGAAGTGATCAGCAACGGGCCAGCTAACTAACTTAGGCTTAAAAAAAGGCCACGGATAAATGCCCCCAACCATTTTTTACTTCACCCCTCACTTTTCTTAAAAAAAAATTATATATGTAAGAAAACTATAGTATCCTTTCATTAATTAAATTAAAATCATACTCATTAAAAATTTATGTGTACGCCCACTGATTCCTTCATGAGTCTCCATTGAGTCACTATCGAATCATCGTCGAGTTAACCACATTTTCAGGAAACATAATTTTTCAAAAAAAAAAATCAAAATTAACATTAACATTAAAAACTCGGAAAATATATATACATAAAGTTACAAATCTCGAAATTTTTGTCCTAAATACATTAATCTAAAAAAAAAAATTGAAAAGTGTCGAAAATAATTTCCAGAAAATAAAAAAAATGGGAAAAAAATCAAACTAAAAAAACTACTCCCTCCGTCTCATACTTGAAGGCACATTTTATCATTTTTGGCGTCTCATACTTGAAGGCACATTACCTAAAATGGCAAAAACACTTTTAAACACTCCCCTTAAAACATCACAATATTACAACAAATGTCACTACTTTATTACACTAAAAAGTAACTTTACTTTTTTTTTTGAGTTGCACTCTTGTGTACCAGTTACATACATGTAACTGGATTTATTTACTATATCCAATCCAATAATCCATTACAAATAACACATGACCCATTTACTATATCCAATCCAATAACCCATTACAAATAACACATGACCCATTTACTATATCAATTTAGCACGTAGATTTTTTCATGGACCTTTATTTTATTTCAATTAATTTTTTTTTATTTTATCATTAAAAAATAACACTCTATTAATTTTTTAAAATTTTATTTTTTTATTTTACTCAAATTGATATTTATATTTCTCTTTTTAATATTATTTTTAAATTGATTTTTCTTCCTATTTATCATTTGTGTTTCAAATGATAATTTTTTTAATTTTTTTCACGTACTTCCTTTTTATGTCACAAATAATTATTCTAAAATTTTAATGTCTAATAAGAAAATTTTAAAAATAATAGTATTAATTGTTATTTTTAAGTATTAAATAGTATAATAATAATTTGTTTTAAAAAATAAAACTCTCATCTCTCTTAAGTGCAAGTGTGTTCAATTCTATTGGTACTATTTTACTTTAATTAATTGGTGTATAATTTTCACCTTATCCTTTTAAAATTTTACTTCATTTCTTATAAATTTTACTTCGTTTTACATTGTTTAATTATTTTTTTCATTCAAATTTTCATTTTTTAATCACTTTATTTTAACTTTTTATGAATATAATTTTTAGTTTATAAGTGTTATGATAACAGTTGATAAGTATTATGGTATATTATTAATTAATATGCAGTACTATACGTATTAGTTCATATACAATATAATATTAGTTTATATTGGTACAAGTTCTAATATTTTCGAGTTTCGAGTTCACATACTTTATGGTACTAGTTCAAATATAGTATAGTATTAGTTCACATATTGTATAGTATTAATTAACATACTCTATGGTATTAGTTCAAATATAGTATAATATTAATTCACATATTGTATAGTATTAGTTAACATACTCTATGGTACTAGTTCAAATATAGTATAGTATTAATTCACATATTGTATAATATTAGTTCATATATTAAATAGAGTTTAATCACTAAGAAGGACATTCCTATAGACCAATATTCAAATAAAGGAAACAAATTAAAACAATACAATTAAGGTCAAATTAACTTGTTAACACCCAATTATACCCTTGATCTTAGAAAACAGTATTAATTCATTAATATAATTAATTTCGAAATTGAAATACCATTTTTCACGCATTAGATATGATAATTAATTAAAACCCTAAATCTATTATCTAAGAAGTGCAACAACTCTTCCCCTCCCCAACTGCAGCAGCGGCGCCGCAACGACAACAACTCTTCCCCTCCCCACCGCGGCAGCGGCGCCGCAACGACGGTATCTGCCCAACCAGCCTCCCGATCGGCTCGATACCTCTGTCTCAATTGCTGCAAATTCCGTCCTGTGCAGCTTTTAGCGTCGTCCGCCGCTGAGCGCCACCAGATCGGCCGCCATTTTCCCGAGCCCAGCCGTGTCCTCCGTGCCCTGTAGTAGAGCAGGCGTCGTTCCCCGCCGTCGAAGATCCTCCGCGTGCAGCCACTGTCGTCACCGCTTGCAGACTGTTGCAGCGCCGCCACGTCGCGCCATCCCCTTTGTGTTCAGCGCCGATCCTGCTCGCCTGAAGAAGCCGCCCTGCAATTGTGTCGTCTTCCATTGTTGCAACAGGTAAGAAGGTAAGAATTTTTTTGTTTTGCTTTCTTTTCTTGTTTCTGCCGTTTTGTTGCTATTGGAGGTTGTGAAGGTAAATTAATTATTTTATGCTATTTTGATTGGTTGCTGAGATTACTATTGTGGGGGAATTGCAGTAACTGCTGTGGAAAGTGGGAGAAGGGCTCTACAGTTTCTGGGCTTAGATGGGGACAAAAGCTCTGTTGAATTTGATGTATGTACCCTTACCCTTTTCTCTGTTTTTCTTGTTTAGATTTGGGTTTAGTTCTTCAATTAGATTCTTTACTCTGTATTGGTCTGTTTTCCCTTTTGGGTTTGGAAAGCTGTAGGTAGTAACTGAGTCTAGTTTTAGGTTCATAGGTGTTGGTTGATCTGGATTGGATTAGCTTAAATCAAATATTGATATTAATCAATTGTAATCTCTATAGTAAACTATTTTGATTGTGATCTTTGAAATATTTATTTCAGGAATTGAAGGTAAATCTAATAATAACAGACTATTCTATGCCTGGAATGACAGGATATGAACTTCTGAAGAAGATCAAGGTTAGTTCTTCAATTAGATTCTTTACTCTGTATTGGTCTGTTTTCCCTTTTGGGTTTGGAAAGTTGTAGGTGGTAACTGAGTCTAATTTTAGGTTCATAGGTGTTGGTTGATCTGGATTGGATTAGCTTAAATCAAATATTGATATTAATCAATTGTAATCTCTATAGTAAACTATTTTGATTGTGATCTTTGAAATATTTATTTCAGGAATTGAAGGTAAATCTAATAATAACAGACTATTCTATGCCTGGAATGATAGGATATGAACTTCTGAAGAAGATCAAGGTTTGTGGTTTTTTTTTCTTTCCCAAAACCCTTTGAATGATCATTTCTATTTAGCTTCTTGATGATGATATTTTCTATCACCATATTCTGACAGGGCTCATCAAAGTTGAGGGAGATTCTTGTGGTGATTATGTCATCCGAAAACGTTCTGGCTCGCATTGATAGGTATTTTCTCATGGATTCTGTACACAGATTCTTAGAACTTGTTTTGCACAAATATTTAGTAATTGTGTCTTGATTTAGTTTTATCAGATGTCATGTTAATATATTTTTGTGCTTTGTTCTTGTGTCTGTCTGAATAGCATTCGGTCAATAAACAGAATTCTTAATGTCACAGAAACTTTATTTTTTCATTTTGTTCGATCTCATGAATTCCTGAGTTTTCCCCATTGAAATATAGGATGGGGCAATAATGCAAGAAAATTCGTTCACTGAGATTTATCTGGCAATCAAAGACGTGAAGTTCAACTCCATAGTGATGGCGAGTTTCGTAGCTAATACATTTTGATGTGCATCAGATCCTAAAAATATATCATAAGTGTAGTTGTATGTAATTACTTTTCTTATTGACAAATGCAAACTTGTGATATGTTTTTGCATATGTCACAGAGAAAATGTAAAAAAAAAAAAATCATATGTAGCTAATTTGATTTAGTGATTTTTGGGAATTGAATTGGGAGATTAGTAAATATTATGGTTTCAAGTTCTATGTTCAATTGATTTTCCTTTCTCTACTTTGATTTTAAAGTTTTTTGTAGCGGTTGCATATATTCTTTATATTTTTTGAATCTTATGGAATAATACATTGACTATATGCAACATAATTTTTGAATATCTTATTGTCTATATGCACCGTTTTTTTTACATATATGCTTATATATTTGCATATTTTATATAGATGATATATATTATTAAATATATATATATATATATATATTATCTAAAATGTAATTACACAATAATTGAATAGTTTATTTATTTAAAAATAAAATTCATAGATTTTATAATATAAATAAAGTGAAGTAATATTATATTATTAAATTGACCCGTTCAAACCCAAAGAATCATATCTATATTAATTTTTTAAAATAAAATTAGTATTTTAAAACATTTTATTACAAATATATTGTTCTATTACATATTGTCACGTATTTTAAGTTATATGCAACATATTTTTGCATATGTCAACAAGAATATGTAACAATTTCTTGCATATATGTTTTTAAATCTGCATATAAAGTAATGATATAGAACCAACCAATTTATTTTTTTATGGAATTGAGTTGTCACCAAATCATTATCCACATAATCAATTAATATAATTTAAAATAAATAATTGAAATTTATTAATATATTTTAAAAATAAATCTTTCACCTTCAAATAATTTTTTTTAATATATTGTCTCTAATTTTCATTAATTTTTCAAATTTGAAAAAAAATCAATTAACGCAATATCCACATAATCAATTGTTATAATTTAAAATAAATAATTGAAATTTATTAATATATTTTAAAAATAAATAAAAATCTTTCATATTCAAATAAAATTTTCTAATATCTTATCTCTAATTTTCATTAAATTTTCAAATTTGGAAAGAAACTAATTAATGCAACGATTCCGTGTACATAGTTAATTTTATTAATCTTTGACTAATTAATTAAAATATAATTTCGTTAATTAAGTAATAAAGAGGGTAGTTTTGTACATTTATCCTCCAATTTGTCCTTCTTTTTAACTTTTAAATTGTTTGTTTCTATTTGTAGTTTCTATAGGTGAAATGCCCTTATGAACAATTCCCCCTATTAAATAATATTTTTATACCCACATTAATCTCTAGTACTATACAATATATTAACTAGTACTATACCATAGGCATACTAATATTATATCGTATTTAAACTAATATTATATTTAACAAAAAATATATAACTTAACACATTCATAATTGCAGACATACCATTCAAATTAATACATCAATATTAAAAGATTGATATTAACTAACTAGTAAGAAGAACAAAAGTGAGAATGAATCACACTGAACACACAATTCAAGATACAATCACCCAATAAACATATGAATGCATCAACACGACGATGACCACAAAGAAAATAATAAAGGTGATGCAATATTATGCTGGTTTCTTCCCCAATTCTCCACTCATTTAAGTTTCTAAATATAAATTTTATTTTTCAATTAGATTATGTTATTAATTAGTCTTAAAAAATAATTTATAACTTTAAAAATTTGTAACAAATCAGATATCATTGTAGAAATAATGAAGACATAACAAAATAATTTTAGTTATTATAAATCAAATTAAAGCTAAAAAGTGAGCATGTCATATTCATACATTTATACCCAAATTAGAAAAAAAAAATTGAATTTTTTAGTTTAATTTTTTTTTTCGATTTTTTTCCTAAATTTTGGTCATTTTTTGAAAAAACAAAAGCTGAAATTTTTATTTAATAATTTTATTTTTGAGTTTTATATTTTTTCAATAATTTTTTTTATATTCTTTATGTTTTTATATTTATTTTTTTAAAGTTAAAAAAATAGAATAATATTTGACTTCGTGGTGATTCATTGGTGATTCGATAGTCGATGTATAATTATAATTTTAATGAGTTGTATTTTAATTGATAAAATGGTAATATAGTATTTTACATGTATTTTTCTTTTAAAAAAATTGGGGGTGAAATTAATAAAAAAGAAGGTAAATAACTAATACTCATGTAAAAATTGGATTTAGTTACATGTATGTAACTTGTACACATAAGTGCATAAAAGAAGGGAGTGTGGAATTATTAAAAAAAGAGTGTAAATAGCCAGTTACATGTATGTAACTGGTACACATAAGTATTTACCTTTTTTTTTTATCAGGCAACATTGAAATCGTGAAGTCATATTTGAAGTAAGAGTCATGCGTATGTGCATTTTACTCCAAATGTTTCTCAAATTGTTTCATCTGAAGTTTTTTTTGAAAATTATACTTATTTTCTTTTCATTTACAAAGTTCTAAAATTGTTTCATCGGAAGTTTTTTTGAAAATTATACTTATTTCCTTTTCATTTACAAAGTTAAAGTAAGTTTTAAATAAAGAATTGTTTGATTCATAAATTATTAAATGTGTATATCTACATAATATATTACAATTTTAGTGAATAATCAGAAGAAGTAATATACATTATAAATTTTTAAACACCTATGGTTGTACTTGCACGGTTTACTTTCATGACAAGTATTTCAATTGTTTATTGTCATAGCATGTCAAGAATTCCAGTCAATTAGACGTCTCCAACCAAGTAGAACACTTGAAATAACAAGTTAAGATAGTAATTTAAAAAGTAATCAATGAGACAAACAGCACACAAAGAATTTAAGTGGTTCGATCAATGTGATCTACATTCACGGGACCAGGCAAGTACTTCTTTGATTGATTAAGAAGGTTTACACACTCATTCACTCGAAATAGGATATTTCCTCACTTCACTCGTGAACTCACACAACTCAAAGATTACAATCGTACTTGCATCCAAAATCCAACCTTTACAATGTACACATACAAGAGTATATAAAGACCAAGGTAGTTGCTGTTTTTAGGAACTGTTGAGTAGTTAGCAACCGTTTGCAACCGCTTATAACAACTCATGTGCTCTGTTATTGCCCAACTGAAATGGTAGTTATGCCCTCAAGTAGTTGTAATTGTAATACAGCTAGTTAAACTAAATAACTTTCGTATCAGAAGACTTACCCATAAATATCAGAAGATTATACCCAACTCTTCTGTTCTTGTGATCAAAAGTTCACTCTGCTTATAGATTTCTTATTGTGTTGATCTTTACTGTGCTGAAGTACTGTGCTCATGTACTGTGCTAATCTACTCTGCTGAAGTACTGTGCTCAGGTAATGTGTTGATCTACTCTGCTCATCTAACCAACTGTGTTGAACTCTAAGCATCACCTCCTCAGCTGATTTGAAACCTTCAACTCATCTGATTTCGACCTAAGTCATCTTATCTAATTCTATCAGCTGACTATGAGATTGTGAGATAACACTCACATAGCAAAATACAAAAGAATTGAAAAATATCTTCTCTTAAATTTAACAAAAATTGTTTCATTTGAAGTAAGAGTCTTTCGTGGGATGTGCATTTTACTCCAAATGTTTCTCAAATTGTTTCATCTGAAGTAAGAGCCATTCGTGGGATGTGCATTTTACTCCAAATGTTTCTCTCGGAGATGATTTTTGCCTCAAAAATATGCTTTC
Source organism: Galeopsis tetrahit (assembly GCA_963675135.1). NCBI lineage: Eukaryota > Viridiplantae > Streptophyta > Magnoliopsida > Lamiales > Lamiaceae > Galeopsis > Galeopsis tetrahit. The sequence continues at coordinate 64,912,035 of OY776122.1, read as the reverse complement.
TTGGTCTTGTTATAACCAACCTAGTTCCATTGCACAAGCCCGTCTTTTGAGTTTTGATCAATATTTCTCAAAAGCATTATACATATCTTGATAATAAGACGATGATTAGGTAGTCCAGAACACATTGAGTTTAAATAATTAACTGAATACAATTCAACATCATCAACAGATTTGTTATCCGTCGTGCATAGGCTATCACAAGAAGTACTCATGTGTTTTCTCCTGAAATCAAAGATAATACTCTTCATTAATAAAATTGTAAGGTTAGAGTTGGCAAATCGGGTCGCCCGGCCCAGCCTAGTACAGTCCATCGGGCCAAGCGATGTACGCGGACTGGGTCGGATCGGCTCATGAATTAGTCGGGCCTATAAAATTTGATCCCAGTCTAGTCCACCCTAGCCCGCTGGGCTATATATATAGAGAGGACAAGTACTCTGATAGGAGAAAGTCCAACAGAGTTGAACCTTCATCATCTAGAAGAAGAGATGATTCAAAGAAAGATGATGACGACGACATGTGCTACAACTCCCAAAAGAATGGGCACTTTCAATATGACTGCCCTGAACTCAGCTCCAAGGAGAGATAGGAGAGACAAGCCAAAAGAGACAAAAGATTCACCAACAGAAAAGCCATGATGGCTAGTGATGAATCTCAGAGTGTTGAAAGCTTCAACTCTTCTGATGATGGACTGTTTTCCAACAGTGATGAAGATGATGTATGCAACATGGCCATTGAAGATGATGAGGTATCTTCTACTTCTAGTTCACCATCGATTCAATCACTGAACAATAGTGATGTCAACCTAAAACTCTCTCTTGGAAAGTTGATGGAAGATTTCACTAGACTACAAGAACTTCATGACAATTGTGTGAGAGAAAATGAAACACTGAGCATTGAACTTGCAAAAACTTCTCAAACTGAATCTGCAGTTGATATCAAATCTATTGAGTTGTATCAACAACTCTTGAGAGAGCTTTATGAAGCATCTCTCAGGATAGTTAACCAACAAAGGCAGATTGATGAACAATTGCTTATTCAGAAGAGAAAGGATTTTGAGCTTAAAATTCTTCAAGCTAAATTTGAAAATCTCTCACATGAATATGATGTTCTAAAATCAAGTGAAGAGAGCTTAAAAAAAAGATGTCTGCAATGAATAAATCCTCTAAGGCAATAGAGGAAATTCAAAGCTTTCAAATACCTATGGCTCAAAAGTAGGGCTGTTACACGAATCGAGCCGCTCGTGAGCTCGGCTCGGCTCGGCTCGATAAGACTCGATTTCGGCTCGGCTTATTCGTCAAATGAGCTGAGCTCGAGCTCGTTAGATCGATTTACTAACGAGCCGGCTCGAGCTTGACTTGTTAGGCTCGATATCTAATTTTTTTCTTTAAATTCTATTAGGCTCGTTAGGCTCGGCTCGACTCGACTCGATAGGCTCGTTAGACCCTTTAACGAGTCGAGTCGAGCTCGTTTCTTAGCTCGTCAATGTTATCGAGTCGAGTCGAGCTCGAACTTCAAATACTCGGCTCGGCTCGAATAACAGCCCTACTTAAAAGAGTGAATTGGGATATGATCCATTCGAATCTTCACCTTATCTTAGTGTTGCTTCCACTAGTATCACTAAGAGAATCTTTGTTAAATCAGTGGCACATCAAGCTGAAAATGAATTAAATCAGCCACTAAACAAAGGAAAGGGCAAAATGAATGAAGTGCCCACTCAAGTATTCCAGGGAACTAGGCCCACACCTAAGGAAATGGACAAAGTCCATGAATACAAGAGGAATGGTGTTCAGCAGAGTAGACCCAATGGAAGGGCAACTCATCTGAACAACATTCAGAGAAGTTATCCAAGGTATGTTCAGCCTAGGCCAACTCCACTGAGGCAACCTCAGTTGAACGGACCTAAGGCCAACTCCACTGAGGCAACCTCAACTGAACAGACCTAAGGCCAACTCTCCTTACAGGCACAATAAAATGAGACAACCAAAACCCCATATGTTAAAGGGTAATGGTCATCTATATGCCCATCCTCAAAGATTCCCTCAAGCTGCACAAAGAACTCATAAGTGCAGGAGAAATGTCAACTGTCCTGAAACTTACAGAGTAAACACTTTCACGCATTCTTTTCCAAAGGCATTTACTGGAAAAACGGTGTATGTTGATGCTAGAGGAAAACAATTTAGCCACCTTGAATCAATCAGGGTTATTAGGCAAGTTTGGGTTCCTAAAGGTACAGCTAACCTCTCAAGACCCAAAATTCAAAGGGTACCTAAAGCTTGATCATTGCAGGTACCAAAGGACCACAAGAAGCCAAGGAGCTTGAACGAAAAGACAACATGGTACTTGGACAGTGGATGTTCAAGGCACATGACTGGAAACAAAACAATCCTCACTGAATTCACTAAACAAGAAGGTCCTAATGTCACATTTGGTGATAGCTCACAAGCAACTACAAAAGGTTATGGTACCTTGATAATTGGTAATATCAAGGTATCCAATGTGTCATATGTGGCTGGTCTCAAATATAACCTCTTAAGCATAAGTCAGTTCTGTGATAAAGGATATAATGTTGAGTTCTCTAGTGATAAATGTCTAATTAAAGATAAAACTCAACAAATTGGAACTAGAAAAGGAAATGTGTATTTTGCTTACTGGGACAAGTCTACTGATGCAACATGTTTTATTGCCAAGAGCTCAAATGAACAAAGTTGGTTATGGCATAAAAGACTAAACCATCTGAACTTTAAATCCATGAACAAGTTGGCTAGAAATGCATTAGTTAAAGGATTGCCTAATGAAGTTTTCAATAAAGAGCATGTTTGTAAATCATGTCAAGAAGGAAAACAGATTAAAGCTTCATTTAAAGGCAAACCAGTCATCTCTACTGATAGGGTACTTGAACTGTTACATATGGACTTATTTGGACCAATTACCCCAGCAAGTATAAATGGAAGAAAATACACATTGGTTCTTGTAGATGACTTCTCTAGGTTCACATGAGTAGTATTTCTCTTTAATAAGAAGGAAACTCAAGTCAAACTCCCTGAACTGTTAAAGAGACTGTCAAATGAGAAAAGCCTTCATATCATCAAGATAAGATCTGATAAAGGCACTGCGTTCATAAATTCATACATTAATGAGTATTGCACTGAAAATGGAATTACCCATGAAACTTCAGCAGCTAGAACCCCTCAGCAGAATGGGGTAGCTGAAAGAAGAAATAAAACTCTTAAAGAGACTGCTAGAACCTTGATTGTTGATTCTAATTTGCCTAAGAGATTTTGGGCTGAAGTATAGAGAGAGGGGGAGAGTAGTGATATAGAACCTGATTTTTTACTGAGGTGTCACGCCACGTGCTCATCCACATAATTCTTATTAATATATTTTAAATATAATTTAAAACAAATATTATCCATTAAAATATATTTTAATTTTTAATATCTAATCTCCCACTTAAAAATCAGATAACATCTTCAAAAACAAATCAAATCTATCATATGTCCACCAACGATTTCCCCATAAAGTAAAGTTTTCTGCAATTATTACTTATTTTCTCAGCAAAAAATATGGTCCTATTGATCAAATTTGAACTCCACCCCCGTAACTCCAATCTTGAATGTCACATTATCTTGATTATTTCCTTGTAAATAATTTCCTTGTTTATGTATAATTTTCTACCCGTTATTCCATACTCCCTCCATCCCATATTAATTTTCATGGATAGGTGGGTACGCATATTAAGAAAGTGTAATAATGAGTGTAGTTTTGAGGGGTAATTTTATAAAATGTGTGTAGTTTTGATGGGTAATTTTATAAAATTTTATGTATAAAGTAAAGAAATGGGTTGACTTTTGGAGAAAAAGTAAGTGAGGGTGGATTTTATAAAGGATTTTCCATTTAAAGGGTGTGAAAGTTATTGCGACGTTCTAAAAAGGAAAGTGTGAAAGTTATTGCAGGACGTCCTAGGAAAGTGTGAAAGTTATTGATATTTTAAAAAGATTTGATGTATTTCACTTGTATATAATGGACAAGTTTCTGCACAAACCATAAAAACAATAAGTAAAAAAAAAGATTTAAAATTATTCATACAAATATGTTGAAAAAATATGAGACCATCTATAGAACCATACCTCTACACACAAAGTACTAATAAATATTTTGCATTGTTATTATTCTTGTAGCTAAAAAGAGTTCAAGTTCATTAAAATTGTAAAATTGATTATTACCCGTCAAGAAATACGCGACAATTGCGTTTGTCATGTGATTGCCCACGAAGTCCACATCCACGACACAATCTTTTAGTGGACGTCGATAGTGACGGATCCATTAAATTTAGATTGGGGGTCTGATTTACAAAATAATATTATACCTACAAAATTATTTTACTACGGAATATAAAATTTTCAATATATTTCAAGAAAAATAAATTTAGTGGAGTGTGAGGTCAAACAAAGGAAGAGTATTTTGGACAATTTAGTAAGGAGTAGAATTTAGTGAGGTGTAAAGGAAAATGTGGGTAAAAAATAAGTAACAATTTTAAAAATAAAATAATATCGTGATCATGGTATTAATTTTATGAATTATTTTCGTATTATAAGAGGTATGCAAGTCATCTGATAAGAACCTAGCTATCTTTTGTGACAATAGATGATACATTGTGGTGTTGAGGCATTCCATACTTCTCTCTTAACTGCAAAAGACCTATGGCTAGTTCTCCTATGAAATTAAGTCTATATAAGAAATAGAGTTTTTGATATACTTTTTAATTGTTTTAAAATAATATTTTAAGTTATAATGATGTATATTTTTTAGTAATGTTATATTGCACATTTTAATTATATAGACGTGTCAACTCGATTCCTTATAAAGAATCGAGTCTATACAAGACCTTGACCTAAACAAGTACGAATAAATATGTAATCCCTAGCTCACTAACAAGAAACGGGGCAGCAAACAATTTTGCAAAATTAATTATATTATTTTTTTCTTTTCTCATACGATAGTCTTCACACCAATATATAGAGATTTAATTTCTCCACAAATTATGCAAATATTCTAACAAACTAACCAATAATATCTAATGCATATCTATATTCCTAAAAATAAGGCAACAAAATAAAATATTAATTCACTGGGCCTCCCTTCAATCCGGCTCTCGACTATACATAATTTTGAGCCCACGACCATCATTCTCATCTCCTTCACAAACATCCATCATTCTCATCATTCCCATCTCCTTCACAAACATCCTTGTCCTCAAGGATGAATTCAGAATTATTGGAGTCTGATTCACCGGCGTTGATCAAGAAAACATGTTTGGTCTTATCCGGTTCAAGAGAAGTGCTTTTCTGCAATATTTTTCGGCAAATTTGAAGTCTTTGTGTTGCATGTAAATCAATGTTAAATTTTCCAACAATCTCGAACAGTTTTTCTCAACCATGATCTGAACCTTCTTCCTTTGAGATCTTGCGAATTTGGTTCTTTTTTCAAAAATTGTTATTTCTTCTACTTGCTTCAGTTTACATTGAAGCATATCAATCTCTTCATCTATCCTTCCAGATTGCCTATTGTAGTAAATTCGATATCAATCATCACCCACAATATCAACAAACTCAATGAAAATTGGTGGTACATCATAACCACAATCTTCATCAAAATATTCATCGAAAATTGGTGGTCCATCATAATCACAATCTATTCTAATTTTTCTTCCCCCGTCCTCCCTGGGCGTCGGGTTCACCCCTTTGTCGGAGCTTGTACCGAAGGTGCGGTGTTCTTTAGATGACGAACTTGACTTGGTTCTTGATATGGTTCTTGCATAACAATTTCGACATCATTCGTTCCATCGATTTCTTGCATAACAATTTCGACATCATTCGTTCCATCTTGGCCATGGTTCGATTGATACTTTTAAATCTTGTTTCAATTTGATGAAATCTTGTCTCTAGTAACTCAATACGTTCTCGATGAGTTCCTACCATGACGATCCAATTTGATAAGAACCACTACGAATAAATCTGTAATCCCTCGCTCAGGCTAGCAAAAAACGGGGCTGCAAACAATTTTGCAAAATTAATTCTATTATTTATTTTTTTCTCATACGGTAGTCTTCAGACCAATATATTGAGATTTAATTTCTCCACAAATTATGCAAATATCCTAACAAACTAAAATAAGGCAACAAAATAAAAGATTAATTCTAAGTCAACAAAATAAAAGATAAATTCATTGGGTCGCCCTTCAATCCGGCTCTCGACTATACGTAATTTTGAGCCCACGACCATCATTCTCATCTCCTTCACAAACATCCATCATTTCCATCTCCTTCACAAACATCCTTATCCTCAAGGATGAATTCAGAATTATTGGAGTCTGATTCACCGACGTTGATCAAGAAAACATGTTTGGTCTTATCCGATTCAAGAGAAGTGCTTTTTTGCAATATTTTTCGACAAATTTAAAGTCTTTGTGTTGCATGTAAATCAATGCTAAATTTTCCAACAATCTCGAACAGTTTTTCTCAACCATGATCTGAACCTTCTTCCCTTGAGATCTTGCAAATTTGGTTCTTTTTTCAAAAATTGTTATTTCTTCTACTTGCTTCAGTTTACATTGAAGCATTTCAATCTCTTCATCTATCCTTCCAGATTGCCTATTGCAGTAAATTCTATCTCATTCATCACCCACAATATCAAAAAACTCAATGAAAATTGGTGGTACATCATAACCACAATCTTCATCAAAATATTCATCGAAAATTGGTGGTCCATCATAATCACAATCTATTCTAATTTTTCTTCCCCCGTCCTCCCTGGGCGTCGGGTTCACCCCTTTGTCGGAGCTTGTACCGAAGGTGCGGTGTTCTTTTAGATGACGAACTTGACTTGGTTCTTGATATGGTTCTTGCATAACAATTTCGACATCATTCGTTCCATCGATTTCTTGCATAACAATTTCGACATCATTCGTTCCATCTTGGCCATGGTTCGATTGATACTTTTTAATCTTGTTTCAATTTGATGAAATCTTGTCTCTAGTAACTCAATACGTTCTCGATGAGTTCCTACCATGACGATCCAATTTGATAAGAACCACTACGAATAAATCCGTAATCCCTCGCTCAGGCTAGCAAGAAACGGGGCTGCAAACAATTTTGTAAAATTAATTCTATTATTTTTTTTCTTTTCTCATACGGTAGTCTTCAGACCAATATATTGAGATTTAATTTCTCCACAAATTATGCAAATATCCTAACAAACTAAAATAAGGTACAAAATAAAAGATTAATTCTAAGGCAACAAAATAAAAGATAAATTCATTGGGTCGCCCTTCAATCCGGCTCTCGACTATACGTAATTTTCAGCCCACGACCATCATTCTCATCATCATCTTGAAACGTCTTAATAAAAAAATGCAATAAATAATTACGGAACAAATATATATATATATATATATATATAAAGATTAGTGGGGGCCGACTGCCCCCGCTGGGCCAATAGTGGGTCCGTCACTCACATGGACATATTAAGTTCTTTTGATGATTGCTATCTTTTTTCACATCCCTTTGTCCTTCCATTTTTTACATTGGGAAGTCGTGGATTCACTTCTTGACTATTATTAATTTCTCTTACTTTGAATGGAAGTTGTTCTGAATCCTCCGTCAAAATTGTTATAGGTTGTGGGTGGTTTTCTAATTTTTACTAACGGATTAAGTGGGATGTTTTCTAGTTTTTACTAACGGATTAAGGGTGTGTATTCAATTGAGATTCTGTTGGATTTTTTTGGTGGATTTAGAAAATCCATAGACTCTATGCAGAGTTTGACTGACTTTTTTATTGATTTATATGGATTTTCATAAATTTGACAGGATTTTGAAATACACATTTTTTTATTGATTTACATGGATTTCCATAAACTACGCCCCTAAAACTATTGATGGAAACGTATATCGAACACAGTTGTATATAAAAAAAAATTATCTAAATTATTTAGAAAAAATACCAAAAATATATTAGTTCAAAAAAAATATATTATTCATCATTATTATTCTCATGATCTCATCTTCATTTCCATCACGGTTATACCTCAGCCTCATTTCCCACATATCATTAGCAATACTAGTTCTCCATAGCTTCAGTTCTTTGTTGTAGTTGGCTTTGAGAAAGCAATTTCAAATTTTCTCTTCCATGTCGAGATGTGGTGAATCTTGATCTTCTTCATATTCGACTGGAATCAGAGCGACATTCTTTCCGAAGTGAGGGTGGGTTTTGAAAATTGTGAATCGCAATTTGAAAATACAAAAAATTCTCTCAATCACATTTGACGAAGATTGAATAACTCACTTGTATTTTTGTTTCTGGGGTGACGACCTTGACCACCAAAATCTTTTAGATGATATCAAACAACACGTGCTAACTTTAAGATCTCAAGAACATTGTGAATAAATGTTCTTGAAATCTTAAAGTTGGCATTAATGCTATAAATTAGGTGGCGATCGAGAATATATTATTGCTAACCTAATGGTGTCAACGATATACTATAATTTTTAAAGAGAGAACATAATTTTAAAATACAGAGATGTAATCTTTTTATCATGATGGTGAAGAATCTGTGATGCTTATCGAATTCGAAGAACATAGTTATAGTTACGTTTCTTGATTTTATTTAGTTTCTTGATTTTAATTCGTTTGAAGAAGAGGAGGAAGATGGACTGCTTTTCGATTTTGTAACAAGTGCTTTCGAAGGAAACTAATGCAGTAGGTTAGTAGTTAAAATTTTGTTAGAAAAACAACAAAGTTTTTTTTTTCTTCTCTTTTCTGAGAGAATCCGTTGAAATCTCTAGTTTTTAGAAGAGATTTTAAATAGTGAAATTTATTTATATTTTTGAATGAAAATCCAACTAAATCCATAAAGTATTAAAATCCGTTGAATACCTAAAGATTTCTAAAGACTTTTTAAAATCTGTATTGAATACCTCGAAATTTTGAAAGACTTTTAAAAATCCGGATTCAATACCCCTAGATTTTAAAAGTCCAAAAAAATCCAACAAAATCTCAATTGAATACACACCCCTTAAGTAGTGGGAGATTAAATATTAGAAAATTAAAATATATTTTAATAGATAATATTTGTTTTAAATTATATTTAAAATATATATATATATTAATAAGAATTATATTGATGATGATGTGACGTCAATAATCTGGTTCCATAAAAAATCATTAGTTCTAGGGTAGGGCAAGTACACGGTGTACTTGGGTAGGGCAAGTACACGGTGTACTTGAGTCCAGCTATATAGAAAATATCTCATATATATAAGATAAATAATAAAATATTTGATAAAAGTCGTTCTAGTTTAATGATTGTCCTTTGATTATCTTACTACAAAGTCATAGGTTCAATACCCACTTTCAACAATTTTTGAATTTATTTTATTTTAGCCCCATTTTTTCTACAATTTTTGAAATTTATAATTTTCGAATTTATTTTATTTTAGCCCCAATTTTTCTATATTAATAAATGTGCAAGTAATAAATAATAAAATTGTAAAATTAATAATAATTAAAAAAAATTAGTACCAATTTTTTTATATATTATAAAAAATAATAAAATTTGTAAAATTAATAATTATTTTATTATTTTATTTTAGCCCCAATTTTTTTACAATTTTCGAATTTATTTTATTTTAGCCCCAATTTTTCTACAATTTTCGAATTTATTTTATATTAGCCCCAGTTTTTCTATATTAATAAAATTTATTTTATTTTATTCCCAATTTTTCTACAATTTTCGAAATTTTATAATTTTTAAATTTATTTTATTTTAGCCCCAATTTTTCTATATTAATAAATGTGCAAGTAATAAATAATAAAATTTGTAAAATGAATAATAATTATAAAAAAATTAGCACCAATTTTTTTATATATTATAAAAAATAATAAAATTTGTAAAATTAATAATAATTTTTTAAAAAAAAATGAGCACCAATTTTTTTATACATTATAAAAAAAGTGCAAATACTAATAATATCATTAATTGCACTTACTAATAATATCATTAATAGTAATAAAAGTGCAAGTAAAATAATAATAACACGTGTAAAATAGCACCAATTTTTCTAGATTATGAAAGTGCAAGTACAAATAACCAAAATGTGTATCATTAGCATACACCTTTCTGTTATAATATCATACACTTTTCAATTATAATAACATACACTTTTCATTAATATATAACTTACACTTTTCATTAATAGAACATACACTTTTTAGTTATAATAACATACATTTTTCATTAAATAGATCATACACTTTGCAGTTATAATAATATACACTTTTCATTAATAGATCATACACTTTGTAGTTATAATAACATACATTTTTCATTAATATATAACTTACACTTTTCATTAATAGATCATACACTTTTCAGTTATAATATCGTACATTTTTCAGTTGTAATAACATACACTTTTCATTAAAAACAATGTTGAACTTTTGAATATAGTAACATACACTTTTCATTAAAAAAACAAAGATACATTTTTTAGTTATAATCATACACTTTAAAAAAAAATTGAAAAAAAAAATTAAAGTTTGACCGTTGACCGGTCAACGATCAACATTTGACTAGTCAAAGTCTACTCAAGTACACGGTGTACTTGAGTACATACAAGACTTTGGCTTAGTTCTATATCACAACTCTAATTATACATAATTCATAAACGATCATAAATAATATTACACTATATAAATAATTCATAAGTTCAAAGTCAAAATAAAATAAAATAAAAAACACAATAATATTTAAAAATAATGTATTTTACTTATTTTAATTATTTATTTGTCTAACGAAAAAAATTAATAGGCCAAACGGGTTGTCCATGGGCTGACGGGCCAAATTCAACCTAGCCTATTATGCCCATCGGGTCGGGCCAAATAGGCCCGTTTCTATACGGACCTCTAATTTTAGTGTCCAGTCCATACTAGGTTTCGGGTTGATCGAGTCAGCCCATCAGGTCGGGCCCAAATTGTCGACTCTATGTAAGGTAACTCTGAAAACTTTTTTGTAGCATAATATTTTTTTTTTAAAATATTAAATCATGCAAGCAAATGAATAAAAATGATATTATATGATTTACGTATAAAAAAACTATCAACATAAGGAAGCATATGAAACATTGTTAAGAGAACAATTACGAACAGTGTAGATGAAATTTCTAGTGATTTGTAAAAGTTTGTAAAATAATACAGAGAACATTTAAGAATTTTAGAGAACATTTGTCAGCCTTTTAATTAAGATCATGTTCATAGTATATAAGGTTATATATTAAGTTGTAGTGTAATTAAAATGAGTTTATTGAAATCTTTTTAATATTATAATTGAACATTTATGGTGAGAAAGAATTTGATAGATTTTTCTTAATTTGAAAAAGTTGAAATAGTAAAAAGAATAATAATTTAAGGAAAAATATAAAAAAATCAAAAAAATAAGAAAGAGAGAAATGTGAAATGAAAGAAGAGATATGACTTTCATTATTTATATGTTTTCTAGGCTCTTTTTCACTCAACATTTCACTTTTGTCGAATTCGTTATGGGATGAATTTTTTGCTAAGTCAAGTCAAGAAAATCATATTCTTGGTAATCTTTTAGGATGTTCTTGGGTACTTGTTCGGTGAACCTCATTCTCATTTGAAATTAAAGCGACACAAGAAGAGCAAAAGCGGTAATAGCATCATGTTTAATTGAGTAGTACTCGTTTTTGGTATTTTTGCAGATGGTGTCCCCACATAATGCTCTGAACAAGTATACCAAGATGAAGAAAGTTCACTCTGAACAAAAACAGAGAAAAGGCGCAATAGAATTGATGAGTTTGATGAATCTTATTTTTATTGGTAAAAGAATGTAATCTGATGTTATTCTCATTATCAAATTTCAAAGATATACAAGATAATTTACAATAATCTAGGCTACAATTATGCTAAATAACCAATATTCTAAGTCTATATTTACATGTATATATTCTGTCTTTATATCCGTAAGGCCGCAATCGAATCGAAGCAGGAGGGAGACGAACGCTGAGATTGTTCCGAAAGTCTTCAAATAAAATCTGAGGGAGCCCTTTCGTAAAGATATCTGGTAACGTGAGGGAACATGTAGCACGCGACCTTGTCCTTGAGCCACATTTTTCCCGTACAAAGTGAATATCCATCTCAATATGTTTTGTACGCTGATGTTGAACTGGATTCCCCGTTAAATAAATTGTACTAATAGTGTCACAATAAATAAGAGTAGCGATGGGAATTGGATATGGAGTTCAAGTAACCAACCAGTTTCGAAAACGACATTTGCCACTCCACGATATTCAGCATCAGCGCTGGACCGAGACAATGTAGACTGTCGTTTGGCTGACCAGGAGATTAAATTATCTCCCAAGAATACACAGTACCCTGAAGTCGACCGACGAGTATCAGGATAGCCCCCCAATTGGCATCTGTATACGCCATTAGCAATGAAATGGAAGACGGGTACAAATGTAACTCATGATTCAATGTACCCTGAACATACCTTAAAATTTGTTTCAATACCAACATATGCACGTCTCGCGGATCATGCATAAATAAGCAAATCTGTTGGACTGCATAAGCGATATCCGGCAGAGTAAAAGTCAGATATTGAAGCGCCCCAGCAAGGCTCCGGTACAAGGTTGGATTATCGAGAATATGACTCTCTCGCGAGCTGAGTTTGGGTTTGGTGTCAATAGGGGTGAGGGACGACTTACAAGAAGACAACCCAGCCCGTTCAATAATTTCGGACGCATATTTGCGCTGAGAAAGAAACAACCCGCCCGTATGAGGAGTAACAGCAATACCCAAAAAACAATTCAACAAACCCATGTCCTTCATGGCAAATTCAGAGCTAAGTTGAGAAATAATAGAACAACGAAGCAAATCAGAGGAAGTTGTTAATATTATATCATCAACATAGAGTAAAAGATATGCAACGCCTTTTTTTAGAACAAAAAGTGAATGATCGGAGCACGTACAAGTGAATCCAAGAGCAGAAACATAATCTGTAAATCGTTTATTCCATGCCCGAGGTGCTTGCTTCAAACCATACAATTATTTCTGCAACAAACACACATGATTCGGAAATATGGAATCCCGAAAGCCGAGGGGTTGATGTATATACACTGTATCCATAAGAGACCCATGCAAAAACGCATATTTTACATCCAGTTGGTGTATGGACCTTTTTTTGGAAAGCGCCAAACTCAGAACAGTCTGAATAATAGCAGGCTTCACCAATGGGCTAAACGTATCTCCACAATCAACACCAACCTGTTGAGTTTTCCCATCACCTACAAGACGAGCTTTATGCTTCTCAAAAGAACCATCAACACGGTCTTTATGAGTAAAAATCCACATGGAATGAATAATATTAACACCAACTGGACGAGGTACTAATACCCACGTCTTATTGTCAATAAGAGCATTGAATTCATCAATCATTTCCAATTTCCAATTAGGATCATCCAAGGCTGCCACCGGGTTACGAGGTAGAGGTGATTTTTGGACTGAGGTGTGAAGATTAAAAAGTTGTTTAGCCTTAAAAACCCCGAGCTGGCTACGTGTAACCGGACGACGGGTCACACGAGGGATATCTGGAGGTGGAGAGGGAACCGTGGGTTCAGGAGTGTGATGATCTACAGGGGAAGGGGGCAAATTAGGAGCCAACGGTACCGAAGGAGTAAGATGGTGGGTTAGATATGGGCTAGGACTCTCATCTAAAAACCCATATGAAGGCTTTTGTTGAGTCACTTCAGCGAACGGAAACAGAGTCTCATCAAAGACCACATGGCGACAAATAATAATTTTATTTGCAACCATATCATAACACTTGTAACCCCGATGAGTAGGTGAATATCCCAAGAATACACACGGAGTGGAACGAGGCTAAAGTTTATGTATAGTAGTGGAGGGAAAAAGGGGATAACACAAACACCCAAATACCCGGAGATGAGCATAAGATGGATCCTTGCGATATAGGTGGTAAAGAGGATAAAAGTAGGATAAATGTTTCTTGGGTAAAATATTAAGAAGATATGTGGTCATTTGTAATGCGTGATGCCAAAACGACAATGGTAGAGAGTCATGAGAGAGTAATGTACGAATCATATTATTAATGGTACGAATTTGTCTCTCGGCCTTGCCATTTTGAGATGACGTGTGAGGACACGAGAAACGAAAGCCATGCCATTAGCAGAACTAAAATCTCAAAACGAACGATTATCAAACTCCCTCCCATTATCACATTGGAATGCCTTAATATCTCTCTCAAATTGTCTATGAATAAACGATCTAAATGTTAAAAACGTAGAAAACACTTAAGACTTATGAGATAAGGGAAACGTCCACAAGAAATTCGAAAAATCATCCAAGAATAAAATATAATATTGATGCCCCATAGTACTCAAAACAAGAGATGTCCACAAATTACTATGAATAATATCAAAAGGTAACATAGTTTGTGTAATAGAATCCAGAAAAGGCAATCAAACATGTTTGCCAAGAGTACAAGATTGACACACGGAAGAAAAACGTGGTCTATAACAATTAATAATTTTATTCTGTCTAAGAGACGAAAATATAGAAATTCCTGGGTGACCTAGACGGTCGTGCCATAAAGATAGTGAGACAGCATCAAAAGCAGAATGGTTGGTGGCACTGGAATTGGTGATAGGATAAAGTGCTCTCCTACTCTCACTTCTCATTAGACACGTCCCCGTCCGAATATCCTTAATAGAAAATCCAAAAGGATCAAATTCTACAGACACATAATTATTTGTAGTAAATTTTCTAACTAACACCAATTTTTTAACAATATCAGGGGCATGTAAGACATTCTTTAAGGATAGGGGAGGATGAGGAGGAGATAAAGACGCATGACCATAACCAGAAATTGGAATAGATTGACCATTACCGACGATAATTCCATTATTTTTACTCAAATTGAAATAAGACGAGAGGGTACGTTGTGCGGACGTCAAATGAGAGGTAGCACCCGTATCCATGTACCAATTTGCATACGGCGGTGTGATGCCCAGAGTGTACATAGCTGCCTCAATATTAGTGGATTTAGGAGATGCCTGAGGCCGAGATCCAAGGATCCCGGGCTGCTGGGCAAGGGGACGCATGCCCGAAGGTGGACGAGGCCACAGAGCAGATTGGTAAGGGCATGGTGGGGACTGCCACGGCCAAGATGGCGAGCCACCTGCCCACTGCCACGGCCACTGCTGTGGCACACCCTGAGGCGGGAACGGAGGACCTCCATAACCAGACGACGAACCTTTGCTTCCCTTTGTACTTTTCTTCTTTTGTTTCTTGCCACCAGGCGACGGACCGTGAGGAGAGCCCAGGGCAGAGGACGAAGATGGTGGAGTAGAGTGAAGGAGAGCAGTGTCACAAGCGGCCTTCTTCGCAAGACCGGTCTCCTCGAGAACCAACATCGACCTCGCTTGGTAAAATTTTGGCAATGGGTCACTTTGGCGAAGCAACGTTCCCACGCCATTGTACGCCTCCGTGAGACCTGCCACAAGTTGCAACACAAGGCGATCGTTCGAGACGGGCGCACCCACATTCTTGAGTTGATCGAAAAGAACCTTAAGTCGCTGACAGTACACCAAGGCCATAGGAAACGCCTCCATAGTAGTTTGGGAGAATGTTTGTTCAAGAGTCACAGCCTTGAAATGTTTGTTGTCTTGAAAGATTTCCCGTAGTCGGGACCACGCATTCGCCGCCGCGGAATCTGGTTCAAGAATCGTGTGAAGAAGATCGATGGAGATCGTGGCATAGATCCACTAAAGAACAGTGGCATCGAGGGTCAGCCACATCTCATTTTCTTCATCTGTGGACGGTTCCTTAATAGTTTTTGCTTCGGATGGCAGGATGTGATGTAATACACGGTGAGATCGTGTATGGATTTTGAACAATTCTGCCCAAGTCGAATATTGAACATTCTCCATTTCAAGAATAACGGAGATATGATTCTTAATATTCGAGACGGCAAGAGCCGGATGGAAAGAGTTCTTCGTCGTCATCGGTGGAAGAGATGGTAGAGAGAAAAGAAGAATGAACAGAATCAGATGCTAGGACAGAAATTGAAACCCTAGTACTCGTGATACCTTGTAAGAATGTAATTTGTTGTTATTCTCATTATCAAACGTCCAACATATACAAGAGAGTTTACAATAATATAGGCTACAATTATGCTAAATAACCAATATTCTACGCCTATATATATATATATTGTCTATTAATTGGCAGCGACAACCGGGTTGTGGTGCATGGCAAGGAGTCGGTGGGATGTGAAGAGGCGGCGCCAATGAGGCTGAGAGGAAGAGAGAGATGGTGAGACTCGGCGTGAGCGGCGGCGACAGTCAATGGTCAGTGTGAAGTGGTGAAGGGCGAGAGATATGTGGGTTCGGCGACGGTCAGTGTGAGGCGGCGAAGGGCGAAAGATCATAAAAATAGGGGCATTTAGCCGTGGACCTATCAAAAAAAAATACCAAACAACCAATAAAAGAGAGAATCAAAACAAAATATCTTCACTACCTAACGGGGCAAATAGTGGGTTTGCGGATGGATTTAAAATCCACACACTTTAACTAAAAATATGTTGATCTCAAATACTGAAATTTGAAATCCATTTATTTTAAATCTTGAATTTATAAATCCATTCATTATTTTGTTCAAACATGTAAAGTGAATTTGAACTGGAAATTTAAAATTCATAGCCCAAAGCAGTCCATCTAAACACAGTCTATACGCTAGTTCCATGATTTTCTTGAAATTACTTTTTTAAAGGACCTTTGAAAAAAAAAAAAAATTAAGGTCCTGCAATTTAGGGGTGGCAAAAGTAGGATACAGTAATTTTTTTAATTTGTGAATAGATTAGCCTAAATCAACCCATGTCACGCTAATTGGCTCGATTAAGCCAATATTATGGTTGGTTGGACTATTACTTGGCTGGAGTTGGATTGAAATTGAACCCGGTTTGGGTTTATTCGAGTTAATTTAACTTAATTCGTGATTTTTAAAGTTATTGTATTTAAATTGTCAATTTGAAAAATTATGGTTCTTAAATTGCTAGTCTGTAAAGTCACGGTTCTTAAAAAAATTATCCAAAATAAACTTTTAGATAAAGTGACAAATTTGAGTTCAAACGTTTCTGTAGTCCTTGAGCTTTACGAAAGTCTTCCAAAAAGTTTTAACTTTTCTTCCAAGGGGTAATATTGTCTTAGCATACTCCAGTGGTATGCAGTGTAATATGTTTGTTACGAACTGGACGTGAACATGATGAATGATATGTTCCTCACTTGGGGCAATACTGATCATGATGATATGATAAGATAAGTTTTAAGAATTAATGAGAGTGACACTAGTTTGCTCTAATGATTGGACTACGTAAAAACCTATTGTAGAATGAAATATGAGAAGTGGTAAAAGCTACATGAATTTTAGAATGGTGTTAATCTGTATGACAACTTAAATGTTATTCATTGAATTGTTTATCTCACATCTCAATGTTTGATATTTTTCAGATTATGGTGTGGAGGCATTGAAACTACGAAAAAA
The DNA here is from genome assembly GCA_963675135.1 of Galeopsis tetrahit. Classification (NCBI taxonomy): domain Eukaryota; kingdom Viridiplantae; phylum Streptophyta; class Magnoliopsida; order Lamiales; family Lamiaceae; genus Galeopsis; species Galeopsis tetrahit. The sequence goes on along the minus strand of OY776122.1, from coordinate 64,894,402 downwards.
TAAGAATTTATTGTAAATTTCAATGAATTTATTGTAAATTTGGAAAAAATAAGGATAGAGTACTCAAAGATGCCCTCTGATCAATAAGAATTCAAACCCTAATTTCAATGAATTTATTGTAAATTTGGAAAAAATAAACTCATAAAGAGAACTGAGACGTAAAAGAAATGGAAAGAACCCATTTTCAATCATAATGTTCTAAGAACCTTCCAGTTCCAGATTTGTGATAACCCATATTAACTTTAGAGTACTCATTTTTAGCTCCCAATCACTATGAAAAATGTGAAGTAATAATGAATGTGTAAACAGGCATAAATCGGTCATGAATTGTTAGTAATTATACTGATATCAAAGCAACACAAAGATTACGAAGAAGCAGACACAACAAAGTGTCATGTAGCAACACAAGATTACGAAGAAGCACACAACAAAGCAAGCATTCCAAATTTAAACTATGATAAAAAGGTTCCAACTCAACATTTTAAACATTTCAGACAATCCCTTAGAGAACACAAGTTTTTGAATAGCGTATAATGTAATAGGTTTCAAGAGGAAACACAACCAACCAACCCTTCCAGACTGAAGCTCATATGAATTGAGGCTTTTACTTGGCAAGCATGCTCTGACTCTCTTGCTGCTGCTGGTAGTTCAGTGGCCTCCTGAAGAGCATAATGTGTGGCTCTGGGCGATGAACTGCGTAGTGAACCCACCCTCGACTCTGCTGCACCCCAATAGCACGCCATTCGTTCTGATCCAAAAAAAAGTATTGTTAAAATTGTGGATGTTGGTCATACACTACCAGGGATTAGACTCAAGACGAGAATATTTCTGAGTAAATCTCTTGTGTGAATTTGGGGCAAATCACACTAAAATAGTGAAATTAAAAACCTAGCAACTAATTTCTAAGGACTGACTGTCTGAGTAAATTTGAATAAAAGTGATTGTGCACTAGGCAATGTAGAAGTTGTATATTACTGTACATGGTTTTTATTCGTGACATAACATTCACAATACGGGCATAATATTTTCGAAAGACCAGAATGTCTTTACAAAAGAAACAGAAAATTGGAGGCACTTAGAAACATTACATTATTGAAAATTGATTTCAAATCACACTAGAATAGTCAAACTAAAAACCTAGCAACTAGTTTCTAAGGTCCTAGCAAATTTGCATAAAAGTGTGTGTGCACTAAGCAATGCAGAACCTGATTATTATGATCATACATTGTAACACAGCATTCAAAATACCAGCATAATATTTCCAAATAGCAAAATCCCCTTCACAAGAAACAGAGAAGATTGGAGAAATTGGTGACACTTTGAAAACATGATGGGGGGTTTTCAGTGAAACCTAATTGCAGTTAAAATCAAGAACGAATATGATCCAGAATAAATTTTTTAAAATTTCCATTTGAAATGTGTTATTTACGTGATCACTCAACATCGCAGCTCACAGCAGCTATTCATATAAGCATTTCCCTTCCACCAATAGAAAGAATTGAATTCCAGCGTAATAATTCTAAAAGAGCAAAAGCATCTCTACAAGAAAATGAGAAAATTGGAGAAATTATGATGATTGAGGGTATATTCAGTGAAACCTAATTGCAGTTATAAGCAAAAAATAATATACACCAGAATAAAGCTTCTAAAATTCCATATGAATTTTTTTTATTTAACCAGTAGTGTAGCCCAATCAACATCACAGATCACAACAGTAATTCATACACTATACACATTTCTCAGTTGACAATAGAAAGAATTGATTTCAAACCGATCAGCAAAAAAAAAAACCTAACAAACCAATTAGATTTGCATACACACAACTTACTTCTGAGAGTAGGCGGTTTTTGGGCAGCAATTTGGCAACCTCCGTAGGAAGAACAACGTGCCTGAAAAATCCCCAAAATCATTAAAAAAAAAATATCGTCACATCAGGAATAAGATTCATAAAAAATGATAGAGGAATAACCAAATTAAACAAAAATTACCTGTACTCATAGGTATCATCAAAGTACTTTTCGGAGTACTGGATCTGACCCATAGTTTCTTCACCTCAAAATAAATTTTGACAAATGAACTAAACGCTAGTTCCGCGGACCGCAGTTCCCTTCTCTGAAAATAAATCGAAAATTCAAAAGCTTCAACAGTGAGAACGGAGATTGCGATATGTTAGATGAGAAAACCAGAGAGCGTAACGGACAACTATGAAAAGAGAAGGTTGCTTTTGAAATTATAAATTTATTAAGAGAAAGGGGCACTTTATTTTGAATTTCAAATCACAACATTTCCCGCTCTTGTGAATCGGCACGATTAATTTAAAATAAAATAATAACGTGCTGATTAACTCAAGATAGGCCAAATTAACTAACGGGCTCTGTTTAGCCCATTTTAATAGTAAAAGGACGATATTGTCCTCTCTCATTCTCTAAAATTCCAGTTCTATCCATCACTTGACCCGGCCACAAATATTCATTCAGTTCTTACGAAGCAATTTATGCCTAGAACAGTATCAAATCCCCATTACATGTTGAACATTATTGCGAGAGATTATGCAAGCCGATAGAATTAATCCTTCACATTCGACTGATACTAGGAGATTTTGTAGAGATTATGCAAAAATAATATTGTACGTACGAAATTGTCTTCTCGAGGAAATTACGCCCTAGCACAGTAAGAAATATTGGTAAGAAATGCTCAATCCTGGCGCAAAAATCAGATTGAAACACTCCCACCAGATCCCTATCTTTATCTATAAACAGACTTCAAATCGATCTAAACACTAAAAAACCAGAAGGATTTGTGTTCGAGAAGATGAAGAGAAAAGCGTTCGAAAGAGGAAGAGAAGAAGAGGCGTACCTTGATCGCCTCCCACAAAGATGAAAGAGAAATGAATTAATTAGGGCAAATGTCGTAATTTTAGGTTTAAATATTTTAAGGGTAAATTTGTCATTGTAACCCTTCACTCTAATACATCATCGTTTATGAGAAAGAACAATATAAATAGAATTTAGTGAATAAATTAGTAATTATGTAAGATACATTTTTAATTTTAATTAATCTCATAGCCCTAATGGAAAATCATATCATAAATAGTTAGCTATTTAGGTTGTTCATGGTGTTTAGGGTTTTAAATTGTTTATAAATCTGGTTGGCTTTGCAGTAATAGAATAAAATCAAATGAAATCGGTGTAATATTAATGTACTTCATGCTTTGAAATTTTATAAGTCTTTTTTTCGTTTTAACTAACGTATTGCATTAATACTGGTTATAGGCAATTGCATAGTAAAAATTAAATAAAATGCCTTAAGATGAATAATAATATGTGTTTCTTTTTTGAATAGTAGGAAAATTAACTTTATAAATAGTAATATGTGTATTTCTTTGAAGGGTGACACTTGTGTGCACTTGCATGTACCATGCATACATCACCAAAATAGAATATGGTTCAGAACATTATCTGCACCCGTTATTTTTTTAAGTTCACCCTAATTTTTTTTACCCAATTTTTTTACCACAGTTATCTGCACCCACTCATTTTATGAATTCACCTCCAAATCATTGTTTTATAACTACACCCGCTCATTTTATGAGTTCACCTCCAAATTATTTTTTTACCACAATTATCTACACCCGCTCATTTTATGAGTTCACCCCCAAATTATATTTATACTACAATTATCTGCACGCACTCAATTTATGAGTTCACCCCCAAATTATCTGCACCCGCTCATTTTATGAGTTTACCCCTAAATATTTTTTTAAAATAATTATATTTAAAAAACTATATTATTTTTTATTGATTACACAAAATATAATAAAATCAACCTTAATTTATACATTTACAATTTACAGTTGAGTTATCGTCGATTCACCGCTAAATCACCCATATTTTTAAAAATAAAATCGTAAAAACATAATTAAAAAAAACAACTAAAATTAGTCACAAATCTCAATTTTTTTTTTGTTTTAAATTTTTTTTTTCAATTTTCAGTTTTTATTTCTTCATTTTTTTCCTGCTTTTTTTTTTTTTTTGTTTAGTATTTTTAAAAAATTTTAATATAAAATAATATTATATATATAATTTTATTATGGTCGCTAGTACAATAAGTAATAACCAATAATACCATAAATCATAATCAGTAATATCTTATACAAAAACAAATAATTGCACACATCTAATTATATTCAATAATACCAAGAACAATTATTAGTAATACCACGGACAGTAATCTGTAATACCATTAATATTAATTAGTAAAATTTTATACAATAACAAATAATTTCACACATCTAATTATATAAAGTAATACCAAAAAATAATTATCAGTAATACCATTAAGGAATGAACAGTAATTAGTAATACCACAAACATTGATCATTAATATCTTATACAATAACAAATAATTTCACAAATCAAATTATATTTAGTAATACCATAAACAATTATCAGTGATACCATAAACAATAATATATAATAACATAAACAATAATAATAAGCAGTAATGCCTTAATTAATAATAAATAATTCCACACAATCAGTAATACCACAAACAATAACCAGTAATACCACAATTAATAATCAATAATACTGTAATCAATAATCATTAATATTAATTCAATAGTGTATTAATAGTAATACTACAATCAATAACTAGTAATACCAATACCACTAACAATAATACCATAAAAAAAGTGGAGGGAGTATAGACCAGGGTGTACTGAAGAAAATAGGGGGTGCATATTACCAAGCCCAATTGAAGAGAACCCTAGTCAAATAGAAGGGCACCCTAGGTCAGCAGTCGCCGCCTGAGATTTCATCGACAAGCTCACCGGCTCCGAGTGCCGACTGATCAGAGATCCATCGACAACATACTCACAGTCCTCCGTCGGACCGTTGTCAACCGGAGGAAAAGGCTGTGCAGGAGCATGGTGAAGAAGACGAAGCAATGTAGCTTCGATTTGGACAAATACGAACAACGAGAGCGAAGTGAGTGTTGCAGGCGAGTGCCATTGATGCCGGAGAAGCTCCTGAATCGCGAACACAAAGGAGATTGATCGAAGTAGTCGCGTCGGTGGTCGAAATGAGCAGAGGTTTTTTACCGCCATAGATCGTGGCCGAGATGGAAGATGATGTCGATTGTCATGGAATTGAAGAATCATGATTGCGATTTGAGGAGAGGGCTTAAGCGGCCGGGACGGAAGCGCCGTCGTCGTCGTCGAAGGGGTGGTCGGATATGGTGGTGGCTGGGTCACCCACCGACCGACATGGATTTTCGACAGATCCTTTACTCATCAAATTAAAATTGAAATTCAGGTGCACCGCCGATAGAATATAATAAAATCATACCTATAATATTATTTTGTATTAAGATTAAAAAAATACACATGAAAAAAATGAAAAAGAAAGGCCGAAAAAAAAAGTAAAAGAAAAAAAAAACGAAGAAATAAAAAATTTGGAAAAAAAAAATTGAAAATGGGAAGAAAAAAGGAAAAAAGGAGGGGAAAAAATTAAAAATTAAAAAATCGAGATTTGTGGCTAATTTCGATAGTTTTTTTATTAATTATATTTTTACAATTTTTTTTAAAAAAGAATGGGTTACTTGGTGGTGAATCGACGGTAACTCGATAATAACTCGTTTGTATATTGTAAATATATAAATTAGAGTTTATTTTATTATATTTTGTGTAAATTAATAAAAAGATAATATATATTTTTTAAATGTGATTATTTTTTAAAAATTATTTTGGGGTGAACTCATAAAATGAGTGGGTACAGATAATCGTGATAAAATAATAATTTGGGAGTGAACTCATAAAATGAGTGGGTGCAGATAACCGTGGTAAAAAAATTATTTGGGGGTGAACTCATAAAATGAGCGAGTACATATAACCGTGGTAAAAAAAATTTGGGGGTGAACTCATAAAATGAGCGGGTGCAAATAACCGTGGTAAAAAAATGATTTGGGGGTGAACTCATAAAATGAGCGAGTACATATAACTGTGGTAAAAAAATGATTTGGGGGTGAACTCATTAAATGTGTAAGTGCATATAATTATAGTAAAAAATAATTTGGGAGGTGAACTAATTATATAAATGGGTGTAGATAATTTGAATTAAAAAAAAATGAAATTGAGGAGGTATGCACCATGCATACAAGTATTTGACTTCTTTGAATAGTAGAAAATTTAATTTTATACTCCCTCCGTCCAATTTTATTATGCCCACTTCTCCGGGCACGGGTTTTAATAAATATTAATTAGTTTATGTATAAAGTAGATAAGTTGGGGGTATGATGGGATGTTGTGGGATCCATTTATTGTTAAAGTGATTGTTTATGAATAAAGTAAGTGGCAAAGTGGGTAATAAGTGATGGTAAGATGGTGGAGATAAAGTAGTATGAATAGTATTATTTCCAAAAATGGTATGGGCATAATAAAATTGGACAACCAAAAAAGAAAAGTGAAAATAATGAAATTGGACGGAGGGAGTATTAAATAAGATTGAATGAAATTATATTATTATACTATTGTTGGGTGAGATTATAATTAGTGATTATTCACTCAAAACTACAAGAATAATAGGGGTGTCACTTAAATCTACACAAACTAATTGGTATTACTAAAATCTACTCCCTCCGTCCCACAGGAATTTGCACACTTTTCATATATGGATGTCTCATACCAATTTGCACACTCCATAAAAGGAAATATCTTCACAACCCTCACCCTTAAAATATACTTATATTTACCCATATGTCATTACTTTTACACACTCAGTCTACTTTTTACTTTACTTTATTCATAAAAATTTACAAAACTACCCTTCAAAACATCAATCATTACATCTTTTCTTACACATTTCTTAAAATGTGTTCCGGTAAAAGGGTGCAAATTCCTCCGGGACGGAGGGAGTACAAAATTGGGATAAAAGCCCTAATATGCCCTTATGTTACTAAATTAATTCACTCTTCAATTTTTTATTCATTTTCTCTCTCCAATCCCCTCTTTTTCTACCTGAACTTTTGAAATTCATTTTCAAATTTACTTTGACCGACTCTCTCCAAACCCCCCACCCACCCCCCTCAACTCTCTCTCTCTCTTCCGGCGACCACAGAACAGATACCCCGCGAGCTTACCGTAGAGGGTGGAAGCGTGGTCGAAGCCAAGGGGGCGGCGCAAGAACTTATTCTGAGGGTGAGGCTAGAGACGACGCAGCCGGAGCTGCAAAGCACTGCGCCCACCCACGTCGCCCCTCCTCCCTCGCCACGTCGTCGACAGATCTGTAATGGCCGCTGCCACTGCCTGTTCGCACCCCTCCTCCCACGAGCCTCGCCGTCGCTCGTCCACGTTTCACCGCCGCCTCGGTTTGAGGAAGAAGAAGGTCGTCACCGGATCTGTAAAGGCCGCCGCAACGGTTTGTAGAAGAAGAAAAAGGTCGGATCTGTAAAGGCCCAAATCTGATTCGAAAAAAAACAAACAAATTTTTGTTTTGATTTAACACTTTTTCGAAAAAAACTGTATTCTTGCCTTAAATTTGGGCATATTCGAAAAAACTATACTCCCTCCGTCCTACAAAGATAGCCACATTTGACTTTACACACACATTAAGAAAAAACAATAAATGCAGTCAAATTCAGCTAATATGTCAATTTTGCCTTTAAAATTTCATACTCCAAAATCTGTTAAGCATTAACTAGGGGTAAAATTGTCAATAAAGCATTTAATGCTAAAGTAAAAGAGGAAATGTGGCCATAATTTGGGACATCTGTGGCTATCTTTGTGGGACGGAGGGAGTATTTTTTTTTTCTTGATTTAAGACTTTTTTAGGAATAAGGTGGAGCGACAAATCTAGGGTAACGGTAAACAATTTTCACTTTTCTGATTTGACTTTTTTTTTTTTTCTTTTTTGGACTTGAGGGAGTGTTTTTGTGTTATTTCTGAAGAGAAATGTTGGATTAAGCAAGTGTTGAGGTTTTGTGGAAATTGATTTGTTGGAACTGGTATTTTAATTGGGAGAGTAATATGCAAATATTACATCAAAGTTGAGGAGTTTTATTCTGGGAAAGGAAAAATAAAAAAATGGGTTCCAATCATGCTATTGTTTTCATTTTTTCAGTTTCACTATTGCGTTAAAATTGGGTGTGGTGGAATGGTAAATGGAGCATAGAGCTCCGTAAAAGTTAAGGCAGTAATTGTTTGGATGCCTTCTCTTTTTTTTTTTTTTTTAATCTCTCTTGAGGTGTGTTGTTTAGGGATTTTTACCTAGAATCGAAGATAAATTATCGCCTGTTTTTTACTACTTTATATGAGTTCTTCGAGTTTTTAATTTATTTCTTAAAATATCTTATACAGGGGAAGGGGAGTAGGATACCAAAAACCTAAATTCTTGAATTTTGGGGAGCTTGGAAACAAGTGCAGCCTAATTTGTGGATGAGGACTGACGACTGAATGCAAAAATATCTATTTTTTTCCACTTGAAGGTCAAACAAGTGCACTACTGTATATCACCAATGAAAAGCAGCAATGAACTTAACTTTGTGTATTAGATGATATTGTTATAGTGGTTTCAATATAATTATTTTATTAGTGTGCATGAGAATTGACTTGAAAAGTAGTGGATCTCATTGTTATGGGTATAGTATAAGCTTTTTTTTTTATATATATATGCTGGAATTTTTGGTCATTGAAATGGTATACAACAAGAACTTGGCTATTGGAAATCAGGAAATCCTCTTCTTCTGCAATTTTTCTGTATGGTGCAATGTGTGCTGCAAATATGCATAATTTACTTTATATATGCATTGTTTATTGTTAGTATACAATGTTTGTTTTGCTTATGCAATGTTTACTTTGTGTATGCAACTTTATGCGAATGCAATGTAAGATGTAGCGTATGCAATATTTGATTTACAATGTAAGGTGCAAGTTGAATAAAAAATTGAATAATAAATCTTAATTAAAAATTTTGAATAAAAAAACAAAAAAAAAAATCGGAATAAAAAAACTTATTATTAAAATATTTGATTCACATCTAATTTAGTGAAAGAAAATATTAATGATTAACAATTAAAAAAAATTTTATAATTTAAAATTTGAATATAAATAATTTTTGAATAAAATGAATTAAATAAAAAAATCTTTTCAGACTTGAATTGATTACAGTCAACACGATGGAAAGGAAGGGCACACTAGTAATTCTATGTCCTCTTTTGTGGTTTTAAGTAATGCAATTTTATGATGGTTGTTATGTGTACTATGGGATTCCAAATTGAAGTTTTAAGTGATTTCCCCATTTAATTATTAGTTGATGTTATAATAATTGAATATATTATATTATTATTATTGATAAAGATTATATTGATTAAAATCACATTTTCTCCGTCCCACAATACTTTTCACATTTTTCTTTTCAAAACGTACCACAATAACTTTCACACCCTTTAAATGAAAAACCTTTTAGGTTGTGTTTGGATGAAGGGATTTGATTTGAGTAGATATTTCAAATGAAAGGTTTTGAAAATAGAAGGATATCAAATGACATGGTTTTAGGGAGGATTTAAAATCCTCTCAATTTTAAATAAAAAAATATGCTTAGAATTTTAAATCCATTCATTTGCTTTTTAATCCAAACATGGGAGTGGATTTGAATGATGCATTTGAAATCCATAGATCAAATCCCTTCATCCAAACGAAGCCTTATAAACTTCAACCTCACAATATCCTCAATTTTACACAAAATGTCATTACTTTTTCTCCACACATACACAAAAGTCAACTCATTTTTTTACTTTATATATAAAGTTTTACAAAATTATCCATCAAAACTTCACTTATTATTACACGTTTTAATATACGTGTTCATCTACCTATGCAAATTAATTTGGGACGAATGGAGTATTATTAAAAGTTTGTTATAAAATTTTAATAATATTTCTACAATTCTAATATTTCCACCTTTGACACAACCTGCTCAAGATAAAACAAATATTTTTTTTTGACAAATACAACAAGGATTACAAAGATAACCGTATCCTCATCAGAAAGAGGAAGCATAAGCTAGATCCTTGAAATATTGTGGACAGTCATCTTCATTCCAATCGTAAGGAAATGAAGTGTGTTTACAATTTTGAGCCAGTTCATGAGCTACCTGATTTCTATGTCTCGGAATGTACTGACAATCCCATACCAATGTTTTTGAAGCAAGCACATAATGTTTTTCACCACTTGGTTATCCCCATCACTAATACTCATCCCTTGCATTATCAGATTGATTGCATCAGTAGAATCAGAGCGAACGCCCTTAATCTTGACATTTTTTTGATAACACCGCTGCAATCCCTGCTCGATTGCTATTAATTCAGCAATGATATTCATAGCCAATTTCCAACCGAAAATCCTCACTTTTTGCGAAATTTTCAGATTCCAAATTGCGTCATATATCTTCCTCACGAAGGTTTGGTCTGACGAGCCATCATTATTCAGCTTGCTATACCTGATTTGTCTTGTCATAGCAAATTCATAACCCGAAGCCACTGTGAATCTACCATGCGAAGAAAATGGCCAACTCAAATGATCATCCTGCTCCAACCCAGCAATATTCGTACATAGAATTTTCTCAGCTTCATATAGCAAAAAAGCTTGACGTACCAATTGCTCATCCCAATTACCAGATGCCGGAATGAAACGATCAACAGTTGATGCGCTAACATTTTTTGACTGGATGCGACCATTCTCCAGCCCACTCACCCAATTATCCTTGAAAATTTGGATGTTGTTACCCCTGCCTATCCTCCATACAGCATCATAATCAAGCAACTTTTTACTCCACAGAAGTGATCTCCAGACAAAGGATGGATTGGAGCCTAACGAAAAATCAGAGAAGCATGTATTACCAAAGTATTTGGCTTTGAAAGTTCTGCTAAGCAAGGAATTTGGCATTGTCACAATTCTCCAAAGTTGCTTAGCTAATAGCGCTTTGTTAAACAAAACCAGACTACGAAAGCCCAACCCACCATCCATTTTAGGGATACAAAGGTCCTTCCATTTTTTCCAATGCTTTTTCTTGCTTGATTCATCATCTCCCCACCAGAATCCAGACATTAATTTCTCTATTTCCTCACAAATTGCCACAGGAATTCTGAAACAGGACATAGCATAGGAAGGTAACGCTTGTAATACAGCTTTGATGAGAACTTCTCTACCTCCCTCCGAAAAAAATTTATGACTCCAGGCTAAAATCCTTCTTCTAATGCTATCCACCAAATATCCAAATTTAATTCTTCTAGCCTTCGGAATCATAGCAGGGAGTCCCAGATAAAACTCATGACCCTGAGAAGAACGAATCCCCAAAATTGTCTTAGACTGAAGAACATTGAGTTGACATGTCTGTAGGCTGAATGTAATAGACGACTTATCTCTATTGACAAGTTGGCCGGATACCCTTTCATAGGTATAGATGCAATTGGCAATTGCTTGCGATTCATCCTTTGTAGCTTTAAAAAATAAGAGACTGTCATCCGCAAAGAACAAGTGTGACAGTACAGGGGCTGATCTAGCTATCTTGATCCCCGAAATCTGCTTGAAATCCACCACAGATGAGATAATGGATGAGAAAACCTGAGCACATAAGACAAACAAGTAAGGCGATAATGGATCCCCTTGACGAAGTCCTCGAGTAGGAGCAAAATAATCTGAGGTTTCCCCATTAATATTAATAATGTAAGTCACTGAAGATATGCATTTCCAGATTATATTAAATTCTCAGGAAAATTCATCATACGAAGAATTGACATAAGAAAAGACCACTCAATTCTATCATAAGCCTTACTCATGTCCAATTTCAAGGCCGCATACCCCGTCTTGCTCTTAGAGGATTTCAGAAAATGCATCCTTTCATATGTCAATAAGATATTATCAGTAATACTCCTTCCAGGCACAAAAGCACTTTGATGTTGATCAATCACTTCTCCCAACGCAACTTTTAACCTATTTGTCAATGTTCTAGCCAGAATGCGATATGAAACATTACAAAGACTAATAGGTCTAAATTGCTTGGGAGACGATGGATTACCTACTTTTGGAATGAGGGTTATGATCGTTTGATTCCATGACTAAAGGTTGGCCCCTCCATTCAGAACTTCAAGGATAGCATTTGAAACATCATCTCCAATAATTGACCAATTCTTTTGATAGAATGAGGCTGGAAAACCATCCGGCCCTGAAGCTTTCCAAGGCGATAGCTCCTTCACTACTTTGAAAACCTCATTTTTAGAAAACGAAACTTGAAGGAAATTAGTCGTATCCTGCGATAATTGCTTAGATAAAGCTTGTGTAGCTCTACTAATATCCCTTTCCGTCGGATTACTTGTTGCAAAGATATCTTGAAAGTAGGTCATAAAGACCTTCCCAATGCCTTGCTGTGAAACAATATCATTTCCATCTTCATCCTGGATATGTCGAATTGCATTCACTCTTCTCCGAAGGTTTGCCCTTGAGTGAAAAAACTTAGTATTATGATCCCCTTCTTTAAGCCAGTTGACTCTAGCTCTCTGCTTCCAAAACCACTCTTCATGTGTCTCAAGATTGGCTAGCTCGTCTTCCATTTTTTTAACTTGATCCATAGGTGGAATGCAAGAGTCATCATTCAACCTATAATTAATCAAGTTTCTTGTTTTTTTATCCTGCAAGCTATAGTACCCCCTTTTTGTTTTGCCCATTCTGAATTACTTTTGCACAGGTGCATAAAGTCTCATCTAAAGGCAGGGCATGAGCAGAATTATTTCAAGCCACCTTCATCACCTTATTAAAATCATCCTCTTTCATCCAGTGATTCTCAAACTTAAAGGATTTGAGCAGTTGTGTAGCTAAATTAGGCCCATTGAAATCAAAATCCAATAAGATTGGTCTATGATCCGAGCCACAAAAGTCCAACACAGAAGCTTCATAAACTGCACAGAAATTCCTCCAATTATCATTTGCCAAAAATCTATCAAGATTCTCCTTAATGTAATATTGCCCCTTCCTACGATTATGCCAAGTAAATTTTGAGCCCTTCATTCTCAAACAATTAAGCTGGCAATGTGACACTGCATCCTGAAAGAGAGAAATATTCCTATAATTGGGAGTAGAACCCCCAAATTTTTCACTATTATACAAGACTTGATTAAAGTCTCCCCCAAGTATCCATGGCTGAGGTAAATTGGGATGGTAATTTTTTAGCCTTTTTAGTAATTGCCAGGAAGCTGAACGTTTTTGGATGCAAGGGTGACCATAGAATCCAGTAAATCGCCAATTACCAACCAAATTAGAAATGGAACAATCTATATGCTCAGAGGAATAAGACAAAATAGAAACATTACTATCATTCCAAAGCAAGATAAGTCCACCAGCAAAGCCATAAGAGCTAACGCAAAAAACACAAGAAAACCCTAAACGAACTCTTAAAACATCAGCATAAGACGAGTTACATTTAGATTATGAAATGAAAAAGATAGAAGGTTGATGCCTAGCAACAAGACCACGCAGCCTAGAGAACACACGCGAGCTGCATATTCCACGTGCGTTCCAACACAAGAGCTTCATTCCCCATGGCGGGGTTGAGACACCTCAACCTCCGCCAATCCTGGAATCGAAATTTCCGATCCATAAGTCTCAATCATACTCTTTGCTTTTTTGAGGAAGAACAAACCATCAATTTCATTCCTCACATGTTCCGCACGCACAAAATCAGCCAAATCAGCCGAGTGATCTCTCCACAGCCTTTTTTTCCCTGATTTCATATTGTCGGGAATAACCTCCTCCTCGACAATAGTAGGGAAACGGTCATCTCTTTGATTAACTTCCTCCTCAGACCAATGCGACTGACCCACTTCCTCCCTAAAAGGGACATAGGGCTGCTCTCCTTCGTTTATGACTTCCACATATGCAGTGAAATCAAAAGTCTTAAAACACTTTCCAACATGATGCACCACCCGATAGTCTTTTCCATTATCTCTTTCTAGGCCCCAGAGTGGGTCTTTTGCCATGCGATATTCATAACTTGCAGGAATAGTAAATGTAAAGGTTCTAAAACCAGACCTGTTCTTGGATCCACCTTTCCAAGCCCACTTCCCACCGTCTCGTCAGCCGCATCCCTTCGAGCTATCAGATCTTGAAAGGTATACACTACCTCCCTATCATTTTCTGGAGGCTAGTAGTCCACATTCAAATTCCATTGTGCATTCATAACCTCCTTCTCAGCAGCATCCCACATTTCATTAACCCCATCATCCATCAATATAGCTTTTCCTTTCGCCCTACTTCTCTTTTCCGATTCACTACTAGTTTGATTCTCTACTTCAATGACCTGCTTACCACGATCCAATCGCTGAGTTTGAGTGCTTTCAACCCCTCCTACTCCTCTCCAGTTCTCCCCCTTAAGACCCAGAAGCTTAAAGAACTCATGCATGTCCCCCTCCGATGGCCTCTTTTGTTTATCCGCCCTCAATCATTCTGGAAAGAACTTATGTCTCTCAAACTAATCTTCATCTTTGTCCTTGACTTTATTGCAGCCCCTTACAGAATAAGTGAGATGTCCGCAAAAATAGCAAAAATCGGAAAGCCTCTCATATCGAAAAAAGATAACATTTGTAGTATCTACCGCCGTAAAATTAGTGAAACGGCATAGAGGAGCCTCCGTGTCCAAAAGCACACGGACCCGGAGAGATTCCCCACATACCCGTTCACCCTCCTTTGCATCTACCTGCACAACTTCACCAAGAAGTCCACCGACTATCTCTCCAGTTATTTTTGTCATTGCATGTGCCGGTAAGCCATGGATCTGGACCCAAAAAGGGACCCTATCCATTTTGATGGTTGCAAAACAGTCTGTGCCTGCGAGCGGCTTGAACACCATCAACGATCTCCTCAGGTTCCAAGGTTGCATGTCCAGAATCTCCTCCATTTCAGCCTTTTTTTTGAAGTCGATAACATACCTTCCATCTCCAACCGAAGTAAGCACAATGGGGGATGAAACATTCCAATTTGTGGAGAGAAGACGCTTTAACTCAATGATGTTAAAGAACCTCCTAGCCACAAACCTCATAACCACAGAAGATGTTGGAATGATGAGTTCGCTCACTGCAACTGCAGTATTTGACCCCTCTTTTTCTGAAATGGAAAACTCACTAAACTGTTGTTGGATAGACTCGTCCATTTTGTGAAGAAGAGAGAAAAACTTGTACCAAAGAAGAAGAAAGCACAAATATGACTGTCTAGTTGCCCTAGCCCCCAAATATATAGCTGCAAACTTATGAGATAAACCATGGGTATTGGGCGAAACCATTGGCCAATCTCTACAGGAATGATCTTTTCTAAGATAAAACAAATCTCACTGCAAAAAAGACGTGAATTATGGAATCGATTTCGTTTTAATTATCGACGAAATATCGACGGAACCTCTGAATTTGAAAAGTCAACAAATTTTTCGATGGATTTCATTTTTCTTCGGTAATTGCCGACGGGAATACCACGGATCTTATTCTTTTCAACTCATTTTTCATCAATAATTTAAAGGGTCTGACTATATGCACCTCCATTTCGAAGAGATGCACTTTCCCTTTTAATTTATTAATTAAATAATGATGTAAAATATATAAAATACCCTTTCAATAAAATACTACGGTTAAATACACCCCTATTACTATCTACACCCCATTCAACATCCTAACATTTACCACCACTTTCAGCCTCCACCTCCGCCGGCGTCGGCACCACCAACACCAACACAATCTCAATGAAAAAAAACCCTAAAAATAGTTGCTACCACTTCCGACTTCCGCCAGCACCACCACAGTCTCCGAAAAAAAATTGATAATCTCAAAAAAAAAAAAAATTGACACTGGTTTGTCGACTATATACTCTCTCGTCGACAACAATTTGTCGACGAGAGAATATATAGTCAACCTCCAAAAGTCGAACAAATTAAAAAAATCGACCCTACGTTGTCGACTATATACACTCCAGTCGACGACGATTTATCGACCAGAGTGTATGTAGTCGACAACACAGGGTTAAATTTTAAAAAAAAAAAAACTTAATAGTGCGAGGCGGGTGCGGCGGCCGTGGGTGCGGGGCTGAGTCGGCTGACGGGGAGGGGGCGACCGCTGACTGAGATTTTTTTTTTTTTTTACAAATCGGGGTGGCGTGGGCGGGGAAAATAGAGGGGAGTCCTCGCGCCGGCGAGCTCGAGGGAGAGGGAGGGTGCGGGGCTGAGTCGGCTGACGGGGGAGGAGCGGCCGAGGCGGCCGATGGAGGGGGGCAACCGCAGAGCTTTTTTTTTTTTTTTTACAGACGGGGGAGGGAGGAGAGGGGCAAACCTTGAGGTCAGCGTCGGACGGGAGGGGGGAGGGGGCGGTCGCGCGGCCACCAATCTATAAATTTTTTTTTTAAAGGCGGTCGTGGCGAGGCGGAGGTGGGGACGACGAGGCGAAGGTAGGGGCGGTGAGGCGGGGGTGGCCGGCGACGGGGTGGAGGGAGGGGGAAGATGGAGGTGGGGTGGGGTGGGGTGGGTTGGGTTGGGGAAGATGAAGATGAATTTAGGGTTGGGGGGTGTGGGTAGTAATATTTATATTATGAAGGGAGGGGTATTTATAACATTTGAGGGGGGTGACCTAAATTTTTGGGAGTGTATAAATTGGGGGAGTGCATCTCTCCCAAATGGAGGTGTAAATAGTCATACCCTAATTTAAAACATAACTACCCACGGAGATCTCCTACACAGCCCATAGGCCCAAACTAGTACAAAAACGGTGAGAAGCCATACGAGCCCAATGGCCCAAACAAAAGCCCAAGAAGGCATCAAGCCTTTATTAGATTACAATACATAGAGTACTTTGTAATATGAATTCTCAATTACTCCCTCCGTCCAATGATTTTGTGAATGATTTGACCGGCACGAAAATTAAAAAAATTGAATATAGTGATGTGTATGGTAGAATAAATGAGATGTATTATTGGTAATTCATTGATTAAAGTGAGTGAAGATTTGACAAAAGTTATAAATTGAGTTAAGTTGTGGGTCCAAGTAAAATAAAGGAGGGGTAATATTGGTAAAAAATTATGTGAGTTATTTCTTTTTTTAGAGTGTGCAAATAATGTTGGGACGCCCGTTAAGAAAAGTGTGTAAATAATCACGGGACGTAGGGAGTATTATTTTTCTTTTGAAGAGGAGAATATGAATTATCAATTGGATACATCAAAAAACTTTTATGGTGAAGTAGTGTTTGATTGATGGGTTCTCCTTTTCAATCATTGTTGTCTTTGTTATTGATAATAAAAGTGAATAAATATAAAATTAATAGAGTAAATTTAAATAAATATATAATTTAAATCACTGTAAAATTTGTGTTTTATTGATTCGTTTTGATATATTCAGCTATATGCTAAAATGTTACTTTGAGCAAGTATATAATGTTTAGTTAATATCAACTAAATTCTCTATCATTTTTTATATCAACATTATTGAGATATCAAAATTTAACAAATTTGCCATTAAAAATTACATTCACTGTTAATATTTTCATAATTAATTCGAAAAGGGCCGTACCTTACCCATCCTACTAAATTTTCATATCTCTAGATTTTTTTATGATATACCCCGCTGTAGAGGCTTCAAAAGTCTATTGAGTACTAACCCATATGAGTATAGAACACTTTGCAACAACATTCGAACAACTCTGTATCTGAACAAAATTTTAATGACGCTTCAGCCTATAGTTCAACAAATAAACTTATAGCACTAGGCTCTAGCAATTTCTATTCTTTTTTCTTTTAACATAAACAAACACCTTTAATTTCCAAAAAAACACCTGCTGCAAAAATACTTGTTCGAATAAAAAAAAACATTGAAATAACAAATTAAGCATGGATGTAAATTATCATTTCATTCGATTAATTGCAAATCAACAACCCTAATCCTGTCGGTTAACAAAACTAACTACACAAAAGGCCCAAACAAAAGACAGAATGTTGCTAAACTTGCAGATCTAAGCACTAGTGAACTTTGTAACCGCCTTCGTCCCCTCTGAAACAGCGTGCTTCGCAAGCTCTCCAGGCAACACCAATCTCACAGCAGTTTGAATTTCCCTGGAAGTGATTGTGGGCTTCTTGTTGTACCTAGCCAACTTAGACGCTTCCTGCGCAAGCTTCTCGAAAATGTCGTTGATGAAGCTGTTCATGATCCCCATCGCCTTGCTGGAGATTCCGATGTCAGGGTGAACTTGTTTCAGCACCTTGAAAATGTAGATCTTGTAAGTCTCTACATTCTTCTTAGATCTCTTCTTCTTCTTATCTCCAGAAGCGGCGGCGCCGTCCTTGGGGAGCTTCTTCCCGGCCTTGGGCTTCTTCTCCGCCGGAGCCTTTTCCGCCTCCACAGCCTTCTTATCCTCTACTGGCTTCTTCTCAGCCGGCTTTTTTTCTCCTCTTGGTGCCATTTCAGTTACCGGAAAATGGTATGAATTGAAATAATTCGGAAGGGGAAAATTTTTGCTTTGATTGGAATGGAAAATGGAAGGGTATTGTTGATGTAGAAATATTGGCTTGTGGTAATTTATATAGAGGAGAAGGATGATTTTGATTGGTGGATATTGTGTGACTCGGACTTTGATTGTATGCCGTTGATTAAATTATGAACTAACGGTCAGAGATCCAAGCGGCATTTCTTTATTTTATCGTATAAGTGTTTTGATTGGTTAAAATATGTTGACGTGGATCCGCAATACAGTCCATAGATTATGATACGAATTGACGGAACAGATTTTGGTTGAAAGGCGGGAATGTTTGTTTCTCGTGGATAGAATTTGAAATATTTTCACTTTGGTGGGAAAGCAATTTCCTAGTAGTGTACTACGGAGTATAATTTTTATTTAATTTTTTACCCTCGAAACCCACAAATTATTTATTACTCCGTAATACCCAAACTTAACAAAAATTCATTATCGTGTAATTAAATAAGTTTAGAGTTAAGGCGAATGGTTCTTCCAAAATACTGTAAATTTTTTACTAGCAAAGTTAATATTTTAAATTTGTTTCAATTTCATATAAAAACATTTTCTTAAATGCAGAAAAATTGAGTAGACATAATTCGGGGTGTGCAACAAATCGAATCAGAATTTACCCTGATGAATGGATCGAAAATTGAACCTAAATCAATCAAGTCCGGGGTTGAACCATTCTGAATCGAGTTCTTTTTGTATTTCTTAGTTCATCAGTGCAAAAATTTATGTACTTCATCCGTCCAATTTTATAATGTTCACTTCTCTGAGCACGTGTTTTAATGAATATTGATTAGTTTATGTATAAAGTAGATAAGTTTGGAGTATGATAAGATGTTGTGGGGTCCATTATAGATAAAGTGATTGTTTATAAATAAAATTAATGATAATTTAAGTAAATAAGTGATGTTGAAGAATACAGATAAAGTTATGAATAGTAAAATTTTCAAATAAAGAATTAAAATAATAAAATTGAACAGCCCACAAAAAAAAAAAGTGAGAATTATAAAATTAGACTAAAGAAGTATAATTTTTAGAAGTAGAAAGTAGAGTCACGTTTGTAGGAGCATCTAGATAATTTCACATATTTACTTTTGGTAAGAATTTTTTTACTAAGTCATAGATAACAACTTATAGTCATTTAATATGAAAATTTAAATTTAACCTTTCTATTTTAACCACTTTTCAAGTTTAGTTGAAGAGAAGTTCGATTCGCAAGAAGAGTGATACAAATCTTTATCTCTCTTTCTCTAAAAAAGTCTGAGTCGCAAGAAGAGTAACCACTTGTACAGTTGTACTCATGCACTTACATAACATTTTCATTTTTATGTTGAGCAATTAACATTTTTATGGTCGCTTGACGATGTGTATTGGACCTATATCACTAAATACACCTTGTTCCTTACTTATTTGTATAGGCCCACACTAGTACACTATGGGCTTTCTTATGAAGCCCATTAGGGTTAGGTTTAGACCTAATACTCCTTGTATAAATACCAAATGTAAATCACTTTGTACAATCAATCAAGAAATAATATTTCTCATATTCTCTATAATGTGTACATACATAACTTTCATTTGAATATGCATGATCTTTTGAAAAGTTTGTTGCGCTTTACTGTGTTTAGATATTTTGAATCGTTAAGTCTTCCACTGTAGAATGTTAACATTTGTTATAACAAAATTTTCAAGTTCGGATTTTCGATCACTAAGTGACTATTCGAGTTTTTAGAGTGTCGGGTTTACACTTTATAAAACTGGAGTGTTACAATCCTCTATTGTTACTATACGAGTATTATATTGTGCATGATGATACAAGTCATCATAATTCTTTCCATAAAAATCTTAGAGTGTCCACAATGGTTGGGGAGTTATAACTCCCCTCTCTCCTTCACCTCACTGCCATATCATTATTCTTACATAAATAACTCAATCCCACTAAGTCTCAAAACCATTCCAAAAGTTATAACTCACTTTTGAGGGACCCACTATGCAATCGCATTTCTTTTTAATTCTTTGTTTTTTATTTAATGAATATATGTAAAAGTTAATACGGAATATATGAATATATGGAATATATGAATATATTAAAATTATTTAGTCGATTGTTTTAGGATATCAACTAATATATTTTATAAATTGAAATAAATATTTAATACTAACTCATTTCGTTAACTAATAAAGATTATTATTATTATTTTGATCAAGTGAAAATAGAGTACAACATATTCAACATTAAGAAAAAAATTCAACTAAATTAATTAAAAACTTAACTATTTTAAATTTAATAAATTTTGAGAGAGGGGAATTTCATCCGTCATATTAGAATGATTGAACAAATTTCTACGAAATTCTTTATTATTTTTGTCCATTTATTATGGAAACAAAAATTTCAAGAACACAAAAATGAGAATGAATTGAGATAGAAAATAAAGTGGAGTGAAGAGAGTATGAGGTAAAGTTTTAGTGGAAGAGTGAGAAAGAAAAAATGTGAATGTGATGTATTTATAGGAGAAAAAATGATCGTTGTATGAATTTAAATTTTGAAGATGAAAAAAAAAAAAAAATTAACCCAAATGTATAATTTTAATTATTGGTACGGTATGTAATTTATTTGTTTTGTACATAAAGATATAAAAAAGCTGAATGAAAAAAACAACATAAAAATATATATATATATATATATATATATATATATATATTTATGTGGGCCAAGCCCACTTTTGTAGCAAAAGAACAACAAAAGGACGATTAATGCAGTATAACCCATTTGAGGAGAGAGTTATTTTTTTTAGTTATAACTTTCTCCCACAATGATTGTAACCTTCTCCCTAAAGTTATAAATCTCCACTAATTCATCATTATGAACACTCTTATCACAAACAAGCCAAACAACAATGTTGAACTTCAAATGCTCACTCAACATTTTTTTTACATGATTTTTTGGTGTTAAGCGAATAACTTGTACATTTTAAAATGTGGAAAACTAATTGATTTGGAAAATAAGAGAGGAATGAAAGGAAAAGAAGAGAGCGGGAGGTGGGAAATGAAGAGTACAATTGAATTTTTACTCCTCTTGAACCCGATAGAGTAATGGAAAAAAATGTGCACCTCCTAAATGCATTTTCCTCTAATTAGTAGATAAGGGTAAATATACTCATGATATTATACGTGTTAAATAGATGTGTACTCCCTTCATCTCACAACTATTTTTATACTTGTTTTATTCATAAATAGATGTGTACTCCCTTCATCTCATAGTTATTTTTATACTTGTTTTATTCATCTGTCTCATAATTATTTTTACACTCTAATATGATTTTTTTTTACAAGTTTCACCCTTATAATACACATCTATTTACACTCGTGTCATTATTCTTTCAACAAACTCTTTCAACTAAATTAATTTAGCCCAAACATTATTAAACCATCCAAACGCAATTAAACCCAATCCAAACAATTCACCCAACTTGAATAAAATTAACACCCACTCATTTAATACTTTCGATTCTTCTGTATCCTCTCTTCTCAAGAAAACTAAACCTAATACTCTCTCAATTCTTTGATCTTCTCTATGCCCCTCTTGATTATTCGCTCTAAGGTTCACACAATTCTTCAATGCACACGAATATGGTCTTTTCTATCTAATAGAATATATGTGTATTAATGTAAATAAATAACTTAGTATGTATATATATGGTATGGATATAATTGTTCCAGATTGATAGCCTAGAATTATGCTTGTAATCGTATATATCTTTGACCTTTCTGAATGAAGAATTAAGGGATTACCTTCTCACATGGTATCACGAGTTCTAGGGTTCTTTCTCTTCCGTTGCGCCCTAGCGTTCCTCTATTCACTGATCTTCCTCTCTTCTTTCTGCCTTCCAATTCACCATGTCGACCCAATCTTCCTTCCACCCTACACTTGCGGTGTCGAAAATCAAAAACCATAGCTCCACTATCCTTGAAATGGAGAACGTCCATTACGCAAAATGGGCTGAATTGTTCAAGGTTCATGCACGCTCCCATAGGGTTCTCCATTATATTATCTCTTCGAATGTGGCTGCCCCGACTACCACTGAAGAAAAATAGTTATGGACAACCCTTGATGCCACAGTTCTTCAATGCATCTCTATTGATCTCCTGCACATGATTCTGGAACCTCATTCCACGGCTATAGAGGATTGGAATAGGTTGTGTGACATATTCCAAGACAATAAGAATTCTCCTGCTATTGAGCAGCAATTTTCTCACACATCCGTGGAGGATTTCCCAACTGCCTTTGCCTACTGTCAACGTCTCAAGGAGCTTTCCAATCAACTAAAAAACGTTGGTGCACCGGTCTCAAATGATCGCCATGTTCTTCAACTGGTGGCAAGTCTTACTGATGCCTACAATGGGGTTGGTACTCTTATTCGCCAGAGTACTCCTCTTCTTAAATTTTATCAGGCCCATTCAATTCTTGCACTATGATGCCTTTTGATATTATTCATAGTGATTTGTGGACATCTTCCATTTTGAGTTCTTCGAGACATCGTTATTATATGTTGTCGTTGGATGATTACTTTAATTTTTGTGGACATTTCCATTATCTAAAAAATCTCAAGTGTATTCCACATTTTTATCCTTTAGAGCTTTCATCCGCACTTAATTTAAGATGGATATTAAAACATTCAAATTTGATAATGGGCGGAAATTTAATAATGCATCTTTTTTTAAATTTTGTGATGATAATGGACTAGTTTTTCAATACTCGCCTCTTAAGTATAAGAGGATCGTCGCAATAAAAGTAATGCCCAGTTAAATTATCGAACCACGAGACTAGTTTGCTAGCGTAACCTTAGTGTTATGTGTAACCACATAATTATAGTGATGAAACATGGATCGAGCGATAAAATTAAATGCAAAATTTAACTAATGAATGCTAACTAAGAAGAGCAAGTAAAATAATGAGCGGGATCAAATAAAGATAAGTAGTGTTCGGGTGTTCTTCATTATGTGGAAATCGATTAAAGCTTAACTTGAACGTTTAATTCATTGGTTGGTGTATGATAAGAGCAATCACTAAGAATTGACATGTTTGTTTTGGAATTATGTAGGATGGGGGAGATGTGGATGGGGAAATTTTGGATGAAGAAATTTTGATGAATAATGATTGTGTATGTTTGTTTTGAGATGTTGAGTAAGATGTGATGTAACTTTATGTCAAATCAATTATGTAAGAGTGTGTGATGTTGTATTATAGTATAACTTTATGTCAAATCAATTAGTAAGAGTGGATGATGTTGTATTATTATAATAGTAGAATATATACTTCTTTCATCCGCTTATAAGCTTCTCGTTACTTTTTGGCACAGAGATTAAGAAAAGTGATTAAATAATAGATATAATACAAGTGATGTGATTGGAATAAGGAGAGAGATAGAGAGAAAAAGTAAGATATAAAGTGAAGTGTAAGAAAAAGTACTTACCAAAAAAAGGTATGAGAAGCTTATAGGCGGACGGACCAAAATGGTAAAATGGGAAACTTAAAGGCGGACGAAGGGAGTATATATTTTTAGGGGTGGATGTAATTGGATGTTGAAATTCGGATGTGAAATTTCGAACTAGAACAAGACGGGGGACGTTACGTCCCACGTCCGGACGTGTGAGTCCCAAAACAAACATGCCCTAAGAATGTATCTAATAAAGCACCTAAGATCTGGAAGAATGATATATAGAGTCGTTCTTACCCGAGTAATCACACAATTAGATGATTCTACCTAAGTTATACTAATTTAATCTCTAATTGTGCTTTTCCACTTGAATACTAGAAACCAAACTCCCGTGATCTACTCACTAATTATCTAAATTAACATTCAAATAATTAATGTAAATTAATGAGGTTCTAATGAAATTTACTCAACTCTCGTTGCGATAAATCAATATATACTCAAAACACACTATCACAATCCTCGATTATACGATCTAACACAATTAATCAACTCTCGTTGCACTATGCTTCAACATAAAACCTAATAATTGAAATCATGAAATTGATCAATAAATACCCACTAATTTAATCAACACACCACCAATAGAATTAAACAATCCAAACTAAAAAAAAATCTAATTCCATCATAAATTCAAATATCCAAACACCAACAAACCTAACTAATAATTAAATTAACAAATGAAAACGCATTCATAAAGCATAAATAACAAAACATTAAATTAAGAAAAATATCACCTCATAAGATCTTCAAATCCTCTAATCTTACAATAAAATAAAATACTCCATTGAAATTTATCTAAAAAATGATTAAACTAAACTATTGAGTGAGTGAATGGTGTGGGAGAGAGGTTTTCTCCCCCCAATGAGTGCTGCACTATTTTCTCGTTGTCCGTGTGTTGTCTAAATGGAAGCTCTATGCGTCGAACTCCTCCCTTAATGCTTCTCCTCTGTCTTGAAGCTCACGACTTCTATTCCCCTCATTAAACAATGGAATGAGCCTTTTTTTGGGGTCTGACTATTTACACCTCCATTTACGATGGATGCACTCCCCCGTTTGATGCACTCCACCTAAAATCTGTCTAAAATAGATGCATCCTCCCTTAATTGCCACAAATACCATTTTCTCCCCTTTCTCTATAAAACCCTCATTTACTAACCACACCCCTCCCCCACCCATCGGCGTCGCCTTCCGCTAACATCGCCCGACCCCAAGTTTGTGCATCCGGTCTCCCCCTCCCTCCCTATTCCACTGCCTTTTTTGGTTAGGGTTTTCTAGAAACTTTTTTTTTTATTTCGTCCGACCAGTGTCGACCATATTCACTCCCGTCGACAACAATTTGTCGACGAGGGTGTATTTGATTGAAATTAAATGGTCGATTTTTAAAAAAAAATTATTTATTTTCGACCAATCAGTGTGTACCGTATACACTCTCGTCGATAAATCCTTATCGATGTGAGTGTATATGGTCGACACTGGTTGGTCGAAATTTATAAAAAAATGTGATTTTGATTTTTTAAATTTTTTTGGTAATTCTGCTTTTGGCCTTGCTACATATAGAGATTTCATGCCTTTGTTGCTTCTGCTTTGGCTTTGCTCCACTCAAGCTGCTGCAACAATTAGGATTAAAGTTTTAAAGTTGAATGGAGGGTGTACTTAGTAATGGGAGTGCATTTAGTAGTGCAATTTTGTTGAAGGGGTATTTTGGGTTTTCTGCATTATTATTATATTATTAAATTGTGTAGGGGAGTGCATCCATTGTAAATGGAAGTGTAAATAGTCAGACTTTTTTTTTTTTTTTTGCAAGCATAGGCCCAGCTGCTTCCCTCATAATTGATGGAAATGTGCGTGGCTTGATAGTAGTGAATTAAAATTTTCATTTATGGGCCACGACTTCATCACACAATGGCCTAGTTTCAATAGAAAGCCACCAACTTTCTCCACTTTGTGCCGCTGGATAATGGGCCTTCAGTTTAATTAAATGGGCTGCAACTTTTAATTGTTTGGCCCATAAAATTTCCTCCTTCAAGATTTGCGTGATTTGCACTCAATTTCCGATTCATTCCTTCACTTGAATTCACAAAATAAGTGAGGAGTGTTTTGCTCCAAAAATACTCATTTTCTTACAAAAAAAAAAAAAAAAGGGCAAAACACATACCTTTCTCATTTCAAGTGTAACGAGTCAAATTAGTGTAAATAATGCATGAAATCCTATAAAATTATGCGAATTAAACACATAAATTTTGAGCAATTTTCACACTAATCATGTGATAATGAGCGGGAATTTAATAATGCGTCTTTTTTGAAATTCTGTGATGATAATGGCATGACTTTCCATTTTTCATGTCCTCATACATCGTCACAAAATGGCAAAATCGAGCGAAAAATTCATACAATTAATAACATAATGCGTACCTTGCTCATGCATGCATCCTTACCGCCGTCATTTTGGCATCATGCCCTCCAAATGGCCACATACCTTCTTAACATGTTGGAGTCGATTGTGGCGAGACTTTTATTACGGTGGTCGAACCAACGACTATTCGTACAGTTCTAAGCTTGGCTTATTCATTAGTTAGATATCAAAAATGCTTTCTTGCATGAGACTCTCAATGACACAATTTATATGCATCAACCCCTCGATTACAGGGACCGCTGATTTTCTAATCATGTATGTTTGTTAAATAAAATCTTTATATGGACTTAAGTAGGCTCCTCGAGAATGGAACAAGTGATTTACGAATTATGTGTGTACTCTTGGTTTCATTAGAAGTTCATTCGATCACTCTCTCTTCGTGTATCACTAAGGTACAAACATGACTTACATGCTCTTGTATGTTGACGATATAATATTGACTGCCTCGTCTGATGATTTTCGTAAGTCTATTATTTCTCTTCTTAGCTCTGAATTTGCAATGAAGGACTTGGGCTCATTGCATTATTTCTTGGGCATTGTTGTGACACGTCATGTGGGTGGCCTGTTTTTGTCTCAACGGAAATATGTTGCTGAAATAATTGATAGGGCTAGTATGTCATCTTATAAACCTTCCTCGCCCTAGTAGACACTAAGCCAAAACTCAGTGTGCTCAGTCCAGCGCCCCATATGCAAATCCGTCTCACTATCGCAGTCTTGCTGGGGCCCTACAATATCTCATGACATTCACGAGGCCCGACGTACATATCGTACGTTGTCCAACAAGTATTCTTGTTCATGCATGATCCTAGGGATGTTCACATGCTTGCACTAAAACGCATTCTCCGATATATTTAGGGGACACTTGATCATGGCCTGCATTTGTATCATTCACCAACTAATTCTCTTGTCTCATACGCGGATGCGGATTGGGGAGGTTGTCTGGATACGCGTCGCTCGACATCGAGTTATTGTGTGTACCTCGGTGATAACTTGGTTTCTTGGTCAGCAAAGCGTCAAACCACTTTGTCTCGTTTGAGTGTAGAAGCAGAATATAGAGGCGTCGCCAACGTCGTTTCAGAGACATGTTGGCTTTGCAATCTCCTGTTGGAACTGCACTGTCCAATTTTGACTGTCCATACAGACAACGTGAGTGCCTTACTGCAAATCCAGTTAAACACCAGCGTACAAAACATATAGAAATGGACATTCAATTTGTTAGAGAAAAGGTGGCTCGTGGACTGGTACAGGTGTTCCATGTTCCTTCTCGACATCAAATAACATATATTTTCACGAAAGGGTTTCCATTAGTATTATTTGAAGATTTTCAAGACAGTCTCGGTGTTCGTTTGCCTCCCGTTTTGACTGCGGGGGTGTAATAGAATATATGTGTATTAATGTAAATAAATAACATAGTATATATATATTGTAGGGATATAATTGATAGCCTAGAATTATGCTGGCATGGTAATCGTGTATATCTTTGACCTTTTTGAATGAATTGAATAAAGGGATTACCTTCTTACACAATCTATTGTGGAGTTTTAATACGTTCTTTTCGATCTATTGTGGGGTTTCGATCCGTTGTGGAGTTTTGATATGTTCTTTGATACACAAGATTTTCGATTTGTTGTGTGGTTTTGATTAATCGATTTTATATCTACTCTTTTTTATTTGTTCGGATTATATATAAGATAGTGTCACACGAAGTATCAACTAATTTGCAAAGGATATGAAAAACTCAATTTTAATTTACCCTTGTGCGCGCCACATAACACAACAACCAAAACTCCTCAATTCTGAATCACGTGCACAATTTCCAGCTTATTTTGAATTTAATTTCCTGCTGATTTGGAATCAACATAGGACAATGTTAGAGATTTTGATATTAAATTGACAAGAGTAACTTTTTTAGGATAGATCCCGTGTTGTTACATTTTGTTCATAATTTGTCTATATATATTAATAGAGTCGAAAGAAAAAAATGAGATGTATATACGCGCGTAAGATTATATAAAATGTATCTCATTTACTAAGACATTATAATCCATGAGCGTATGGGACCCCCACCGGCCGGCTATTCATGTTTCACAAGAAAATATGACACAAATGTTAAGGTGGAAATTCGTATTATATATATGAGACTGTTTCACACAAAACTCTCTTGGATTGGAATGAGATGATGAAAAAAATTATGGTATTGCTTCCATGCAAATATTTGGGTTGTCAACTTATGGAATTACGGCTTGAGTTTGTATTTGATCTGAAATAAGAGGCTTATGGTGTATTTTCAATTACTACAAACAACTATTTTAAAATCATTTTTTTATGAAATCGTCTCTCACAACTCTTGAAAAAAATGTGATTCTTTACACCGTTTTGTAGAGTTTTAAAACACGTACTTAATAAATCTCTATTTTTTTCAGCCTAGCTTGTATACCTCTTGAGTTTCTTTACATAGTTACATCCTTGGATGGTAAAATATTAACAAGGCATTAATTTGACACATCCAATCAAAGAAAATAACCAAATTGAAGTCATATTATTACAGCCAATACAAGAGG
The DNA here is from genome assembly GCA_963675135.1 of Galeopsis tetrahit. Classification (NCBI taxonomy): domain Eukaryota; kingdom Viridiplantae; phylum Streptophyta; class Magnoliopsida; order Lamiales; family Lamiaceae; genus Galeopsis; species Galeopsis tetrahit. The sequence continues at coordinate 64,865,399 of OY776122.1, read as the reverse complement.
TGAGTGCAAACGAATTCTACACAAACATATTACAAATGCAACTCTAGTAATAAGAATTACAAAGTTATTCTATATGGTACAAATAATATATAAGCTCGTCTGTGTAGAATTCTTTTGCACCCCATGAAATACACCAAAATTATCATAAATCTCTAAAAAAGCTTTCAACAAAGTTCCGAACCAAAAATTAAACTATAGAAACCCCAAAAATCACAGCTACAACTTAGACACTGCTATAAATTTCATTTACATCACAAAAAAAGAGATGATTAAGGGGAATATTTTTTTTGGACAGTAACTACGAGGGCTAGTAATTGTAGAACAATATGTTTACGGGTTGACACCTTTAGACCCAAAGTGATGTGTTTCGGGTTTAGAAATTAAGATCGCTATATTTTAATTTTCACACATTCAGGCAAAATGCATGATCAACATGTGGCATTTTAGCTTGAGTTGGAGTATTCGGGTCAATTTGGCCTAAATGTGACAACCAGTCCGCAAATATAATGTTCTACAATTGCTAGATTAAAATTATGGGCCTAAATAACAGCTACAACTTAGACATTTCCACAAATTTACATCACAAATGAGGTAAGTATCAAGATCTTAGATATATTTTCACCTGCTATCTTCCATGTTCCATCTTGGTCAAAGAAATGGCGGGTGCGTGGCCAACGAACAATGCAACATGACCCATGAGCTTATCCTTACGCGAAAAAGTCGTCCCACACGAGCAGAGCCACTTGAGGTCACCACAGTGCTTCTCGTGAGTCCTCAAATCCGACAGCACGGAGAACTGTTTCCTATTGCACCTATTGCACATGTACATCTTGGGACAATGGCTTCTCTTGTAATGATTCTTGACACAAATCATGGATTTCAGAGGCTGAAATTTAGCATGTTTCATATTCCACCTACATCCTTCTTGTGGACACGAGTACTTCCTCCTCTCCCCTCCACTACTCTCTACATTCTTCAAGGGGTTGCTCAGGGCGGCGCTCGACTTGTACTCGTCGCCATGAGCCCTCATATGCATCCGTAGATTCGCGTCGCGCTTAAACCCTTTCCCACACACGTGGCAGTAGTGCGTGTACTTTGCTAGTAAATCAGCAGCGTCTAATTCCACAATATCGAACTTCTCTGTTTCTTGATTTGTTTCAGTTTTCTTTGGCGCATTTCGACAAACACCTTCCATGCTATTATTATTATGATCCTGATTTGAGTTCCGATCGAAGCCATCGCCATACGACCAGTGATCAGCCGTGTCGTGATTATTGGAGAAGAACTCCGAGGTGCCACCGGAGGCGGCGGTCGGAAGTGGGCCAAGAGACATCTGCTGACAAGAGAACATCATTGAGGAAGCAGAGACAATGATTTCTTGAATTAAAGTAGCTATCGTTGGTGCTACGATTGAAGTTGACTCAGGTGACAAGAAAATAGTGGATACAGATTCTATCTGCAGAATTTTATCTTTAAGAAGTGAAAGATTGTAAAGAAAAGAGGTGGGGTTTGTTCCTTGAGATGAACAACTAGCTGCATCATCGGAAACTCCATAAATTGGGCCATTAGGAGTGGCCCCAGTGATCATCATGTGATTTTTTGTTTGTTTCCAAGCAAACAATTATTCTTCTTGCAAATTGTCTCCACCCTTTTTTGTTAGATTTGTTTCAAATCTATGCTTAACAAAGAACCTAGATGGATTTATGTGTATTATTGATTTATTGTGAAAGCAAACATGTATATATATGCTGAAACAGACCTTCTGGTTGACATATTGCAACAAGAAATATAAATCGGGGCGCGCGTGTATCACAAACATGCATCTCTCTCCTATTAAAACATTATCAGAGGTGGAGTAGGTATGGTTTGAACTCTATTTTTTAAAGTAAAACAAAAAAGTATGTATGGTTTAAAATATGAAATATTTCATATTTTCACTTACTATTTTATTTGTTCATAAAAAATGCATCTCTCTCCTATTAAAACATCACTTTATCTAACAATTTATCACTATTTAATTATTTAAATTGTCATTTAATTTTACTCACAAATATCATCTAACTATAAATAAACTCCACAATACCTTTAGGTCCTGTTTAGTTAGAAATTGTGGTGCATAGAGATGACAATGAAAAATGTAGATATGGTAATTTATAAAAAGTAATTATGTTTGTATAAAGATTAAGAAATATGGGTGAGAGGAAAACTCTATGTGAAATCAAGAATGACATTTGTATTATTTTATTATTTAGTTTACGGTAATTAATGTGAGAAAGAAAAGTAAGAAATAGAAGAGTGTAATTAAATGAAATATTTGAATGGAGGAAAATGAGAACACACTCTTACTTTATCTATTTTATAAAAAATATGTGTATAAAAGTATGAATATATATATATATATATTTTTTTTTGGAACGAGAGGAGTATCACATTTGAACACTTAACGTTAAAAAAAATTAGATGTACAAAGGTGATGGTGTAGGAGTATTTGTTGAAGCAACGAAGTCAACTTTGGAGCTTAAGTAAGTTCATCACCACTTGAGACCTCCCTCGAATGCCACCGGTTTCACGTTTAGACAAAAATGCTCTGTTTTTTATTTTTTAAATGACATTATAGGATATATTCAAAAAAATAAAAAAATGACATTAGGATAGGCTAAAATAATGATCATAATGTACAGCGCTTATATAGTATTTGTTTGCTCCAGTTGGCTTTAATTTAATGAATTATTCAACCTCAATTGGTAGGGTTTGTGGCGTCAAACTTCACGCACGAATGAGAGAGTTGAACTTTTCTAAATTGCAAGATTCTTGACATTATATATTGTCCTACTGATGATTCATGAATGATCATTGGTTAACTAACACGTATGTCAAATGTTTGAATTTGGATAATATCTTTTTATTAAAAAAAAAAAAAAGGATAATATCTTTTTATGACACTAATTTATAGAAGGTGGTAAAAATATGAAATTTAAAATTTTGAAAATGTTTAAAAAATAAATCTAAATTAAATCTTATTCTAAAACTAATTTAAAATTTTATTTGAATACTCACTAAACAAATTCTAATTTCAATAAAATAAAATACTGATGAAAGTATATTTTTTTTAAAAATAAGAATATTTAAAATTTGATAAAATAATCAAATTCTTATAAAGTATGAAAATAGAAGCCTTAAAAATTTGAATAATTATTTAAAAAAAATCTTATAAGGATCAAATTTATTGGGCCTCGTTCGATTAAATTATGATCTCATAAATAGTGGAAACATAAATAGAGAGAAAATGAAAAAGTTTGTGTGTTATTGTCACTTCTCATAAGATGTGTGTAGAAAAGATGTTACAAGTGATTTGGTTTAGAGGTTGGTTGAATACTTGAATTCAAAAAAAAAAAAAAAAAAAAAACTATTCAAGTGTGATTTTCTCATTGCGGGACCGTTGTATCGCGTGGAGTATGTTTTTGGATTATTTATCCAAGTTTTGATTACTTCTTCTCCTTTTTTTCATATTAAAAACATTGCCGTTAATTTATATTTATATATCATCCTTAATTTACAGGGATTTGCCTGATTCTAAATCTTCGTGTGAGAGTAACGTGCATTTTAGTCAGGTTTGGGGAAATTCGGGTCAATTTGACCAACATTTGCTAAAATAAAAAATATTGTCCTACATTTTGTAGGCAAGTAAAATTAATCCCTTAATTAATTTAATGATGCTTGTGGTTAGATCAATCATCTACCATTGTGGAAACCTCTTTCAGCTGGAAAAAATGAGAAGGCAACGGGGTTGCACACGCATTAGCTACATATGCTTTGGCAGCAAACAACTATGTTTTCTCTTATGTTTTACTAAATTACTGCAAACCTTTTCAAGTTGTCGATTTAAGGGCTTAATGAATATTTATTTCCCGTAAAAAAAATAAAAATCATCTACCATTGTGATTGGGGAAATCTGAAACAATTGCAACTCATAGTCAACCCGACAGCTTCTATAGATTTATGAGATTATGTATATAAATAAGAGTGAATTGTTGATAGATTCTATACTAGCAAACATGAAAAAATTGTTCAGAAATTTGGACACAAAAATTAAAGTTAATTCATATATAGAGATTAGAGAGACTATTCCTCGTAAAAATAACTCAAATTAAAATGAACATCGCAAGCATTGTGGCAGCGCTGGTGATTCTTACCACCCCTACCGCCGAAGAAAATGTTTTGTCACAAGTTGCTCCGACGAGCAACGGTGGGGATGTAACATCCTGCCACCAAGTACACCACCACCACGTCCACCATCAGTCATCACTATCACCACCATCACAACGATGTTAGCCGTTGTGATCCTCCAAAGCATGCACCATCACCATCTCCACATGCTCCGGGTGCACCATCACCATCTCCACATGCACCCCCCTCATCATGGTAGCGAAGCACGATCGCAACAATTAAGGAATGATTGAAAATTGATGATTTGATTTGATTCGTATTTTAATTATAATTGTTATTTTCTATTTCAGTACTATAAGCCGACGATAGTGTTGGGTCTTGAATTAGGGTTTCTTGAGGTTTATCCTACTATTAATAGGGAGTGTTCTTCATTGTAAGGGGTACGTGGTGATTTGATTAATAAAAAAACGAGAGTTTATCTCAGCATCTCTTTTACGGCATTCTGTGTGAATCAACGTATTCGAGTTTGATCACTTTTCCGGGCATTCGTATAATCAACAGATAGTGTTCTTTCGTATATTTATCTTTATTTATATGCTTCCTCCGCTGCATCAGTTGGTATGTAGAGTCCAGTCAACGCTCCTAATATGTTGATTCACATTGATCAAGCCACTATGGATGTCTTCAGATACATATGATGATGTCAACTTGGACTATGAGGGTCCACCAAATTTCTTACTAGCTAGTTGAAAATTCATGAGCTTATTTTAATTGTTTAATGTATGAATGGAGAGATGAAGCATGTTTTTTGTGCATGCTGAATTTCCTTAATTTGCTTGAAATTATTCGCATTTTTTGACTCACACAAATTTCATTCGGCTCGATTCAATTTCTCTAAAATTTGGTTCAGTTTCGATTTTATATAAAAACAATTACGCTAATTCGTGTCGATCGAAATATTACCAAAACTGACTGAATTAATCGACCCCTTTTGCAACATTAGTGCACTATGTCACGTATCACCATTGTTATTTTAACAAGGGCTTACTGAGCACAAAGAATTGTCAAAAAAGAAAAAAATCCTCTCTAATGCTTAATAGAGGAGTTTTTCGGTCTCAATATGTAGGGCATCTCCAATGCTAGTGATGAATTTTGGTTTTTAAGTTTGCCACATGTGTGCCACCACAAAAGTTTTCTACTCCTATCTCAAAAAACTTCTACTCTCTCCAATGCAATCTACCTTAAAAGTGGGTCCCACTCTCCAATTGTATATATTTTTCTCTTCACATTTTTTCTTTCATTCATTATTTTTATTTTATAATTTAAGTATGACTATAATTTATACTCCCTCTATTTTTTTTAAAAAAATGTTACTTTAATTTTTTTAATTATTTTTAAAACAAGTGTCACTTTAAAAAAAAAATCTTTAATTTTGAGTATTTTACCCTTATTCATTTATAACAAATATTTTTCATAAATATTGTTTATAGCAAAATTTATTTAATTTATAAATGTTAGCTACATTCTTGACCCCAAAATTATTTATTATATAACATAAATATTGTTTGTACCAAACATGTCTGCTATTTGGTTTGTCAATCATTCAAAATATACCACTAGCTTTGTAAATTCTTCATGAATTCTTGAACTTGTTTACTTGATTTTAATTTTTAAATTTTTTTTTTTTACTATTATATATAAAAATAAAATAATGTTAATATATTTTTTGACAAAATATTATTGAAATAATACAAAGAGTACAACATAAAAAATACATTAATTGTAAATACAATGAAAATATAAATTATAAAAAAAATAAGAAAAAAATTGTTTGGGACCACTTGAAATGGGGTAGAAGTTCTTCTACCCCATTTCTCCTCTCTCCCCCACATCATCTCTCCCCCAATCCCTTCTACCCTTCATTTGAGTTTTGAGTAGCAATTCACATGGGATTTCTACCCCATTGGAGATGCCCTTAACGAGGGTATTTGTTGTAAGTGATATATTTTTCAAGTGAAATAAATTTTGATAAATTATTTTGCCCACTTTAATAATCTAGGTAATATGACTCGCCTTATATCGCGAGCCCGTGAGGGTATGTTGCCGTATAGAAAAATAAATATACAAACATTGGGTGACTGGGATCGAACCCATGCATCGGACACACATAAATAAATCTCACATATGTAGTCTTAGATTTCACCTTATGTCTTATTATTCAGTTTATTAATATGTGTCATGTTAAACAATAATTAACGTCTTATAATAGTAAAAATATACATGTTAAAAATCCATAGAATAAAATCCAAAGTAAAATGAATTGATCTAAGAACATAAAAGATCTTAAAAGGATGATTCAATGGGAGAAAAAAAAGAAGGTATTAGGCCTATCACACCTAGGGGTGTGCAAAGTATGATTCAAATCGATCAAACCAAACCATTAAATATAATTTGGTTTTTGGTTTACGATTTGGTTTATAGTTTTAAGAATTTTTAGTATGGTTCGATTTACGGTTTTCACTAATGAAAAAATTGAAAATATCAATTCAAACCAAATCGAACTAATATTATATATATATATTATAAATAAATATTATATATTACTCCCTCCGTCCATGAAATGTAGTCTCATTTGCCTCATATTCTTTGTCCACCAAATGTAGTCTCATACACTTTATGAAAACCATCACCACTCAATCATCACTTAATTACTCAATTTGCCATCAACTTTATTCACAATGGACCACACAATACCCTATAATATCCTTACTTTATCTACATTTTTCTTAAAACTTGTGTCCACCCCCCATGGGACTACATTTGGTAGATGGAGGGAGTATATATTTTATTTACGATTTTATTTTAATACTATTATTACTCAAATTCACAAATACTGGATTAATAATATTAAACTAATAAGGCAAATAAACAATAATCCAATTTTTTAACTTCCAAATTCAGAACCAGAAACTCTAGCCTGTTTTTCTTCTGTTTTGCGACTTGTGCCTCTATGTGCTCAGTTTTTCTTCAGCGTTTTGTCTCAAATTTTCTAGTTATATGAAAACTAAGGAGTGTAATGAATATGAAATCTTGAAGAAGATAAAAGTTTGTTGTTTCTTTTTGTGATTATTTAATTGTCTTTTGTGTTCAAATTTCAATGACTAGTTTTTGAACCTTATGATATCATTTTGCTATTCGAATTATATTTCATATTTTTTAGATTTTATTTTTTCTATTAATATTGCGTTTTACATGTTTATTAATTATTGTGTAGAGAAAAAAGAGCAAAAATACGGTTTGATCAAAATCGACCGAACCGACCGCAATATTATGATTTCAAACTGAACGATTTTTATAAATACAATTTATTTTACAGTTTAAAAAAAAGATTTATACTTTAATTTACGATTTACGGGTGGTTTGATTAACCAAACAGCTCATTGCATACCCCTCATTCGGACCATGTCGCTAAGCCATATACAGCCGGAATTATACCGGCCCAACCCAAGTAGTTCTGGGCTAATCGTCCAGTTTTCGAAATATTAAAGGATAACTTGTCAAATATTTTAAAATCCGAAGGTATTCTAGAAAGAAAAAAAAAAATCAAAGTTACAAATAGCTTAAGATCTAAATTAGGTTAAATTTGTTTTAATATGTGAAGGGAATTTTTCTATTATCATCCTTAAATTCTGAAACTTGATTTAATTGGTAGATGAATCAAAATTCATGTACTAGTTTGAAAAAAATATGGAGTTGATTATTGAAAAAATATATTTAATTTACGTTCTATCTTGAAAAATTCATAAGAAATTACACCGTCTTACACCAATATCTGTCCAAATTTTGGATGATATATGGCTCGTTTGATCCCCTTCTGTGAAAGAAAATTAATGTTGAAGTATTTTATAAAATTCGTGGATTTCTGATACACAGAACAAGCGAAAAATAAAATTTATGCAATATTTTTATTCAAAATAATGACGGGTAAAAAGAAATATTGTGGTTTAAAAAAAATATGGCGCGTAGATAGACTAGCCGGTTGCATTTCATTTTCCTGGCCCATTAGAAATCGCACAACTATTTGGGCCCAAATGTTCGTTCTCAAAAAATCATTTTTTTTATTTTTATTTTTTTATAATTAAATATTTAGGATATGTATTGCTTTATCTTCTCTATTCATTCATTATGAACGGTTATTTAAAATATTTTAAAAATATATTGTTAATTAAAATAAATTTAAAAATTTATACATGTCCAAATCTAGTTCTGTCAAGAAATTAGGGGATGTTTCTTTTGGGCTTTGGGTGGTTTTAAAAACCAGATTTTTGAAATCTTGGTTTTTGAAATCCCGATGAATAGTAATATGAGTGTTTCTTTTGGGTTTTGGAATAGTGAAGGATTTAACTTTATGTCAAATCAAGTTGTAAGATTGAATGAGTTTGTATTATTATATTATTGTTTGGTGAGATTATAATGATTAGTTGATTAAATGTATTATATTATTGTATTATTATATTATTATAGTATTATTATATTATTGTTGAAAAAGAATATAATGATTGGAGTAATATTATATGGATATAACTTTATATCAAATCAATATGTTTGATAAGGGTGATTTTGAGTGGATTTTGAAAACCGATTTTTAAATCCCAAAGTAAAATGGATTTTGGATCTTGAAATCCAAAACCTGATTTTTAAAACAAAAAAGAAACATTCCCTTAGTGAATTGTAAGAAGATGATTCTAAATATTTGTTACTATAAAATTAAAATATACTGAACTACTAACAGAGTAAAACAATTAATGCACAATGTAATTAGTGTGTACTAGTTTTTGCTTTTGATATTGACATGACTTGTTGAAATCATTTTATCAAACTGAAATAAAATTTATAACTCATACACAAAAATTAATATGACACCATATCATACATATAAAAATGTGATCTCCTAAAATTTTTTGTGATATTTTTAGAAATTAAATATCATCAAAACTAACAAAAATACGTAGAACGTCTAGTGCATACAAACACTTGTTCAAAATCAAATAAGTACCGTTAACGACGTTCCTACCCCTATTCGGACAGCCTTGACTCGTTTTACGGAGAAACGTCTTAGCTCCAGAATGTCAAATCTCGGACAACGCTAACAATGAATTCGAGGTTATAGCCTACACGAACTACACTATCAACCCATCGAAAGGGCTTGTCAATAATTTCACATGTGTCTCAAAGTTAAAGGGCAGTTGGAGCGATGCATTTAACCTCCATAGTCCTTCACCCAATTTCAGATCCCTTGATTTGATCATTTTTTCGAAATTTTTAATCGCTTTTATTGCTAGGTCGTATTTAGGGGTGTGCCATTTTTCAATGGCACCCTAGCCTCTGATTCGGCTAGTAAACTTATGATTTTGATCTTTTCTTTCCTTTTTAATCCAAAACCCCTTTTATTATCAAATTCAAATAAGGACAACAAATGTGAAAATCAGAAAGTGTATTGCTGCGCATAATTGATTAATCCCACAAAGAGGGTATATAATATATACATTGTACATCCAATGTAAATAAGGAAATGAATTAACCTAATGTGATGGACTTTATATGATAGCCTCTATATACAAATAATGATGGACCCAAATTAAATAAAACATATCTCCCGTAATAATATGTGCCTAGCTGTATTATTATTTCAATGAATGAAACTTGTATTTTTTTTTGGTATAATAAGATTGTGTGTGCATATTATATGGAGTACTTCCCATCAATGATATGGGCTAATGTTGGGCTACCTTTACTTGCCACTTCTATTTATTTGTAGTACTTCGTATATATTAACCGGGTTCCGCCACCCACAACTTTTAAATTTGTATATGTTGGTCACGATTTAATCTATTTTTATGTTCATTATAATATAATTTTAAAACTTTAATATTTTAAAAATAAATTAAAGATACTGTAAAATAGATGAAATCAGTAAAAAAAATTGTTTGATATTTTAAATTACATAAAAAAAATTGTGCAATTTTTAAACGAGGAGAAAATCTTGTGTACTCCCTCATCTTTTAAAAATTCATAACTTTCATGGGCACAAGTTTTAATATATGAATTGTTCAGAAGTATTATGAAAAGATAAATGTGGGGTAGTAAAAAAATTTCAACTTTATGGATAGTAAAGATATTTTTTAGTGTCAATAAAGTAATGACATTTTTTATGTAATATTGAAATAATTTTAGAGAATGGCTAAAATATTCTTTTACTATATATTTTAATTAAGTAAGGGACACCAAGAATGACATATTCATTAAGTAGAAACGGAGGAAGTAACATTTTTAAACCAAAGAAAAAATAAAAAAAATTGTGCAATTAACCCGTATCTTAATTCTTAACCTAGTTAATTGACCCGTCAACAAAAAAAAAAAAAAAAAAACTAAACTAGTTAATTGAAATTTGATTCCTCTTAACATGAGAAGGTCTCATTAAAATTTGTCATATATTGATAGATCAATTTAACATTATAAATTTATAATCCATGCTGATTGGCCGGCAAATATTGTAATTAAACAATTGCGTGTTATTGCTAACTTTATTTTCCATCAAGAATCACGTCCACATGATCATTTGAGCAGCTGTCTCAAACATTGTAAAACACGTATGCACACACTTAGCTAGCTACGGTGTTTTTTTGTTTTTTTTTCAAAAACACTGGCAACGCTTGCTTTTAAGTTTTAAAAATAAGAATTTCACATTTGAATTTTAAAATATACGGAGTATTATAGTTCGTGATTAGGGTGGAGTTGGCTTTCAGCTGAATTTGAACTTAAGACGCTGACATGTGAGTGTGAGCCAAAAACCATAAATATCATGAACCTAAGTATGTTTTAATTAGTTCAAACTTGTAAAAAAATTCACTTCAAAACTAGAATAACAAAGTGGGCCGATTCATGCCAATAATAGATGGAGCAATTAATTGAGTTAACTTTGCACGTATCAGATTGTGTAAGAAACTAACTGACACCCTAAATCATTAAATCCCACAACACACATGCATGTACAGTTTTGTCCACAAATTCTGAAAATTTTGTCACTTTCATAGGCTCTTAATTTGGGGCATTACGTTTATACATTCATTAAATTTATTCATAATTATATTTTAGTTATTAATTCATATCTTTAATCAGTTTGACTTATGTTAAACAATTTTACTACATAAATTCACCATTATAATTATTACTTTAGAATTTTTATTTTTTTGGTCGATACTTTAGAATATATATAACAACTAAAAGAGTTAGTGTGCATCAGTTGTGTAGTAAAACTGGCATAATTGATAAAATGTGATACTAATTTTAATTAAGACACATAAATTAATATAATTGAATAATATTAATTTATACAAAACAATCACAAGTAAATAAATTCAACTTCAGCTTTGGCGGAAACATGATACTAATTTTAAGTGAAAAACATAGTAAGTGCATATGAGATTTGATGTGAATTTCTCTTGAAGCAATAACATGTTGGTCTAGTCTAAATTGATTTGTTTATGTCAATAAGCCCCAATTGCTATCGTAGGAATTAGAAATGATTTTTTTTTTTTGCATTCTTTCGCATACTTATATTTATTATTGTAATTTCTTTGATTTTGATAGTTTTTGCGATTCCATGGATTATACCTATTCATACAAAATTTTCGACGATTTCCGCTCGTTAATATTCATAATCCAATAAGCATATTTTGAGTTGTTACGAAAAATGGAATCTTCAATAACTAAGTACAAAAGATTTATATATATGAGAACTCAATGTTTTAATAAAAATAATAAATAATATATATAGATGTAAATAAATTGTAGGATAAATTGATATAATACTTTGTCTTAAAATAAATGTATATAATAATTCGGTTGGTGTTAATTAAGGATGAAAAGAATTTTGAGAAAATTGGAAATGTTGTGCATAAGAATGATGAAAAATGAGAACGAAACAGGTGTTAAGCGGAGAAGGGCTCCACCTCAAATTGGGGGAGGAGGAGGAGGAGTTGTACACGTGACAAACAATTGTGCTGGCACATGCCACACACGCCACTCTCCAGCTTACAAGTTACAACTCATTTCACTGATCAGTACGTCTACTGGTCGAACCTTAAATTTGTGGAAATATATATATTTTTTAATTATCATGACCACGAAAATTAGATATATCTAGAAAATATTCGAAATTTTCATTCATAGACCCGTGTAATAATTTTATTATCCATATTAATTTATATTATCTATTAAATTAAATTATTTTTTGTATGCAATTGAATATAAATAATCAATCTTTTAAGTAAGCAAAAAATTGATAAAATGTTATCTTAATTGAAAATTTGAAAAGTAATTTGTATAGCAAAATAGCAAATGATATTATACATATCATATATTTAGAAAAAGGAATAAAGAATTATAACTTTTTATTAATAAAAAAAAGTTAATATATAAAATTATAAATTTCTGAAAACTTTACAATATATCTATTGTACATTTACATATTTTTCCATTTAAATTAAGATAAAAAAAAATAATAATATGAATTTGTATTTCATTTTTTATTGTATTATTGAATTAATATATGAGTAAGAATTATGATCAATGGATTTTTTTAAAGTAAATTAATCAAGACAACCCCTATGAAATTTTAATTGAATTACAACAAGTTACATATTTATATAAGTAGTTATGTTTACTTGAGTACAATTTAATCTTATTAAAATTTTATCCGGGGTAGTTCTAGAACTTTCAAAAATTAACTTAGTTGAGTTCGAGTCAAATTGAAGAATCGAATAATTCAAACTACAGTTTTTCATTTTATTATTTTAGTTCGGTATTCACAAATTTATATAAATATTACATTTTTTAAATGAAATATTTAAAATGTAGTAGAAATTTGGAGTTTTACGAAATTAAACAGAAACGCATGTGTAGCTCGCGCCTCTAACATAATCTCATGTTGGAGGCGCGCTTCACCCCCTGAAATATACAATCCAATATATATAAATCTGTCGGCATTCGTGAAAGTTAAACTTTTTTTTTTTGAACAAAAAAGTTACTCCACCACTATTAACAACTATTTATATCTTTTTTATTTCTTTATTTACATTTTTTCTCTTTCATCAGATTTCATTACTCACTAATCACTATTAAAAAATTATACGTCAAATGTAAATGAGCAACTATCGAAGCGACCGAGGGTTTTAGTATTTGTTTTAGTTCACAATACCCATCTATTGGCAGAAATTAATACAGTCCACTAATTATGTCCAAGAAAAGCAAGGGAATAACTAGCTAGTATCAGTCCCTTCTCTGAAATTTTGATTATGATTTAATTAATTAATGTAGTTAGAAGTGATAAAGAGTAAAAGATTGATCAGATGATTAATAGACAGGGTAGTGCCCACTAACATGCATCAAATTGAAATTAAGGAATCCCTAATTAATTAAGTGGGCACATGGGAGTTTAGTCTTAAAAATGACTCACTCAGCTAAGTCACTAACTCCTAACCCCACACCACACCTCTTTGTTTGTGTGATTAGATGAATATATTGATTATTAACTTTAATTAATTACATAAATTAATTGCAAAATTATTATGTTGATTAAATCCATGACATGATGGTTCAACTATAATACATACTGATCAAGAGGTTATACTTTTTTTTTGGTCGGTATCATGAGGTTATACTTTACCTAATTAGTTGTACCTTTAGGTTTTCATTTTTTCTTTTAAACTAATTAATTTGCCTGTTAATCAAATTTTATATTTTTTTAAACAAATTGTATCAGGTCTTTATCTCAGGACTACTATTTTTAATAATTGAAATACTTATCTCCAATTTCAATATTAGCAATACATTCCAAGTGTCTCTTAAAAAAAATGACAACTGACGAAATCTAAACCAATTAAGTTATATGTATATATGTAGATATAATATAATTATATAATAACATGTTTAACAACTAAAATAAATTAAATAAATATATCCCGAAAATAGTAACTAAATTTTGCATACCAAAATTTTTGCTAAAAATAGGAACATAAAATATAAAAAAACTCTTAATATACTAATTCTTAAATTTGAAAAACTTTTTTCGTTCTAATTATTAACTTTCTAAAAATATTTTTAAAAAGTACTATTGAATACCTTAAAGTTTGCTAAAAATAGAAATATATATATACATATAACTATTAATCTACTATCTCTTGAATTTACCAAACATTTAGCATTCTAACGATTAACTTTTTAAAAAATATTTAAGAAAATACATTAATATAACTATAGTAAAAACTAAAAACTAACATCATATATGTAGACCAAACAATTCTGGCGCCTTTAAAAAAAAGCATGTAAAAGGCAAAAAAATAAATAAATAAACACATTGTTATTAAAAATTTGTGGACTACAATTCTCATTCATCTCTTAATTTTCCTCCCTAAAAATATGAACTTAATTTGTGATTTATTTTAAATTTTTACCACACAATTTGGTAGAAGAATTTGACCAACCATTTAATTTTATCTAACTAATGAATTTTAATTCATTAGTTAGTTAATTGAATCAATTTTCTATATAAAGATTCATTAGTTAGTTAATAACAATTCAATCAATTGACTGTCAAAAAAAAAAAAAAAAAACAATTCAATCAATTTTCTATTACTAAAATTCATTAGTTAGTTAATAACAAGTTCAAAATTTGAAGGTACAAAAAATTTATGAAGGATCAATTCGATCATATAAAGATTTGATCTGTCTTCAATTAAGATCCCGTTCGTAGATAGTGTAATTGATCCCCGAACTTTGATCATATATCGAAACTTCATAAAAGAAAAAAATGGTGATCAAGAAAGGTACAAGTGAAGTGAGATAATCCATTAAAGATAGAAAAAACAGGTTAGAATTGCATATATTTTAAGGGGACCTAAAATGGGGATACAGATAGATAAGGCTGGGTTTGGCTCTTACTAACCCATCATTCATTCCTATCCATTAATTTATTTTACTCCACTTTCAGTTCAAATTGCCAACAAATGCTCATCTAACCTGGTTTTTATTTTGCTTTTTCTGTAATAAAACCAAATCAAATAAAACAACACAACCTAATCCACTACATACTTTTGGTTAATCCACTATATACTTTGTTCTCCCTTTTTCATTCAATAACCTTTTCTCTCTTCTTTAAATACTTTCACAAAATTTTCTTTTTTAATTTAGTATTCAAATTGTATCTTTTTTAATTAAAAATTATCATAGAAACACTAAAACAATGTCGTTTTTAGTATGGGGTGTCAGTCATTCCACCAAAATATAACAAAGCACGTATACTAAAAATAGTGTAGTTTTAATATATTTTTTTTACTATTTAAAAAAAAATACAATTTAAATACATATAAAACAAAATAAAAAGATTGTGTGACCATATTAAAAAAAGATAAAAAAATTATAAAACGAATTTAGTTATAATCCCTCTCTCTCCCTCTAGGGTGCTAGAGCATAAAGCTTTATCCTCTCACCCTCTCTCCACCAAAAATTTAAATTATACTTACATAATATTCTATCCACGCAATGAAACACAAAATATGAAATAAATAATTTCATTTAGGGTGTCTTTTGTAATTGCTTCAGTCTCATATATAATCCTTTTATTTTTATTGAGAACATTAATTTTCCACACGACACGAATCCAACACGAAGAATTGTAGATTAGTGATTGGCCTTATCGTGTCAACTCGATAATGACATGAAAATTTCGTTTCGACCCGTTAAGCATGATAAAATTAACATGTAACTCATTAACCAGTTAATAACTTGTTATTTATCTGATACAACAGACTTGATAATAATACAATATTTTTTTAATATTTAAATGCAATTTTAAATTTATTTATTTTTCAATCGTGTCGTTATCGTATCGTGTCACGTCGACACGATGAATATGGTGTTGTTATCATGTCATTTCGACATGAAAATTATCGTGTTCGTGTCGACACATGTCCTTATTAATCGCGTCAACACGAAACACAACAAGATAATACGATTTGTCGGATCTAATTTAAACCTATTGTATATACCATGTATGTATATTCCTGCAGTAAGAAATAACACTACACTACTGCAATAAATTAAATAATCAGAAACGAATATGGCTTCGAAATTTATAATTTATATTTGGGAAAAAAGAAAAATATAGAAAATGATTCATGCCACTTTTCGTGAATGAAAGACTACCCTGAATAGTAACCACTTACTCAAAATGTGGCTTTGCCTCTCTCTTCTCCTCCAAACCATTATAACAAACAATAAATAAACAATAATGAATTATGTGACTTACTCTATAATTTTATAATTACCGAAAAAAAAAAACAGAGAAAATTATTACTAGTAAGAAATAATTATTCACATTGATCCAATTGTCAACCCCCAATCTAATAGTGGCAATCCACGGCGGAGAAGACAAGATGCGTCGCCGGAAACTGATCTTCGGGCGGCGCCGGAAGGTTGAGATCCAATGCCAACATGTTTCTCTGCTTCTCATGCGACGACGACGTCGTATCGTTGTTACATATTCTGGTAGTGGTAGTTGCTGCTGCTCTATGCCTTCTCATGTGCCCGCCTAGTGCCTGACCCGACCCGAATTCGGACCCGCAGATTGAGCATTCGTGATTTTTGGACTTGTTGTACTCTGTATTTGAAGGTAATTTCACACCTTCGTTCAGCGGCGGCGGTGAGGAAATTTTCCGAGCGTCGTCTGCGGTGGTTTTAGGCCTCTTGTGGCTGGCGCGGTGGCCGCCCAAGGCTTGGAAGGAGGGGAAAGTTCGGGTGCACGTTTTGCACTCGTACACGTAGGCGGGGGTCGGGTCGGGTTGTGGAGGGGAGTAGCCACGTGCGAGGAGAATGAGACAGTGGGCCATGTCCTCGTCTTCTTCTGTAGTTGTGGAGGTGGTGGGGGAGGAATCGGCGCCGCCGCCGGTGGAGGAGGTGGGCCTACGGCGTTTGGCGCGCTTTCCTTTAAGGATGATCTGATCAGTAGAAAAGTCTTCCATAAATTCCAATTTCATCATATCTAGTTAGCTCAAAAGACGAAATTGAAGGTGAAATTGGAAAGACAAGTGTAGTAGTGAGTGGAAGTGGAGAGAGAGAGAGAAGCTTTGAATGAGATAGTGAGGCCTGTTACATATATCTATATATATATAGAAATAAAATAGTATAGAAAGAGTAGTGACGTTAAGGCCGCCCCGTGAAAAGTTTAGCATGGAGTAGCTTAAACCAACCAATCTTGTTGCTTCAGTTTCCAACTACAATACAAAGCAAATCAAAAGCCATACACAATACGTGACTAAATTCTATTACTCTACTTTTTTTTTTAATGAGTCGATATCCGGTCGAATGATCAACTAATTTAATTTGGATGACCAATTTCACCGTCCACTTACGGAGACTCCATTTAAAGTCAGAGCAAAATTTTATATGAACTGATGACACTTTAAAAATTTCGAACCTGAAATCTAGAGTCAATTTTACATATATGACCACTAGGCCAACTACAATTGTTATTGCTTTTTACATCAATGGTGTGATTAATTTGTGGATAATTAATACAAGGTGTAGCATGATATCCATCACTTTCAAATTTAATCGTACTTCTTAATTTTCTTTTCAAGGCTCTACAACAAACATATAACTAACTTTTTTATTAGAACTAGATCATGTTTGATAGTTTAGATTAAACCTAAATTAACTATATATCATTTTTATTGGTTATTTGATAACTTAGATTAATTAAGGATAGATTATGTTTTAAAATTTATAAAGTTTAGATATCATTCTAATCTTAGATAATCAATCTTTGCTATCAAATATAAACATGCCCCTAGAGTTCACGTACAGTTTTGATATATGTCAGA
The DNA here is from genome assembly GCA_963675135.1 of Galeopsis tetrahit. Classification (NCBI taxonomy): domain Eukaryota; kingdom Viridiplantae; phylum Streptophyta; class Magnoliopsida; order Lamiales; family Lamiaceae; genus Galeopsis; species Galeopsis tetrahit. The sequence continues at coordinate 64,847,292 of OY776122.1, read as the reverse complement.
ATTATAGATTTTGAGATGAGTCAGCATTACATTTTACTCAAGAGCTTTAGATTTATAAATAACTAGGAGTGGCAACGGGGCGGGGCGGGGCCGGTTTATGCCTCCTCCGTCCCCGGCCCCGACGGGGAATTTTTGTCCCCGAACCCGACCCGAACCCCGATGGGGAAACTTTTAAAATTCCCATCCCCGCCCCGATCGGTATCGGGTTTCCCCGACCCCGACCCGAAAACCGAATTATTTATTTAATTATTATTTTTCTATTTTAATAATTATTATACCTCTCTAAAAAAAATTATTATATTATTAAAAATTAATTATGTTATAAAACTATTTATTAAAAAAACATTTAAAAGAAAAAAACAAAAATATATATAGATATATGTGCATACATAAATATAAAAAAATATGTATATAATGTATATCGGGACGGTTTCGGGGCGGGGCGCGGGGCGGATCACCACGGGTTCGGTATAAATTGCCATCCCTATAAATAACTAATCGACTGTTATTATCTGTTATACAATTATCAAACTTAATTAATACAAGTGCTAAAAAGTTGTAAGTTGTATAGTTTATACTCATTTTATATTTAATATTTTTTGCCTTAGGACATATAACTCCCATTAGTCGAGTCATGTGACGTCGATCAACTTCTCTTAATCTCCTCCATTATCAAATTAGTACTGTTGGCAACTGATCATAGTTTAATAGTTCTCCATCAAACTTTGTCCTAGTCAGTTTTTTCTCAATTAATTGAATACTTATAAGGATAAAAATAAATTCTATATATTGACCCAGTTGCATGTCTATACATGACCAGTTGTTCTATTACATTAATGATTTTGGCATCCAATCAAAACTATATATTTTATTATATCCTAGAGTGTCATTTTTATGGGCAGTAAAATTACAAAATAATTTTCAATGTACGATGTGTGTAGTAATATGATAAAATATATAGGAGATATATGAAGTATTATGTATATATAACACACAGACATATATGATTCAAATTAAATGTGCAATACAAGACTTCCAATTTAAAATGTGTATGTATACTCCATATATAGATATTCATTCAATTAAAGCATTATTAATTATGCTTAACGATTTAGAAGCCAACCACACATTTTAATTATCTTTAAAAGTAGAAAGTTATGATCATGTTAGGGTGTAATTAAGAATAAGAATTATAATTAATATGATCAATGAAGGTTGGCGATAAGTTTAATTACAAGTCAATTTCAAATTAATAATGAATATGCAAATGTATATTATGTTGAGTTCTGTAGCTCGTCTCCTTTGCCAGCGAAATAGAGAGAGAGAGAGAAGGAAGGGGTTTGCACGTTAAAGGCATGCTCCACCTCACTCAGTACTCCATGTCTTCTTAAACTTAAAGAAAAGAATACGTACACTCTTCTCTAGAGAGAGAATATTACAAACAATGTAGATTCGGTTGGCTTTCAAGCAAAACCCATCAACTATATATATATTCCTTGTCATCACAATTTTTAATTTTTGGGTCTCCACTACTTACCCACTACATATATATATATGTTGAGGTAAATCATGAAACTTACCAAAATAATTTTTTATTTTATTTTAACTCCAGGTTAATGTTAGATACCCAATATACATTAATACACTATAAAAAAAATTGAGTTTTACTGACGAAATCAGTTCATTATAACTACTCTAACTAAAAGTTTTTAATAATAAAAAATTACTGTAACTTTTAATGACAAGTCCAGTAATTAAAAAAATTTAGCTAGAGAAACTAAACTCAATTAATATCTACAAGACTTACATATAAATACTTAATTCTTGATCCTTTGGTGTTTACTAAGAAATTTTAACAATACAAAGTAGTTTTTCTTTTTTAATAGTGTAAAACTCTTGAGCATGTGTTGTTATTATTCAACTTGAAGTAACACTTGTTATATATTGATAGGATATTAAAAGTAGGATTAAATTTAAATAAATGCAATTTGTAATAAAAGTATTTGGTGATGAAAACTAGGTACAAAAGATAATCCCTGGAGAGGGCCACACAAGGGTTGTATGAAAAAGACTGGTGTAGGGACAGTTGAGGGCACACTCAAGAGACTAGTGATGGAGTGGAAAAGATTGTAAAGAGTGTGTGCACCATAAGGGTAACTGTCGTATGGACACTTTTGTGACTTGTCACTATTATTAATTCACTAATTTTAAACATCTACTAGTATAATTTAATTAGGTCCGTTTTTATAGATATGTTGAGATTTCTATTGTCAGACCCGATATTTCAACCGATCCGGAATAAATGAGATGTTGGCCTTGAAATGTACGGTTCCATTACAACTAATGTGCAATGAGTTTATTGGTGGAAGTAATTGTTTGGACAACTAACAGTTATCAGTTAACTCTTGTGAAACCAACAACAATGAATGGCCTGTTGCCAGGTACTTTTCTGCGTTGCCTACAAGAGCAAATTAAGGAAAAGACTCCATTCTTTTTCCTTTTTTTTTCAAAATGTGGACCCCACCCCCTTAGAATAATACTAGTGTAGAATAAAAGCATAACTGAAAGTTTATTGTTTACAGGGAGTTCAATTCATAAAAAAAAAAAAAAAAAAAAAAAAAAATTCATCTCAACTATACTTTAATAAATAAATAAAAAGAATATTTATACACTCACCAACACGTGTTATTTATTCACACGTACTATAAAATATAAATTGAATGCGAAATATGAAATAAATAATTTCATTCGATTTACATGTAAACTTGTAGGAAATTTATTGTAAGTTTCCCAAAAAATTGAACCCTGAACTTAAACTATCGACTAGTTAAAATTTTAATAGGACAAGTTGTTGCTCAAAAAAAGAATTTAGAAATGAAGAGAGGATGGATGAGTTGTGAAAAGATCAATTGGACATTATGAGTTGTTCAAAACAATATATACTCTTTTGTTATTTTGATAGTAAATATTCAATATGATTCTAGAAGATCCAGTTTCATTCAAGTAACGGATTCTAACGCGCCAACTGAAAGGATCTTCTGATCAATCCAGAGATAATTTAGATTCCATTAGTAATGAGGATTCAGAATATCACATATTGATCAATCAAAGAGAGATTAAACCACTAAAAAAAGATTAATTCTTTGGGATCCTTCCTTGATAGAATCAGACCGATTCCCGAAATGCCTTCCTGGATATTCCTCAATGTCCTAGCTATTCACGAAACGTGAGAATCTACTTTAAGAAGAAATCCAAGAATTTCTTGGGAATCCTAAAAGATCGCTTCGTTCTTTTTTCTCTGATAGATGGTTAATTAGTTTCAACGTCCCACTAAAAGTTAAACATTCTTTTTTTTGTCATCACACAATATAATTATATAATATCTCTTTGTACCTTTTATAAGTACTTCTCTCTGGTTTTTTCTATTTTATATCTCTCTTTAGCGTAGTTATCCACTTAATACTAATGTAAAAAATAAATGAACAACTTTTGAAGAGACGGGGGATTAAGTTAATAGTGTTAAGTGAAATCAAATAATATCATTAAAAATATGCACTAGTTACACGGTGAAATTGATGTGTGTTAAGAGTATTTGTCAAGTTATAAAGACCAAGTGTCTGGTTCTTTCATGTGTGTATATCATATATAATTCTTAACAAAATAAAGTTTCCACTCTTTGAAAAGTTAAAAGAAGGCTATATAATGTCAAATTGTCAACGTGTATTAAGTGCATTACACTATGTAAATTAATATGACCGAGTGTATTACCGTTTTTAGTGGAGTATTAAATAAAATTAGAAGTCAAATCTTTTGGGAAGCGAATATTATTCTGTATTAACAACTACTCCCTCCGTCCCGGAGGAACTTGCACCCATTGATCGGCACACATTTTAAGAAATGTGTAATGATTGATGTTTTGAATGGTAGTTTTGTAAACTTTTATGAATAAAGTAAAGTAAAAAGTAGATTGAGCTTGGAAAAGTAATGACATATGTGTAAATATGAGTATATTTCAAGGGTGGGGGTTGTGAAGATATTTCCTTTTATGGAGTGTGCAAATTGGTATGGAACATCCATATTTGAAAAGTGTGCAAATTTCCGTGGAACGGAGGGAGTACTACATTAAACGTGGACTTGCTATTAGATTAAATAATTTGAAATAAAAGAAATATCGAATAGACATTCCAGAGTCCTACGGATCAAAGTTCATCATTGATTAAAATAAATTTAAAAAAAATCTAACTGAATTAGTCGATAAAATATTTAAATTGAAATTCATCACACAACCACTCTAAGTCTCTAGCAAGTAGCATCCCATCATCTATACAAAATTTTAATTTTAAAAATGTGGTTTCTATACATAATTTTTAATTTTTCGGAATATTTGTACAGAATATAAAATCTTTAAATAGTTAAATTGGAATAAAGAAGAGTATAATATTAAAAATGCTTTAGATTATGTAATAATGTATACCAAGTATTGCGGAAGACAGAAAGCATTAGAAGAAGAAGCAAGCTAAGAGGCGCCGAAAGATGATTCTTAGCGTAACAAATTCAGGTCAAGTTTGGTTGGGTGTGTCAATATATATATCGTCTATAATATTTATTATATATACTTTTACATATTTATTTTGATCTAATTAATCAATGGTTTAATAGTATTGTATTTGATATTTATAATCGATATGGACAAGGGATGACAATGGAGCGCTCATTCTATAAACAGGGTGGAGCAGGGCGACTCGTACACGATACAAGCGAAAAGACATCAAATAGTACGGATCAGGGCGGGCTGGGGCTGAGTTTGTTAAGTTAGCATTCTTCCTAAGCACACTCATAGCTACAATTATTTATTGTTACTTGAGCGTTGTACATTTTCGTCAACTCTATTACTCATAGAATACAAGCTAGCACACTAAATCTGTGGAACATATTTAAGCGCAATTTAATTTTGTCACATTACTACATGTTACTTATGTCGTAACCCTTGTCTTAATAACTTGGGACAGATACCACATTGATTGCAGTCGTGGTCCAAAACTATATTGCTTATAAGTTATTCAAATTACCTCCGGGAAATTATATTTTCATTCAACAACTATATTTATTTATATTAATTCTTAATTGTGACTCAAAGGTCATTATTTTTTAGTATTATTTAATTTATAGGAGTGCAAGGCAGTATGTGTTCACACTCTCCAATTAGAGATGTTAATTGTGATTTAGAGGCGTCACATTCAAATTACCCCCTTTTACTTTATATATGTTGCAGTAAAACGCTGGAAACGCATTGTGAAAGTTGCAAGTTAATTGTTGTGTTTAACCACTTTCCTCTCCAAAAACATACCAAATAATCTATTCTAAAGTGTTACATATCCATTGGGGCAATATTTATTATTAAATAATCACTCAAATACACCTTTGTATACAGAATTGAATCTTCTTAATTATGTACAGGAGGGTCATGTGCAAGAGGAGGACCATTGAATTACATACGTGCAGTGGGTGGTGTGCTTGTATATGCATCATGCATGATCCAATGACTCACTCCTACACAGGACCCTCCTGTATAATAAGAGAGGATCCTCTTCCCTTTACATACATGCACATATATTGAAAAAATTAATTAAATCAACCTTTTTATAAATAATTTTAAAAAATATATATATACAAGCATTTTCAAGAAGACTCTAAATAAATCACTCATAGGTGCAGTAGATAAGTACTATATTGCAAAGCATTGTCTTACAAAGTGAGTGAGTGTGTTCAAGTGGGTTTAGTGATGTATATATACAGAGTACCACTTGTAAAAGTGCAAACAAATGACAGCCAAAAATAGGCAAGATACATGAGTTATTTATTAATTAAGCTCCTACTTTTCTATGATGCCGACTTTAATTATGCCAACTCTACTTGCAACCAACTTCTCACACTTTGCCCTTGTGACTTATCAATTCTTAATCAAAACTTTAATTAATTAATGCTAACACACTCCAAATTCCTACATCTATTTTGTTATCTTCAATTAAATGTGTCAGTTCACTATCGGGGACTCTAATTGAAATTTTAAGGCCACATATATATTTACGGCGAAAATATTTCGGTAAACATTTATGTCGCGGGATACACTATTATATGGGCATGTTTATTTAATTGGAATGTCAAGAAATTAAAATACCAATAAATTTAAGTGGGATTAAATCAGTTGCATTCGAAGTCTTGAAAATGAAACATTAAGTAATTAATTATTTAATGCAAGTTGGTAATACTAATAAATTAATTGAGTTTGCGACCTTCATAAGTAATTATCTTACCTAACAAACAAGATAAGAAAGCAAGTGTTGACATAACATAAGCATTAGTGAATATTAGGTGAAGTAATTACACTAACTCTTGTCACAATTAATCATGTATATATGGGTAGGTCCTAATTTCACTACATTTTATTTTTCCAGCGGCAAATCCTTAATTAATTTCTAGCCTCTAGTACTGCACATTAGTTCTACCAAATTTTCAGAATTAATTCCTAATAAAATAATTAAGCTCAAATTGAAGAATATATATGTTCACATTACCACGCTTCCTAACTAGCTAGCTACTTCATTTCCAATTTCTGGTTATTTGTTCATATCAGCTTAGAGACTTTAGTAGTGAAATGCACATTAATTAGCACTCCAATATTTCAGTTAATAGAATCCTCTACTAAAAAAATAAATTAAATTGATGTTGTAAAGTAAAAGATTATCACCGGCTCTAAGGTGGAGATTCATATCTAGTGGACAATTTAATATGTATAAAGTTGCTTTCAGCATGAATTGAACTTAAAATATTTGTCTGAACTTCATCTAAAAGTGCGGAATTTGTAAATAGTTGAAAAATTATTTCATTTATATTAATTCTCCAATAAAATTTTTTTTATACAAAATTTAAATTTAGGTTTCATTCAGTAAACACATTATAAAGACGTGTGGAACCCGTTATGCACGTACAGTTGTTTAGGGACGTGAAGTTACTGGATTCCCATTGTACAACCTAGGCGTGGGTTATTTGCTCCTCTAACAATTTTACCAACAATGTTAGATACACATACACTTCCCCTTTCATTTATTAAATATGTATGTAAAATACCATATTTACTCTTCTAATAAAATATTATAGATACATACACTCTCTCTCAAAATTCTAACTCTAATTTTACAGCAGTTGCCGCCGTCAACACCATCACCACCTCCTCCGATAGATGCCACTGTCGCCACTTCCATTGCCACCCATCCAAAAAAATATTCAGATTTTAAAAAAAAAAATTAGTAATTTTTTTCAACAAATCAGTGTCGACCATAGAGTATATCGTCGACTATAATTTATCGACGAAAAACAACCTTGTCAACAACATTTTATCAAAATAATTATTTTTAAAAAAAATCAGAATTTTCGACAAGAAATTGTCAACCATAAGCATTATGGTCAACAACAATTTTTCAACCAAAATGTTTGAGGTCGACAATTTCTTGTCGAAAAAAAAAAAAAAAAATTGAAAAAAAACATTACTTGTTTCGCGAAATGAGCGGCAGAGGTGTGGCAGTGGCCAACCGACTTGGGTGGGGTTCAGACGACAGAAGTTAGGGCGGTATCGCTGGAGGAGGGGGGACGACGGTTTGGATGGAGATGAGGCGGCGACGTCGCCGCCTGTATGCGTGCAAAATGGGTAAAAAAAAAATTAAAGGAGGAAGGGAGGAGCTTAGGCAGCGGCGGCTTTGGATGGTGGGGAGAAGAAGAACAAGGGGGAAATTACGTTTTAGGAGGTGTCCATTTATCATACAAAATTTTAAAAGAAAAGAGTATAATAGATAATGTGGGTGAAGGGAGAGTGCATCTATCATGCGTGTGTTTTGGTGGGGTGCGTGTATCGGGAGAGTACATCTAACATTCATGTAGGGGCAAATAACCAACGCCCCTGGAGAAATAGGAACTTATTAGTTATTAGGCCCTTTATCTTTTCAAATGGGCCGAGATCCATTTCTTTTGGTGGGTAACATTTGTTTATTTTTTTCATTTTCTTTTAATAATAATACCTCAATTACTTACTAGATTCACTTTATTTGAAATAATGACTCTTGGGTAGATATGTGTGGTTTGGTATGAAGTATGAACAAACCATAACTACATCAAACAGAAAATGAAAAAAATGTATCGAAAATAAAAAACTTTAGGTTTGAAAAAAATTCAGATGCACAAGCAAAACAATGAGTCAAATCTTTGGCATTATTAGAACAATATAAACCACATCAATCACCATATTGTTGTAATATAACTTAACAAACCATTCTCAGCCCATCAATTACCAGAAGTACTCAAAATGGTATAATTAAACTTCAAAAGTGGGATGAACCATCGTGGAATAGGCCCATATCAAGCAATTGTTTCTTAATCGGATTAACTCTCTATGATTTGTTGAAATAGAATTCGTCTACAACCCATGCCAAGGTTGGATCCTAAGAATCTTATGGTTGGATCCAAAACAATTGACTGCCACACTACACAAGTAATGCTCCCTTTAATTTGCATATATATTTGGATTTCTAACGTACGTTGTCTCAAGTTTTGAAAATCTACTATAGACACAAAAAATATTGACTTCATTAATTGTACTAGCTAGACACAATGAAAAAGAACAAAACGAATGCTCTTAACCTAGGAAAGAAATTATAGTCTCTCAACACATTTCAATATTAATTCAGGGGATTGTATACTTTAGAAATAAATAATTAGCTTAGCTAGGCAGATATTGGGAATGTTTCAAAATAAAATCCTTCGCCAGCAAAAGCTCTTGCAACCCTCGTCTTCATCTCCTCCTTTTCTGATACTACCTGTTTTCATATTTCAAATATATATTATTATTATAAGTGCTGATCGAGGGAACCCCTCCTTTTTAACCATCTATACTTATAATAAACTTTCTTTTCTTTTTTTTATTTTCAACTATATATACCATTTTATTTATTAGTAAAGTTTGTCATTTCTTTTTAAGCACGTACCCCCCACCATATGTTACCATTGGCGTTAAGCATTTTAACATGTACAACCTAATAATTTAGTCAACATCAGTATCTTTATGTTTGTACAACCATATGTTATTTCACTGCCATCATATAAATTATAATTAATTAAATTTGTACCACTGTTTAGTTCCACATACACCTTCATGTTTAAGCGCGTACCAGTTATCACAATATGTTAAACTTGTGCCACCATTTAAGTTCGTCACATGCATTCAATTTTTTTATAAGTTGACTTTGATAAGGATAAATTTAAAAAAAAAAAAAAAGAAGTTTACCTGGAGAGTGAAGGTGAATACATAATTTTGGGCATCAGAGGCCAAATTAGAGGTTTTAATGGTGAATGTAGAGATGAGGGAATGTAGAGCCTTGTATAACATCACTGCAACTCCTCTCCCTTTCTTGCAAACTATTCGCACATACAACCCTCCTTCCTCTACCTCAAATACATCCATCTGCAAATTCGATCATAATTATTAATTTAAGAAATTTCAAATATATGTCATGATGCACTACAAAAAAATTCGTGCAAAATAACAAGGGCGAGAAAAACATGGTAATACCGAGGGTTAATATCAATGGTTTTGAAGTCTTCTATAGATAAAATATAAGAGATGAAAATATATACCTTGAAAATGTTGTTGATGGTAGGATTAGGACATAAACTTGTAGCATTAATATTCTTTTTCTTAGATTTTAGCTTATTATTAGTATTAGTATGAGCCCCGGCCCCTCTTGTGAGTGATGACTCAAGGGCAGCAATCTCAGATTTGAGCTTCTTGGCCTGCAATTGCAAGTCTTGCACATATAGCACTGCATCCCCAATTATAGAAGCTTTATCCATCTGCATATATATATATATATATATAATTATCACAAATCTTGCTTTTGAAAACTAATTATATATATTTGACAACAATATTTGCATAATATTATTACAAGTTTGGGTGCATTTGCAAACTCCGGCCATTTTTGTAAAATTCGAAAGCAACACCAAATTATATTATAACGCCGCCATTCAACAATATATATTATGGTTATAAAGTCAACCATTCTTTTGAGCAGCCATGAGTTGACATTAGCTAGCTAGATGTGACAATTAACATTTTATCTTTATACATACATGTATAACAAGAGCAATTGAAGTGAAATATGAAATTCAACATATATAGGCTAGCTGAATTAGAAGACCTCATTTGTTCCAGGTAAAATGCATAAGTTGTCCCACCAAAAAAAAAAAGTCATTGCCAAAATGTTTTTTTTTTTTAACAATAATAGTCATCGGGTAAAAAAGCGAAAACTTGTGTGAGACTGTCACACAAATTACGAGTCTATTTTAACCCGCATTCTAGATATTTGTGATCCGCACATAAAAAGTGATAATATTTTTAACAAAAGTTGTTTATCACATTTTATTTAAACATTGTAATTAAATTCGAGTCAATTAGGGAGATCCGTGAGACGGTCTCACCTAAAACTAGCTCCGTAAAAAACGATTCTTGTGGGACTAATTTTATAATTAAAATACACATTAAATGACCATTTTCGAGCATGAAACCAATATTATGTGTAAAATAATAAATTTATCTATAATGGAATCGAGATCTTCAAATTGCAAGGATATTTCATGCTATCTTCTACTCTAATCATTGTGTAAAATGAAATCATTAAAGCATCGTTGACATGCATTAGTAAAATTAATATCTACTGGAAAACAAAAGCAATTAATAGATATTTTTTAATTATTTTTTCTCTAAAGTAATAGTTAAGGTGGAACAATACTTGAAATAGATCAACGTGTGATATTAATTTCGATATAACATATAACACCAAGTTAAGTTAATGTTTCTCATTGAACGGGAAGAAAAATTAAACATTTAGGACTCTTTTTCTTAGTGGATTTAGAGGGTAGGTAAAATGTATAAATCTACCTAAATCCTTAATTATGGTGAATTTACACACCCATCCTACCCTTTAAACACACTAAACGAACGAACGAGCCCATACAATATAAATAATCAAACCTTGGTGATGTTAGGAACTAAGGAGCGCAAAGCATAAAGCTTCTCCTTCATTCGGCCTCTCCTCCGTCTCTCTGAAATCAACGTACTAGATCTATCCAATTTCTTTTGCTTCTTCTCCGATGTCGTTGCACAGGATTCCTCCTCCTCCTCTTCTTCTTCTTCTACGACGTCGTTTGGAAACTCATTCTCTGTACTACAATCACGACTAATTCCAGCAACATGGTTCATTGAAACGTCGTCGTTGAAATCAAACAACTGGTTATCCAACGAAAAGAGCTGCTGATTATCATTATCAACCAAACACCCACCTTGTGTATTAATAATCTGATTATCAAAATCAAAGATTTGAGATGTGAAATTGGGAATTAATGCAGCATTCTGTTGTTGGATAAGACCAATCAGCTCATCCAAGTTGCAGCTTTCCTCATCCATCAAATCTATTAACCCTAAATTTGGACTTAATGCAAATTCTTCCAATATTGGGATCATTCCTGCACTTTCTTCTCCACCCTTCTCCATTTTTACTTTACATGTATGTATACAAATCTGGTGGGAATAAACGTATTTATAACGATTTTGACAAGTCAAATTTCATTTTTATTTTCTAATTCTATAATTTTGTGTGCTTTGGAAGTGCTTGACAGTTTTAAAATACATTATGCAAGTACTAGCGTGTTTGACATTCATTAGTTGTACATGTACAGCACTTGTGTAATTGTCTTTGACAACTTATAGGTGAACTAATATATATATATACATATTAAAACTAGCATGAAAATCCATGTCTAAAATTCTTACACCCTCTATATTTGTTTTTATAGTTTGCATAATACAGTATCATTATTATTAGAACTCGCACATACATACACCAAATTCAATAAATTATTTACTTGATACATAAAATTATTTCTCAACCATCAATTCATCACACTTGTTATCTTAAGGGGTCAATCTTTTGGTGCAAACAAATTGGGGATGGAGGGAGTATTTCCAAATATTTTAAATTTATGAATCTTTGATTGCACAATAAGTAGTTTAATTAGTATTATGATTAGTACTGTAATTTATTAAATTCTTAAGAACCTTTCACTGCACAACAGGTGCTATATGTGTAGCTTTTATAACTAGTTGACTTTTAATAACTACGCAAGGTCAACTCCTGATGTTAATTATAATAATCATAACTGCACTAGAAAAATAGGTGCTACATTCGTGAAGACATCACTTTGTTTATGTAGGTAAATTTATTTACTCACACAATTAAAATTATTTTTCTACCATTTTTTACCATGTTACCCTTTTCATTCCACACACACCTCAACCGCAACTTTACTCTTCAAATACATCCTATTCCACACACACCTCAACTTCAACTTTACTCTTCAAATACATCCTTAGTCTCATAGTCTCTTTACTTTGTCTGAATCCATTTCACTTGCCGGACTCAATTACCGCAGTCGCGTCCTCCGTCTCGTTGACCCCCAACAAATGAATGTCAACCTAATGAAGCATTGAGTACCAGGGGGCAGGGGTATCTTCGATTAGATCCCTGAGCATTTCCTGTATTCCTCACCCAATCCGCCATCAATGTTTCCTTCATCTCATTTTAGATGAGACAGATAACTTCTAATTTTTCAAAATAGCTATAGTTTCTGTAATCATCTCATTACCAGGGCCCCCTCAGGCATTCGTGAGGTAGAAAGAAAGTTAGAAGAGGAATCTTGTAAGACCCCTCACATAAAACAGTTCAAATTCAACGTTTACTGGAAGAAAAAAAAATAGATAGACAAATAAATAATTTAAAAAAACACATAATTTCCATCTGTATCGTAACCCAATTCACACCATAGCATCTCATGCAAGACCTCTCCTATAAGATTTTCAAAATTCATGAATTCATATAAAAGAAAAATTGAGTAAGAATTAATGTGTGTAAGTGGACATAGTTTAAAACTCTCAACTCAACCTAATAATTCATCTCAAAAGTAGCTTAAAATTCTCAAGTGGCAGAATTCTATAAAGAAATGGACAAATGATTCGATTCTTAAATCTCTAGGTGGCCCTAGGAGCAGCCCATTCAAGCCTGAGGATGAGATTATCATACCCGTAGCCATTAAGCTTGTTGATAGCTCTCTCACCATCTTCTCTGCTGACAAAGTTGACAAAACCGAAACCTCTGCTTGTCCCTGTCTTCTGATCCATAGCAACGTAAACACGGCTGACCGAACCAAATGGCCGGAAAAGCTCAAGCAAGTCGGGCTCTCTGGTGTCTTCAGAAAGGTTAGTCACCCTCACTGAGTTCTCCTCGTTCCTTCGTCTCATCATTTCAGTACCACTCCTCTCAGCAGCACCTCCTCTCATGCCAGGAGGGACGTATGCGCTCTTTGTAGCAGCTGCTGGGGCATTGGCTCCCGTTGGTGGCTTATCAATGAAGGTATCTGTTGGTTGAGTAAGATCCTTGTAAGGGCACCGCGAGGTCCAGTGATCACCCTTCTTACCACAGGTACGACAAACCATCAATATTCCATCTTTCTTGGCTACATTTCCTTCGTTCTCAATAGCAGCAGCTGAGGGAATAAGAGTAAAAACAGAAATTGAAGACCAACTTTCCAAAATGTACATCCAAGAGTTCAACACAATGCCAATAAGAGAGTTATTTGGCAAGTATTCGTGAAAATAAGGATTTTCACTAGTGAAAGTATCAATTATTATCTATATAAACTAATGATATGTTTCATTACACACAAATAGTATTATTCAAGTAAAGAAGACAAATAGGAGTAGTATTTATAACTAACATTGTTCAATTAAAACTAATGATATTATTCAAGTGAATCTTGGGCACGTAGTTTAAGAAAAAAAATGTAATGATTAGAGTGTTGATGAGTAATTTTGCAAACATTTATATATAAAGTAAAGAAAGTGGTTGGAATTGGATTGAATGTATGATGGGCTCCAAAAGTAATGACAAGAAAGATAGATATGTGTATATTGTGAGGGTAAGGATTGTGATGATTATTTCCATTTTGGGGTATGCAAACTTTTATGGACAAACTAAAAAGGATATTATGAAAACTTTTATGGGAAAGAGGGAGTACTAATTTGTGATTATCAATATAAAGTACTCCCACCGTCCCAAATTTTATTTTGCATACTTTACATATTCGTCTATCCTACAAAAGTTTGCACACCCAAAAAAAGGAAACTCGTCCATAGACTTCACTCTTACAATATTACCCCAAAACCAGTTTTTTTGTTTTATACATAAAAGTTTAAAAAATCACCCCCAACACTCTACTCATCACACATTTTTTATAAACTTTTTGTCCAAGATTCCCTGCAAACTTTCTTGGGACGGAGGCACCAATACTTCTTTCAGAAAATATATACTCCATAAACTAATAATGTTCACTTACAAAAGCTGATGTGTTTTGAGTGAGTCACTAAACTAATGCACTTCATTTAAAAATATATAAAAACAAATACAGCTCACTTATCAAAGCTGATGCATTTTGAGTGACTAAACAAACCAGTACTGTTCAATTACACATGCTGATACATTTCATTACAGACAAGCAAATAATGTATTTACAGCTAATCCGGTTCAATTAAAACTAATCATATGCTTCACTATACACAACAAATATTGTATCAGCATGTGTAATTGAACAGTATTAGTTTGGTCAATCCTGGCTACAAGCTATGAAGCATGGATTCTACTAAAAACACTACAGTGCAGTATCGGATTCGCACACGCCCCGTAAAAGGGGTGTGATTCGCGAATCCTTGAATCCAGCAGTCAACTGGAAAATCCGTAAATAATAAAAAAAAAAACATTAACTGATTCACAAATAGACATGGCCATGTTATTAAACATTAAATGTTTCATTTCAATTAAACTTTATGATGTAATGCAACTTAAACTGACAATGTGACACTTGTTTTAAATTGAATTCTCTATTACAACTAATGTATTGGGTTGATGGTATTTCAATTGTTGAATTAGATTAAATTATTGAATATGGTTAAGTTTTGTGTAAGAGAAAAATGTGAGTTACATACATTTGATTTATGAATTGCACCCTAAATTTAAAAAAAATACATATCCCCCTCCGTATCACACCCATACCCATGCACCCCATCCTGTACAACATAGATTACAAGTTGGACAAACAAGCCAAATACTACTGAATTCCAGTATCTGTTCTGTTTCACCACCCAAGTAACACCTTCATAACCTAAACAAGAACAGATAATACATAAAATCCCTCCCTTAGATGTACAAATTCAAATTTACATCAAAATAAATAAGCCATATGAATGCCATCAAAACTTAATTTACAGTCTTTGATTTCTTATCTAAAGTAACTGTGAAAGAACTCTAAAAGCTATCATTGTACTCCTATTCAGTATCGCGAAGATGGAAAATTGAATCACAGTACAACCAAACCAGTCCACATATACAACGAAATCGCAATCAAGATCTACATATAAAATAGTACTAGCATACTTTCCAAATACAACAACGGCGTACAAATCACAAGGGTAACCAAAATCAGAGCATCTAATCTAAACAACGTATAGATACATAAAATATATGGAGGCGAAGAGTGTTTTACCAGGAGCGCGAGGGCGTTCGAGAATGATCTCTTCAGTGGAGACCATGGTGAGGCGGGCGCCGACATCCTCGTGCACGGCGTCGCCGAACTTGGGCAACGAGCGGCGCTCGACGGCGCGTTTGCTGAGGCGCGCGTTGGCCAATTTGCGGATGCGAGTGGTTGTGGTAATTTTGACCTTATTACCTTCATCGTTAAATTTGTACTCAATTGTTTTTTTTATCCCGTTCTCGTCGGGACCAATCACCTGCTTCGGCGGTAACAGAAAGTCTAGATCCTCTCCGTCGTCTTCCTCGAGCTCTCCCCATCGTGGCTTGCTTCGTTGCGTCGCCATTTCCACCGTCATAGCAGGCTCACAAAAGAAAATATTAGATCAAAGAAATTGAGTTAGGGTTCGTCGATGGGGCGGGGGCTACGTTAGGAATGAAAAAAGAACACGGTTATTTGCACTATACTCCTTTGTGTCTTGAAAATCTTTTATAAACTAGATGGGGATGTTAACAAAAATTACTTAGTATTTATAATATATTTTATATTTAAATTATTTTAAAAGATTGATTTTATTTAAATATTGAGAAATAGAATCAAATGAGATATACGGAGAATAATTTTCTATTTTTTAAAATCAATGAATTAAATTTAACAATATATTTACTAATTTATTAGTATAATTTAATAGTTGAGTAATTTATTAAATAAGTCTTTTTTTCCTTTTAAACTATTAATGTTAAACTGGTAAATATTCATCACACTAGTGTAGAACCCGTATATTAAACGAAATTTTAAATATATTTTTAAATATTAATAATAAATTTTAATTTATTTACTTAATTTAATTTTTCATATTTTTATAATTATATTTTAGTTAATTGCAAATTAAATCATAACTTTTTCCTCATTTGTAATCTAATCTAAACTTTAAGGTAATTGTAAATAAATCACAAACTTTAAAATTTAAAGTTGCAATTTAGTCTTCTTGACAATTTTAATTGTGTTCGAATCTAACATAATTTAGACTTTTTAATAACATAACAACACCTTAATAAAACAATATTGTTTTTCAATCATACCAAATATCAAAAGGTATGAATATAAGGGGATTATATGTTATAGAAGTAGTGTATTATGTATATATAACAAATTTGTTAATCTTATTAAATAATATAATTATTTATATAATAAATATTATGTATAAAATTATATAATAAGTTTTACATATATATTTTCGAGCTCTATTTTTTAAATGCATTAAACTTATAATAAATTTAAAATGATTGCAGAAAAAATTACTTGAGATATAAGAAAAAAGTAATTATAAAATACAATTTAATAACTAATTAAATAAAGAATTGTACACCCCAATAAAAATAATTTTTAGATTGTATTTTACTCCGAAGAACATTAAATAGTTCTAAAATAAATTAAACTAAAGAATAAAAATAAAATAAAAATTAATTTAATTAGTCAATGTTAAAATAATAAGAATATAATATATGAAAAGAGTTTATGAATCACATCTTACTCAACCAATAACTTAATTACACATCATACTTTTTAAAATTAACAACTTCATTAAATTATGACACATAAGCCAAATCAACCACAAAATGACACATAACCAAATTAACCACAAAATGACACATCATCAATTTAAACTCCCTATTAGTATATAAGGGAATTATATACTATATAAGTAGTGTATTATGTATATATAACAAATTTGTTAATCTTGTTAAATAATATAATTATTTATATAATAAATATTATGTATAAAATTATATAATAAGTTTTACATATATATTTTCGAGCTCTATTTTTTAAATGCATTAAACTTATAATAAATTTAAAATGATTGCAGAAAAAATTACTTGAGATATAAGAAAAAAGTAATTATAAAATACAATTTAATAACTAATTAAATAAAGAATTGTACACCCCAATAAAAATAATTTTTAGATTGTATTTTACTCCGAAAAACATTAAATAGTTCTAAAATAAATTAAACTAAAGAATAGAATGAATACTACAATAAAGTTAAGTAAATAAAATAAAAATTAATTTAATTAGTCAATGTTAAAATAATAAGAATATAATATTTGAAAAGAGTTTATGATCATATCTTACTCAACCAATAACTTAATTACACATCATACTTTTTAAAATTAACAACTTCATTAAATTATGACACATAAGCCAAATCAACCACAAAATGACACATAAGCCAAATTAACCACAAAATGACACATCATCAATTTAAACTCCCTATTAGTATATAAGGGGATATTTAACATATCATTATAATTATTTAAAATTAACTTAAAATTAATTATGATGACACCTAAATAATATCATATATAATTATGACTTAATACAAAATTTAAGAGAGAATAACACATTAATAAAATTAAGGAGAAACGACAAGTCAACAATGTAAAGGGATAAAAGTAGATGAGTTACTTACATTGTTAAAGCATTTTAGTGCTAAGAAAATTATGAAATTATTTATATGGGTAAAAAGACACCTAAAATTACAATAACACCCATTAGCCTGATTTTTAAAATTTAGCATGTGACATGATGTGAACTTTCTCCTCACATACACTCACAATGTCATAAATTTTGATCATTAATTATTGTATTCGTGATTGATAACAATAAGGGTTCGATTTAGTATTAATCGACGGGTCTAGATTCCTCGTGTATTTTTAATGTTGGGTGTCGTCATTTGAATATAATGAAAAGTCATGGTTTCAGCAATGAAATTAAATGCAAATTTAGAAGAAACAACTATTAGTTAATAAGAACAAGTGTGATATTGATATATATCAAGTTATGAGAGGTAGTGTTCGGGTGCTAGTCATTGTGTGAAAATCAAGTTAAAGTTAGACTTTGACGTATAATTCGTAGGTCGGTGTTTGGTAGAAGCGATCACTAAGGTATATATCTAATCGAGCCCCTAAAATCGGGAGGAAGGATAAAATCATTTTTGTTCGAGTAATCACAAAATTAGGTGGTTCTACCCTATCTATACTAATTTAATCTTTAACCATACTTTTCCACTTGAATACAAGAAACCAAACTCCTATTTTCTCATCACCAATTACTCAAACTCACATTCAAATAATTAGTGTAGATTAATGGGGTTCTAATGGAATTACTCAACTCTCGTTGCGATAATCCAATATGAACTCAATTCACTCGATCATAACCCTCGATTATACGATCTATCACGACTAACCAACTCTCGTTGCATTAATCATGCTTCAACATACAACCTAATAATTGAATTCAAGTGTATGATCATGCAAAACCCATCAATCTAACCAAACACTTTCCAATTGAATTATACAATCAAAGTCAAGCTAAAACACAAATTTCATCACAAATCAAAACACTCAAACACAAATATGCTTAGCCCATGGCTAAATCAACAAAATAATTCAAGAAACTAAGAAGAAATGACATACCCATAGTTAATACTAACAAAATGCTTGAATAAAATAAAGATATCACCTCTTTAATTGCAAATATATGATAAAACCTTGAAATGCTTCAACAATCTTCTTGAATTCTTGCTTGGAAAGGAACTTACAACTCTATTTCAATCTATTCTATGAAATCTACTCAATTATATGGTTTAAACTAGTTATTTAAGGTGGAAAATGAAAAAAATATATATATATATTTTTGAGTGAGTTTGAAGAGCTTCTATGGCTGCTTTCCCTTCAAAAATTTAAAATATGAGTGTATATACCGTTCCCAACCAGTGTGACACGTGTCTCAAGGTCAAATTGATGAAAATGGTGAACAGTCGGGTTGACTCGGTCGAGTCAGATAACTCGACTGAGCTGGGAGCTAATAAAAGCGTGCTCACGATTTGCAACTCTAGAGCTCGGTCGTGGCCCGTGGCATTGTCCTCTCTTGACTCGGCCGAGTTGAGTGCTCGGTCGTGACCTCCTTTGCATTGCCTCAAGTCTGAACACTCGGTCGTGGCACCCTTCTATCCTTGTTTTGTGCATAACTTTTGATCCCGAACTTCAATCTGCTTGATTCTTTTTTTCATTTCACTCCATTTTTCGAGACGCTTCTAATGGTGCAATCATCTTTTTGATTCCATGACTTATTAGACACATATTTTACTTCCAAATGTTCAATTTACCTACAAAACAATGCATATACCTTTCTCAAACCAATTAAGCATATATCAAAACACACTTGCATGAAAACTATCAATTTCGAGCAATTAAACATAGAGAATTCGAGCAATTCTCAAACAGATCACACAAATTGTTGTTCATATTTGTATAATTTTCTATTTATCTTACACAATCAAAGTAAAATACAAACTTATTGTGCAAATATGACAAGGATGAACCCGAATATTATTGATTTCAATTTTCTCTCCCCACATATATTTAAACCAAATTAAAATTCAAAAGCAGATCAATTTTGAAGCAAATTAATAATTTAAAATTAAGTAATTTTGGACAAAAATTGCAGTTTTTTTTGCTACAAATGTGTCCAAAAAGTGATGTTTATTTTGGGATTTTGAGGATTTTAAAATTTAGTGGTTTTTGAAATTCTAATAACTTATATATTTTGTGTTTGTTTTGAGATTTAAGCATGGTAGAAATTAACTTTATATTATAGAATTGATGCATAAAAAAATGATGTAATGTGATAGTTAATCACACTCCCGAGTGAATGATCTCCGATTGAATTAGTGCAAAGCTCGTCCTCTCCAATCAGTTTAGCACCTACAAAAGTACGTCGGAGAGATCTCCGGTGCGGAAACTCCGATGCTCAAGTTAGAATCGGAGATATCAACAAATCGGAAGAAGACAATCATAGTCGGTAGAAAGTTCTTCTAGTGGGGTTTTTTTTTTTTTTTTTTATGTATTTTAGCTATTTTAGGCTCGCCGGAGAATATATGGAAGTATATTTTCCAGCCAAGATCAACGTAATATGTATGTATGTATGTGTGTATGTAAATCTGATCGTTAGATCTCATGATATAATAATTAATAAGCTGTAAATTCGTATCGGGGGAGGATTATCCACTTTTCCTCATTTCTCAAGCGCTTTGACCACTAGTCCAAGTTATGGGCTTTCTCAATAGGGGTGGAAATAGACTGGGCTAAGCAATATTTTACATGAAAAAGTGTAGGCTTGATTTATAAATATTGAGCCTAAGTAAGCCTATTAAAATATGTCAGTTCAATATTCAAAGTTGCAAATAAAATTCACGAACAAAA
This sequence comes from Galeopsis tetrahit, assembly GCA_963675135.1. Taxonomy (NCBI): domain Eukaryota; kingdom Viridiplantae; phylum Streptophyta; class Magnoliopsida; order Lamiales; family Lamiaceae; genus Galeopsis; species Galeopsis tetrahit. The sequence continues at coordinate 64,826,341 of OY776122.1, read as the reverse complement.
CAAATGAATTACAACGATGAATTTAAATACAAACATTATAACAAATACTAAAATATATTTAACTTACTTTAATTTAATTTAATATTAATGTTGGTACTAAATTTTAAAAATTACTTATTATAAAAAATATATAAATATTACTTATTATAAAAAATATATATATAAATATAATATATAATTTAAAAATAGATTGGTCTATTAAGTTTATAAGGCCTTACATAAAATCTAAGCGGGGTGTATTCAATTGAGATTCTGTTGGATTTTGTTGGACTTTTAAAATCTGGGGGTATTCAATCCGGATTTTTAAAAGTCTTTTAAAATCTGGGAGTATTCAATACGGATTTTAAAAAGTCTTAAAAATCTTTAGGTATTCAATAGTGTACGGATTTCAATACTCTATGGATTTTCATGGATTATCTTCAAAAAATATAAATAAATTTCACTCTCCAAAATCTCTTATAATAACCAGAGATTTCAACGGATTCTCTCAGAAAACTCTAAAGAGAAAGAAAAAAAAAACGTTGGTTCTTCTAACAAAAGTTCTACTGCTAACGCATTTTTCACGTCATCAACCTTAACCTTTATTTCCATTAAAAAAGAATTAATCAGGATTCTTCAAAGAAATAGATAGATTTCACGTCAATTATACATTGGATAAATTGCGGAGAGTGAGAGCTTCACTACCATTATTATCGTGAAAAAGATTACATAATTTACATCTTTGTATTATCGTGAATATAATATTAACATGATTTGTATACATCTTTATAATATATCACTAGTGTAGAACCCGTGTATTACACGAAATTTTAAATATATTTTTAAATATTTAATAAATTTTTTTTATTTATTTACTTAATTTAATTTTTAATATTTTTATAATTATATTTTTAAAAAATGATTTCGCAGAATTATAATTATTTTGTTAAAAAAATTTAACATTATTTTCAATTATATTTATTATAATGTTGTATTATAATATAAAAGTTTAACTAACATAATATTTGAATTATAGAAAATAATTACACTTATATTAGTTAATTTTATAAAGTAAATTTCAAAGAAAATTTGTGAGAATAAAACGAAATGTAACGTTGACATTTAATAAATATGAAAACTACTTTTAAAAAAATTATAAAATTTCGGAAACAAACCATTTAAGTAATATTAAAATAGATTTTAATAAATTGTAAGTCAGCTTTCAATATCAACAACAACACCTTACATTTAATAAATATGAAAATAACTTTTAAAAAAATATTTATAAAAGTTCAGAAACAAATAATTTAAATAATATTAAAATAACTTTTAATAAATTGTAAGTAAACCTTCAATATCAACCACAACACAATTAAATAACTAAATATTTTAGTTAATTGCAAACTAAATCATAACCTTTTCCTCATTTGCAATCTAATCTAAACTTTAAGGTAATTGCAAATAAATCACAAACTTTAAATATAGTTGCAATTTAGTCTTTTTTGACAATTTTAATTGTGTTCGAATCTAACATAATTTAGACTTTTTAATGACATAACAACACCTTAATAAAACAATATTGTTTTTAAATCAAACCAAATATCAAAAGTTTGATTTAGGGACAAAGTAAACTTGTAAGAAGTCTAATTTGCAATAATATTTAAAATTTGTGATTTATTTGAAATTCTTTTAAGGTTTAGATTAGATTGCAAATGACCGAAAGGTCGTGATTTAATTTGCAATTACGTCTTTTTAAAATTTCCAACTTTATTAAATTATGACACATAAATCAAATCAACCACAAAATGACACATAAGTCAAATTAACCACAAAATGACACATCATCAATTTAAACTCCCTATTAGTATATAAGGGGATTATATACTATAGAAGTAGTGTATTATGTATATATAACAAATTTGTTAATCTTGTAAATAATATAATTATTTATATAATAAATATTATGTATGAAATTATATAATAAGTTTTACATATATATTTTCGAGCTCTATTTTTTAAATGCATTAAACTTATAATAAATTTAAAATAATTGCAGAAAAATTACTTAAGATATAAGATAAAATTAATTATAAAATACAATTTAATAACTAATTAAATAAAGAATTGTACACCCCAATAAAAATAAATTTTAGATTGTATTTTACTCAGAAGAACATTAAATAGTTCTAAAATAAATTAAATTAAAGAATAAAATGAATACTACAATGAAGTTAAGTAAATAAAATAAAAATTAATTTAATTAGTCAATTTTAAAATAATAAGAATATAATATTTGTAAAGAGTTTAAGAATCATATCTTACTCAACCAATAACTTAATTACACATCATACTTTTTAAAATTTACAACTTCATTAAATTGTGACACATAAGCCAAATCAACCACAAAATGACACATAAGTCAAATTAACCACAAAATGACACATCATCAATTTAAACTCCCTATTAGTATATAAGGGGATGTTTATCCTTATTTTTTAAATATTTTGTAAATATTTGATGTATATTTGGTAGATAAAGATACACTTTGTATATATAAATACCCCATTTGTAAATCTTTTACAATCACTCAATGAAATTATAATTTCATACTAAACTGTAAAAGTAAATACCAATCAACTTTGATTCTCTCTCCATCCTTCACTCCCCTCCTCCTCCTCTATATGGTTCAATAATTATTTTTTATATACAAGGGCGTAGTCTTTGGAAAAAAATTTGTATTCCACAATCCTGTTAAATCTATGAAAATCCATATAAATCAATAAAAAAGTCAATCAAACTCTGTATGGAGTCTATGAATTTTCTAAATCCACTGACTTTTAAAAGTCCAAAAAAAATCCTACAAAATCTCAATTAAATACACCTCTCTAAGTGTAGTGGGTATTCAATTGAATTTTCAAAAGTCTTTAAAAATCTTTAGTTATTCAACCGTTTATGATTTTAATACTTTATGAATTTTGTTGGATTCTCCTCCAAAAATATAAATAAATTTCACTATCCAAAATCTCTTCTAAAAACTAGAGATTTCAACGGATTCTCTCTGAGAATAACTCTGAAGACGAAAGATCAGAAGTAGGGATGGCAATATTGACCCGACTCGCGGGTACCCACCCCACCCAGCGAGCTTTGTGTCAGGTCGAAATCGCTCCGTATTGAGTATGGGTCGGGTCTGGGTCTTATGCCCGACCCGCGGATATTCGATCCGCCCCACATTAATATATAAACTTTATATAAATTATATATATATATATATAATATTAATTTTAAAAAAAAACACTTTACATTAAAAAAAAACTCTCGGAGTTTATGAAAATCTATAAATCAATAAAAAGTGTATATTCCACAATAATGTCATGTCTATTAAAATCCATATAAATCAATAAAAAAAAATCAGTCAAACTATGCATGAACTCTATGAATTTTATAAATCCACCTCCAACTCATATTATAAATAGATTAGTCCTAACGAGATCCTTAATAGGCTAAACCCTTGTCGGGTGGTCCAGCCTACTTTCATCCCTATTTTTCAGCCCTGAGATTTGAGGGGTCAACCCTAAATACTCGGTAATTATCCTTTCCAAGTGCTCGTACCTGTTCAACATTTATCTCCGAGTGAATAGGCCTTAAATCCTAATAATTCTCCTACAATAAAGGAGAGTTGGTCTAGTCCTCTCTCTACCTTCAGCCAAATCCACTTACATTTCAGCTAGCCTTAGTCTACGTTTATCCCGTGGCGTGCGGTATATACCCCTTCAAGAATGTTAGATGCACTCCCCCGATACACACATCCCCTCAAAATACGTTTAAGATGGATGCAATCTCCTCAAATTATCTATTACTCCGTCCGTCCCGTGATTACTTGCACACTTTTTTTATTGGGACGTCCCAAAATTACTTACACACTCTTAATATGGAAATACCCCACAAAATTAATAACCTCACAACATCATTTTACCTTCAAATTTGCCACTCCTTTTTTCCATACATTTCACTTTACACATCATCAAATACACTCCCTCATTTCTTTCTTATTTAAACCCTAAACGGCTAATCCATTTTCTTCCCCTCCAGCCTCCTCTCTTTCTCCCCTCTTCTTCTTCTTTTTTTTTTTTTTAATTTCAGCTCGAAGGGCCATGGAGGTCCGCCGCACAACGCCGCGCCGCGATCAACTTTTGCCGCCCTGCTCGCTTCTCTTCCCCCCTCTCCCCTCCCTCTTGTTCTTCTTTGTTTTTTTTAGTTCTGTTGCACAATGGAGGTCGCCACACAGTGCCGCCGTGACGGGGCCACCCCTCTCCGTCTCATCCGTGATTTTTCACCTCCGTCTCATCCGCCGCCTCACCCCCTCTCCCTCCTTCCCCGTTTCTTTACGCACAGGTTCGGCCTTTTTTTCGATGAGAAATGTCGACCATAATGTTTATGGTCAACATTTTCTCATCGATTTAAAAAAAAAAAAATTCTTTCAATAAAATTTATCAACAAAAGTGTTTTTCGTCGACAAATTATAGTTGATGACATATTCTACGGTCGACAAATCAGTGTCGATCGACACTGGTTGTTCGAAAAATCTATTTTTTTTAGTTTTAAGTTTTTTTTTTTTCTGAATATATTTTGGATGGGGTGTCGGCGGCGGTGACAGCTACCGTAGGTATTGGCGGCGGCGGTGGCAGCTGCCGAAGGTATTGGTGGGCTGCAAAATTAGGGTTAGAGTTTTTTTTAATGGGAGTGTATGTATCTACATCATTTTATTAAAATGACAAATATGATATTTTACATACATATTTAATTAATAAATGGAAGGGATAGTGCATCTAACATTCCAGGGGTATATACCCACGCCTTATCACATTCATGTAATTGGATTTAGCCTCGAGCCCATTTAGCAAGTACATGAGCCCATTCCGAGGCCCTCTTCTTCAATACGTGGGCTAGCATCCAGCCCATTTAGCAAATATTCATAAGCCAACAGGGAGGACAATTATATGGATACAAAATAAACACCAACCTAATATCATATTAATAATAAATAACAAGAAATATAACTCATTTCAATTTCACGCGTCATTCTTTTACAGAATGATATATTTTGTTTCCATCAAGGATTTATAAGTATTTTACATGGTAAAATTTTAAAAATTCTAATTTTAAATCTCAAATGTAGAATCTGAGTTAGATTTTAAAATTTTAAATTCAAATTTTTTATCCTAAAACAAATATCCCTTAAAGTCGAGAAACAGTTGACAAAGTGGGATAGCTCAAGTGGTTAGAGCACCACTACCTAGGCCCCCAGGTCCTGGGTTCAAAAAAAAAAAAGTCGAGAAACGGTAGCTCCATAGAAGGGCTTCATGATCTATTGTAAGTGCCACGTACATTAAGGAATATCTAGAAAATAATTTTGAACTTTGGGAGTGTTTACCATCACTTAAGGGGTGCTACCATAGAAGGGCTTCATGATCTATTGAAACAATTTCTTCACAAATCGGATTGTTTTCTCCAAAAATTTGGATATGGAACGATTGTAAGTGCCACGTACATTAAGGAATATCTAGAAAATAATTTTGAACTTTGGGAGTGTTTACCATCACTTAAGGGGTAGGTCACATGTGAACAGGGGCGACCCAGGATTGGTATTGAGGGGTGCCAATTTTATATGTGTTAATAAAATTTAAATATTCTATATTTATATATTTCCTTGTTAAATATCTAAAACTCTATAAATATTTCAAACTCTATAACGTGATTTTGCTACTTGTGTTGAAAAAGAGAGACCCACCTATGGTGCAATTTTAACTTGATTCTAAAGGTTGATATTCAATTGAATAATTGATAATATTTATTAGGTGGAATTTTAACTTGATTCTAAAGGTTGATATTCAATTGAATAATTGATAATATTTATTACAAATACACTCAATTGTATATAAAAAATTATCAATAAAAATATATATATGTCCTTTTAAAAAATTATTAACTTGTAAAACTAAAATATAAGAAATTAAAGTATATTTTAATATTAGTATTTAGATAAGAGCTCCTACTTAAAAAGTGGAGACTGGAGAACAGTCTAAGTAGTAATCCAACTAATAATTAAGAAATAAATTTATTTATAATAAAATTAATTAATTTAATAATTAATACATACAATATATATTAGTAATCCAACTAATAATTAAGAAATAAATTTATTTATAATAAAATTAATTAATTTAATAATTAATACATACAATATATATTAAAAAAAAAAAATTGAGGGGGGCCATGGGCACCCCATGGTGTGCCTAGGTCCGCCCCTGCATGTGAACTCGATTGCATGTGCACTCGAGTCCAGGAATCATTTATACATTAATAAAAACTAACAATATAACAGAATTTGGGTATGCATTAATAAAAACAACACTATAACAGAATTTGGGTTGTGGTACAATGGTAGTCATATGATTAAATTAGTACAAAGTCTAGAATAATTAATAAAAATGATTAATAATAATAATAAAAAAATTAATAATAATTTTTTTTATAATACACTTTCTCTAGATGGTAAAAATGCAAGTACTCATTAATAAAAGTGTAAGATTAATAATAATAAAAATGAGTAAAATTAATATTAATATTAATTTTTTTTATAATACACTTGCTCAGATAGTAAAAGTGCAAGTACTAATTAATAAATGAATAAAATTAATAATAATTTTTTTATGATACACTTGCACATTTTAAAAAATGCGTTGCAATTTTCAGTTATAATACTCACACTTTTAGTAATATTGTGTTGCACTTTTCAGTTATACTAACTTACACTTTTTTATAATATTGTGTTGCACTTTTCAGTTATACTCACATACACTTTTTTAAAATATTGTGTTGCATTTTTCAGTTATATTGACTTACACTTTTTAGTAATATTGTGTTACACTTTTCAGTTATATTGACTTACACTTTTTAGTTGTATTGTGTTGCATTTTTCAGTTATATTCACTTACACTTTTTAATAAAAATTGTGTTGCACTTTCCAGTTATATACACTTACATTTTTCAGTTATAGTGATTTACACGTTTTAGTAATATTGTGTTGCACTTTTCAGTTTTAAATGACTTACACTTTTTAGTTATATTGACTTACACATTTCATTAATGTTGTATTGCACTTTTCAATTATAATAATTTGCACATTTAAAAAATATTGTGTTTCACTTTTTATTTATAACACATTTTTATCATTTTATTATAATATATATATATATATGTATAATAGAAAGTTAATATTTATTAAAATATGTTAGTAGTTTAAATGGTGAGTAAATTTTTTTTAATGTTGAGGTATTTAGTTGAGGAAAAAAAAATTTAGTCCTACAAGTGTGAGACATTAATTTCAAATAAATTCTTTAAGTTTCAACTTTACAAAATACGTCATTTATCTTTCAATTTTAATCCTTTTTTACATCAATTTTAATTTTTTATATTTTGAAGGAATTAGAATTTTCCCTACGTATTAAAAAATGCTACACCACTCTCCTCTCTATATATTTTTTAAAAAAAGTAGGGCTAACACCCCAAAATATTCTATACACATCTCAAAATTTTAAATATAAAAATAGATGTATATAAAATGACTAAATAACCCTTACATAAATAAAACGTAAAATAATTTAAAAAAATCACTTGACAAAAATCTGAAATTAAAAATGTAATTAAGATTTAAAAGTATTTTAAAAAATTAACTAAATCTTTAAAAAATTTGAAAAAAATCTTAAAAAGTTAAATAGAATCTGAAAATAAAAAATAAATCATCAAAACAAAATTAAATTAAAAATATTAAAATAATTCAATAAAACGTAAAAAAAAAAGTAAATTACAAAAAATCAATAAAATGTACAATTTTATTTTTTATTTAATTTTCTTAATATTTATTTTTAATTGAGTTGATTTTTCTTTCATTTTTTATTTTATTTAGTTTTTTAGAAAATTGAATCAATTGGTATTTTTAATTTAATTATTTTATAAATTTTATTTGATTTATTTAATTTTTTAGATTTTATTTGGATTTAATTGATTTTTCCATTCATATATTTTTTAATATTTAATTGACTTTTTAAAATATTTTCAAATTTTATTTAGTTTTTTCGTATTATTGAATATTTTTTTAATTAATTTTTAAAATTTATATATAGTTATAATGATTTAGTTGAATTTTAAATTATATTTTTAGTTTTTATTCAATTTGAATTTGTTTTGAGGGAAAAAGAGTAAGTAGAAAAGAATTGGGGTGTGTTTAGTAATAAAAAATTATTTTTAAATTTTAGTGGGGTGTTATAACATTTGACGTTTGTAGCTACACTATGGCTAGAGAAAGAGAGTGTGAGAGAGTGAGAGTGGGAGAGGGTGAGAGTGAGTGGGTGAGAGTAACCCGTAGGATCCCCCGTCCTTCTTCCGAGCGTTCTCCGGCGGGACAGTCATATGTCCCTATCCCTAGCTAGATCATCCTGTTACCCTAGCCAGCCCCTTAGGAGAGATAGGAACAAGGTGAATGAAGATAGAACGCAGAGGAAACCTGGGGGACGTGAACCCTGGAGAGACAAATGGATTGACGTAAGGAATAGAAACGCGACCTCGTTCCTCATTAGGAATTTTCCATCGGAGTGCAGTACAGAATTCTTGAGGGGAATATTCAAGTCGATAGGCCCGGTGGTGGATGTTTTTCGACCTTTAAAAAACGATAAAAAAGGAAAACCCTTCGATTTCGTCAGATTCGAAAACGGAGTAGACACTGAGAAAACCCTAGAGGATCTTAACAACACTTGGATAGGAAGTTACAAGATAAGGGCGTTTATCCCAAGATTCGATAGGAGGGGTCACAAGACAGGTTGCTCAACCCACGCTCCAATGGCTCACTGATTCGGGTGGAATTTACACGTTTTAGGAGCACATGTGAAGCATGTTTTGATGTGGATTTCATTGAATTATGCATTGAATATGATTGTTTAAGCCGAAATGAGAGAAAGGTTGTGTTTTGTCGATTTTGTAGGAAATACGAGGGAATTTGGAGCAAAACACCAACCATACTTTACTGGATCAGGAAGAGGAGTGCACCGTTGGATTCGTCTCGAAAAACGGAGTGGAATGAAAAAACGAATCGAGTCAATCGGAGGTCGGAAGCTCGAGATATGAAGAGACGAAAAAGCATGCCCGAGTAGAATCGACCCGGGCGGGTCAAAACCACCCGGGCAAGGGCAGATTTGAGAGAAGTTCGTATTTGGCCCGGGTGAAACCCACCCGGCCGGGTGGATTCAACCCGGGCAAGGCCAAAGAAGAGGGACCTTCGTGTTTTGGTCGGGTGGGACGCCCGGGTGGAACCCACCCGGCCGGGTGACATCATTTTCGGAGGTTTTTGGCTATTTTCTCCATTTTCGAGGGACCTAAGTGCAAATTTCGTCCAATACTTCTACCCCAACTATAAATAGCTCAAATTTGAGTTTTAGAAAGGAGTCTTACTCCTTTTACAAGCATTTCACACACACATTCACATAGTTGTAGGTGTTCTTCATTTTTAGTTTAATTTCTTCAATAGATTAGATAGAATAGTGGTTTTTACTTCAAATCAAGCTACGATTATCATCGGGCATCGTCTATTACATCGTTTTGTAGCTAAATTGGCATGATCAAGGTGATATTACTCTATTTTGCAATTCAATTTGTTATTTTCTTAATTTCTTCAATCTCTTGTTATTTTATTATGAGTTTGATGTTATTTGTTGTTGTAGCCATGGGATTCTCTTCTAGAACCATGGGCTAATCCTCAATTGCCTTGGGTGTGAATGTTTTGATGAGAATTTAGTGTAATTGTGGATTAATTGCATGATTAGCTTATAATTTGGGTTTTTATGTTTCTAGAGTTGTACTTTGATGATTCATTTGGTTGATCAACCCTATTAGCAAGCATGTTCGATTATGTTTATTGCAACAAGAGTTGGGTAGCATTATTGGGAGTGTGAGTGTGAGCTTTGATCAATTGAATAGAAGTTAATTAGTAATTAGCTCACCCGAGAGGGGTGTTAATGGCTAGACCGACAACCTTAGACACTAAACGAGTAGAGGTCGTCTAGGAGTTTGGTGAGAGGCGTTTCATAAGCATTAGTAACCGTGTTGAAAGTGCTTATGAAACACTATCTTAGGGGTTTATGGTATTTGGTTAGATCCTATAATTGCTAATCAATGCACGATGTTTACCTATGCCTTTCGAGGGGGTTTGCACACCTACGTGATAGCCTTTAACTTAACCAAAGTTGTAGTAAAATCATGTAATTGGTCTACTAGTTCACTTAATTTCTCACAAAACGGAAACACCCGAGGCAATACACTTCTCTTGCACTTTCAATCGAAAGTTAGATATTTGGTTATTTCTTGTCACTAGTTATCATTACTTTGGTTAATTTAGTTTAATATTTTTGCTCTTATTCCCAAAAATCAAAACAAACATGTGTGGTTACTACAATAGCATGCCTACTCGTAACTTTAGGGATTCACTAGCACTCAATTAAGTCCTTGGAACGAAATTTTACTTGGTATACTTATCTTACTACTAACGAACCCATACGCTTGTGGGGATCGTATAGTTTTAAAAAGTGCAAAAATACGTCCAAGTCACTCACACATTCAACAAAGACTCAGCTGTCAGGAAACCAGACACATCATACATGGCAGCAGCGAGAGTTATGGTGGCCCAGCCCGCACCAAATCGAAAAGAGGATCCAATCGAATTCGCTACAAGGCCGGAGGATACAAAATGGCTCAACGATTGCATGACAGGAGCACTAAAAAGGGATTTCTTATGGAGAGGAAATGCAGCAGGAATGTGGAAATCTCCTCAAATTAAGACCTATGGGAGAAGATGCAATACTAATCCAAAACCTCACAGAAATGCCATACGAAGTGTTGGCCATCAAACTTGACGAATGGTTCAAACACTGGTTTGATTGGCACAGAGAATTGAGTCCCAAGGACGTTAACCACAAACGTCAAGTATGGAGCCAATGGGTGGGGGTCCCGATACACGCTTGGGATCCTCGATTTTTTGATCTTGAAGCACAAAAATCGGAACCTTCATCAAACTGGACAAGACGACAGAAACAAAAGCCCGCCTCGACGTTGCAAGGGTTCTTTTATCAGTTTCTTACCTAAAAGAAATAAATCAGTGTATCTAAGTCAGGGTGGATGGAGTGGAATACGCTTGCAGAATCACAGAAGAATTGAGTAGACCACTGGAAGATGAAAGAGAATGCGAATATGGGTCGGGGGATTCCCTTATCTCCAGCGACCAGGATGATCTGAGGTCCACGGGTCCGGCGGCGGCGGGGGACCTAGACCACGAACTCACTAAGTTCATCAAAGCATCGGAATCGGTGTCAGTCCATCAAGAATCGAAGCGGTTTTTAGAATCTCAAGAAGAAGGCGGCACAGGCATTATGATGGATAAGTCCCAAGAAATCTCATTAGAAGAGGAAGCATTGATTGAAGAGTTGGCGTGCTGTGATGGGAGACAAGAATCCCTCCCGGGTCCCACCGAAATTACGCAGTGGAGAGTTTTCGGGAATATTAACAACGAGGTGGATCAGAATAAGTACGGGCCGCCGTATTTGCATTTTAGGAACCTAGATGGGCCCTCAAATTTTATTTTGGGCTAAGTACCCACTTTGGATCCCAACCCTCTGCCCACACCCCAGCCTGATATCCGGCCCATTACCCCCCCCCCCCCAACCCATCATCCTCCCTCAAGCCCAATATCCCCTCATCCTGTTGTGGCCCATATGAATCCATCCATTATCCTATCCCAAAACACAATCCTTCCCAATACCCAGTCAACCTCTCGATCCAATATCTTACCCTTTACCCCAACTCCCTCCACGTGTCCGAACACGTTACCCCCCCAACCCTACCCCCTGAAACCCTACCCACCCTCTTTCACCGACCTCTGTCCCTCGGCACCCCTCCTAAACAACAACCAAAGCAGCCTCCTCACCTCCCCAAACACCCAAAAATCAACTCCCCCAACCTCTTCTAAACCATTACAGCCTAAACACTCCAAAAAAAAAAGAACAGGGTGAATAAACAGGAAATGAGGGAGCAAGAGAACGAAAAATGGAAAATATTTGCAGGGAATCTCGAATCTGAGGAAGACTAAAAAGCAAATAACAAGAAACCAAATCTACCAAAACAGAAGAAGGGTGGAAAAGCAAAGGATGCTCAATTGAAGAAAAGGGGATTAAAACAGAGCGACGCCCGAGTGGAGGCAACAAAAACATGGAACCTAGGCAAAGAATTAGGGTTGCGGACAAATGAGCCTGAAGGAGAGCTGATCGAGCGATTCATTGAATTGGACGGACATGTACAGGCCAAAGATTGCCAAGATGAAGGGGTGTCCAAAGGTAGTGATTTATGAAGATTCTTTCCATAAACATTCGAGGCTTGGGGAGTCAGATGAAAAAAGAAGAAATAAGAAATCTTATTAAGAGAAATGAGGTTGACATTTGTTGTATACAAGAGTCCAAGATGGAGGAGATTGACGAGACAATTTGTAAAAGCTTGTGGGGGATCGGAAAATTGGAATGGACATCACTACCGACAATAGGGCGCTCGGGTGGTATCATCTCGATCTGGAATCCTGAGGTATTCCAATGCTCTAGCTCTTGGTTTATGGAAGGGTGTGTAATAATTAATGGCTGGTGGGGAATGGACAGAACACACTGCGTTATTATCAACATATACGCATCATGTACTTCGCCTGAGAAAGCTGAACTGTGGGACAAAATCAACCTGGTAGTGCAACAAAACTCAACTTCATGCATTTGCATAATTGGATATTTCAACTCAGTTCGTAGTGAAGCGGAAATAGATGGGAGAAGCCTGTCATCCAACAGAAGAGATATCCAACAATTCAATAAGTTCATCAACAGTGCCAACTTGATGGACCTTCCACTCCACGGAAGGAACTTTTTTTGTACAAAGCAGACGGACGTTGCAAAAGTAGACTTGATAGAGCATTAATCAATCAGAACTGGATCAACAAGTGGCCGAGCATACACCTCAGGGGGTTGAGACGGTCGGTTTTGGATCACTGTCCCATTCTACTTGGAATAAAAACGAAGGACTAGGGCCCAAAACCCTTTCGGTGTCTCAATGTTTGGCTCTCACATCCGGAACTCAGAAACTTCGTAAAGGAAAAATGGAACAACTATGATATACAAGGATGGGGAAGTTTTGTTATCAAAGAAAAACTCAAGTGCTTAAAACAAGACTTGAAAGATTGGAATCAGAACGTGTTTGGCAACCTGGACAAGACGATCGAAAACCACCGGGAGGAAATAAAAAGATTGGATATGTTTGATGAGGTATTCGGTTTGGAAGAAGCAGAAGTCATTGAAAGAAACAGAGTCACTGCGATGCTGCTAAGAGACCTGAAGAGAAAGAATAGTGTGTTATTCCAAAAATCCAGATGCCAATGGATCAAAGAGGGGGACTGTAATACACACCTATTTCATGGGTATATTAATAGAAGATGAAAGAGAAACGAGATACAGGGCTTGAAAGTAAATGGGGAATGGTTGGAGGAGGTTCAGGCAGTTAAGGGGGAGGTACACAAACACTTCCAACAACACTTCAACAAAGTATCAATACAGAGACCTGTCCCAGAAATGAACTTCACAACAAAACACATCTCTCAGGAGGCGAATGAAAGGCTGACTGCCCCTTTCTCAACAACAGAAATTAGAGAAGCACTAAAAGTATGTGACAACACGAAAAGCCCAGGGCCGGATGGGCTTAACTTCGGTTTTATTAAGGCAAACTGGGATGTACTCGAACCCGACGTACTGAAGCTGATGAAAGAATTCCATGAGAATGGCCGACTGGTAAAAGGGTTCAATCCGATGTACATAGTCCTTATACCCAAGAAAGAAACAAGTAACGAATTGAGAGACTACAGGCCCATCTCTTTGGTTGGAAGCATGTACAAACTCATCTCCAAAATCTTGGCAAAAAGACTAAGCGCCGCCTTACCAGCGATCATTTCGGACACCCAAAGTGCTTTCCTCGGGGGGAGATTCATCCTAGATAGTTTGGCAATATTAAATGAGGCGATTGATGAAGCGAAACGTGGGAGAATCTCGAGGGCCTTCCTCAAGATCGATTTTGCAAAAGCTTACAACTCTATTGATTGGAGCTACTTAGATGTGATGATGGAAAGATTCAGTTTTCACCCCAAATGGAGAAAGTGGATCATGGAATGTGTATCCTCGGCGTCGGAAACAGTATTGGTAAACGGAAGTGCTTCAGGTGAGTTTAAGTTGGGAAGAGGGCTTTGTCAGGGAGATCCCCTTTCCCCCTTCTTGTTTCTGATTGCAGCTGAGGGTTTAAGCATACTCATGGAAAGGGCAACTAAATTGGGCTATTTTAAAGCAGCAGAATTCGGGCGCGAGAGAATTAAGGTGTCCCACCTACAATATGCAGACGACACAATTTTTGTGGGTGAAGCAAGCACTGCGAATGCATTGGGAATGCGACGGGTACTACGGATAATGGAACTCATGTCAGGCCTCAAAGTCAATTTTGAGAAATGTGAAGTTCTGGGCATAAATGTGGAACCACAGGTACTCTCTGAGATGTCTGAAATTCTAGGATGCAGAAGAGGCCAACTACCTTTCTCCTACCTTGGAATGAAGATAGGGGAGAAGCATAAACGTACAGCCACATGGGACGTAATTACAGAAAGAATCAGAGGTCGCATACGAAAGTGGGAGGATAAAAAGATCTCAATGGGGGGAAGAGTCACCTTGATCAACTCGGTTCTATCCTCTTTACCGATCTACTATCTCTCCTTCTACCTTCTTCCTAAAAAAACAGTGAGAGAGATTAAACGTATATTCAGAAATTTCCTATGGGGGGGGTGGGGAGCAACACAACAAGGTTGCTTGGATTGAGTGGAAAAAAATATGCAATACAAAACTATTGGGGGGTCTAGGGGTCAGGGATGTGGGAATGCTTAATGAAATACTAATAGGAAAGTGGGGTTGGAGATATTTAAACGAAAGCAATAGTCTGTGGGTTAGAGTGTTGAAATCTAAATACGAGAACAATGGGAGGGTAGACGAGGGCAGATTACCTAGAGGTAGAGGGGGTAGAGTCTCATCATGGTGGAAGGACGTGATGAGTATAGTAAATCGAGGGAATGAGGGATGGTTTGAGAGAGGAATAGAAAAGGTTCTAGGTAATGGTAGAAACACATACTTTTGGGAGGAGAATTGGACAGGGGAAGGGAGACTAGACTTGAAATTCCTAGACTATTTAATAATAATCTGGACAGGGGAAAAACTATAGGGGAGATGGGTAGATGGGTAGGACAAGAGTGGAAATGGGAATGGAAGTGGAGACGGCCAATGTTAGAAAGGGAGCAAGCAACTTTTAATAATCTGACTTCTCTTATAGACAGGTTTAAGCCAAAACAGAACTCGAACGACTCATGGAAATGGAAATGGAGATACTCAAAAACCGGCAAATTCTCGACTAAGGAGACCTATTCAACCATCCTCAACCAAGTACAGCCTACACAACTCGACGATGATCTCCTTCGGGGCTTCAAGATGATCTGGTCGACGGCTGCACCCCTAAAAGTGGCCACTCACGGCTGGAGATTGATGTGGGGCAGACTCCCTACAAGAGCAAATCTACGAAGAAGAAATATACTCCAAGCAAATGACGATCTAAAATGTGTATTATGCAAGGAGAAAGACGAGACGGAGAAACATCTATTCTTCGAGTGCTCCCATACAGTAAGAGTTTGGATGGAATGCATCGCATGGTTACAACAATCAGCAGCCATACAGCCAGGTACAATTCAAAACCTACTGAATTTTGGGGGCTTGATTGTTGGAAAAAGAGGAAAATCAAAGGCGACATGCATTTGGCTAGGGGTGGTATGGCTCATTTGGAAATGGAGAAACGATATAATCTTTAAGAATGTGGAATTCTCACACAAGAAATTCATGGAGGAGATTAAGATACGACTATGGAGCTGGCTCAACACCAAATTCGGAAACCAAGGCAACTGGAATTTCAAGAACTAGATGTGCAACCCTTACGCTTTAATTGAGGGGTAATTGTAAGTTTCGAAGCTATGCACCTTCTGCTTCACTGTAACTCATGGGTACTTCTTATACCCTTCTAATTTATTAATAAAAATTGTTGTTTGACCGACCAAAAAAAAAAAACATTTGACGTTTGTATACATATTTTATTGGGTGTTAGTAGCCTCACAAAAAAATTAAAAAAAATTATATTAATCTACTTCAAACTAATTAATCATTCATCTATATTCATCTATATGAAAAAAAATAAAAAATTCACTGCATCTATTCTAAACTAATTAATTAATTTCTTTGAAATATATTTATTTCTTATAAGTATTGAAGAAAATGATGATATCATCATTAAATTTAGTTATACTTTTCAATTAATAAAGAAAAATAAGATTCACATAACACTCTTTGATTTCGTTTGTAAAATTTATTTTGTTTCATATTTTTTTAGATTTTTTCAAGTTATTTTTTCAAATTATTTTACTCTTTAATTATTTTATATACATTTATTTTTGTATTTAAAATTATAGGGTATGTATAAAATATTTTGGGGTGTTATTAGTTCTACTTCTTTTTTAAATATATATAGAGGAGAGATAGTGATGTGACATTTTTTAATATATGTGGCACCAACTTTACCCATTATAACTCCTTCAAAACATAAGGTGGTGTTTGTTTTGAGATTGGTCAATCCCAATCCAATCTCTCTGTCCAAGCTTAAGGGCTCTCCAAGTGCAATTTAGCTTGGAGAGCTCCCACTTGGAGAGCTCTTCTAAAAGCTCTCCAAGCTTAAATGTGTAGCAGTGAATCTCTTTACTACTTTCTTCTCTCTCTTACTTTTCTTTTACACACTCATTCTCTCTCCTAATTTCTTCTCTCTCTTACTTTTCTTTCACTATTAACAATAATAAAATATTATAACATCACTCTTGATGTGACATAAAGTTAAATCTACCCCTACTTCTCAATCTTTAACCAAACACAACTTACACAACAATTACTATTCATGGATTACTCAAATCTCAATTCAATCCACCACAATCCCAAACCAAATACCACCTAAAAGGTTAAAATTGATGTAAAAAATGATTAAAATTGAAAGGTAAAAGACGTATTTTGTAAAATTGAAATTTAAAAGATTTATTTTAAAATATCTCAAATTTATAGGACTAAAATAAATAATTTCCCTATATAGTTCAAGCCCACCTACTAACATTTTTTAACAAAATAAAAAGAAAAGGAGTAAAAAAAGAGAAAAAAAAATTAAATAGAACTCGAGAGTACACGATACACTTGCGTCTATATTAGACTAAAAACCACCTCACTTAAGATAGTAAAAATTGGAGTACTTTTTAAAACTTAAAAGTTATGGAAGACACTTTTTAAAAAATATATATATATATATTAATTCAAGAATATTTTGCAAACACCCAAACTCTAATTCTTCCGTGTGAAGAAATCAAATAATCAAATTGTCGCGATTATTTCATACAATGCTTGTTTTTTTTTACTTTATTTTTTTACACGGAAGAAATCAAGTAATCAAACTGTCGCGATTATGACGAAGTTGGATAGCTCAAGTGGTTAGAGCACCACTATCTAGACTTTAGATCCTGGGTTGGAGTCATGGGGAGGGGAAAGGGGATGAGTATTTAATGTAATTCAAAAAAAAAAAAAAAAACTGTCGCAATTATCACATACAATGCTTGTTTTTTTCTACTTTATTTTTTTAATTAAGAATAAAGTAAGTAACCAAATTCCAATATTTTGTAGAATGTAGCTGGAATTGGAACTTTGGGAACTTTACACTCGATAATAATTTGTGTACGTTATTGGAGCCTTTTTACATAGACTTGTACAAATGGTTCAAACTGTTAATCTATGTTTCAAAAAATGTAGAACTGAACCAGCTAAATAAATATATACCGATTTTGGTTAAGTCGGGTTTCTCACTACAAAAAAAAAAATAGTCACTAAAAATAGTTAGTGACAATTTTGGAATTTGTAGCTATATATTGTGTGACTAAAAGATTAGTGACATCACTATATGTTATATTTTTAGTCACGCACATATTTTGTCACTAAATCTTATTTTATAGTCACATATCATTGTTGTCACTATTACTCAATGTTTAGTCACATATATTTGTTGTCGCTGTTACTCAATATTTTAGTCACATATTTTTGTTGCCACTATTACTCAATGTTTTAGTCACGTATAACATTTTAGTCACATTTTATTCATTGACACTAAAATACATTGTATAGTTACAAAATAATCATGTCACTATAATTGAGGCTTTTAGTCACGATTGATTATTATCACAAAACATAAAGTTTCACAATTAATATTTTAAATAAAATTCAATAATAATATTTATAATATTGTGATAAAAATATTTTAACTAAAGTGACAATGTAGTTATCACTAAAACCTAAACATGTTGTATACATAATATTAATATAATTAATAATAATAAGAAGAAAATTAAAATATTTTATATATTGTGGCAAATGTATTTCTATATATATAGTCTTTACTAGTGACAATATTTTTTTCTAATAATATTTTTATACCTATAAAATAACATACGTAAATGAAAATAAAGCATTACAAATTATTGAAAGTAAAATTTATGATTAAACATAAACAAGGTATATAAAAGTGCACAATTACAATTCATCAATATTTAAAACAAAAAATGAGTCATTGCATTTAATAACTAGATAAATTAAAATTAAATGTCTAAAATATACTTATTACATTACATAAATATTAAATAAATCAACAAGTTGATAAATTGTTACGTAGTATAGCCATCTGGTAGAAAGAAGTTGTCTTCAAACCTGTAAAAAAATAAAATTCAAAATGAATATTTTTGTTGAAAAAAAAAATTAAATTAAAGATAAATCACACCAAAAAATCTAATTACAATACAAATCTATTACTTACACCAGATTGTCCTAATATTATAAATTCCATATTAAATTAAAGATACAATCCCATACAAAAAAGCTATTCTCCCAATATTACAAATCCAAAATAGTTACTATAATAAAACCACCTACTCTTTTCAAAAGTATTCGATTTGTATAATTTTTTGTTGTAACTTATGCTTTCTTAAGCAATTAATATTAGTTTTCAGTTCTCTCAAAAAAAAAAAATATTAATTTTCAGTTTATATAGAAAATAATTCTTCCTATACATGACCGTGATTCTAAAGCATTATCCAACAATTACTTGAATAGAGAGATCAATTAGTACCTTATAAGTCCCACTTTCAAAATAATTGACGAATAACTCTCTTTCTTTGTAAGCCACAGCACCCTCATTATGTCTACAAAAGTAATTTCATGGAAATAAAGTAAATTAACCAATGTAATTCCTGGAAACTACTGTAAAGAAAAGGCCATTTTAAAAATAGTATAATTCAAAGCAAGTATTCATCATTATGTCTATATAGAAGACTAGAAAGTGAAAATAGTATTAGTTATAGGTTCCTAACACATACGCACAAATTAAGATATGAAAATTTCATATATTGATTAATTATCCTCACATAATAGCACAAATTTCATTATTTAAAAATAATTAAAACAGTAGATCTAGTAGGGACATGTAGTTACAAAAAGTCTTCAACTACATCGAACACAAACACAATATTGGAAAACAACTTCATAATTAGGCACAACACTTACATTACCAAATGTTGGCTTAAGATAATCAATCCTACAATAATTATATAAATTAAAACTAAAGAACACAGTGATTAACTTAGAAATTTATTAGATTATCAAATGTCGACTCAAGTATTTTATGTTTGCCTACAACAAAACATAAATTTTAATCAAAGCCACCAATCATTGTGGCCTTATCCCTATTTCCTTAAACTAAATCAATAGCTCCTTCAAATTTGAGGCCGTGTCAAAATTAAATACAAAGATCAGGTTCTTAAACAACAAATACAACAGTAATTGGGATCGAGAAGCAGGGAATTTAAAAGAAGTTATCTATCATTTGGTGGCTCTATGCAACTCAAACAAAGAGATAACGAAAGTCAAGAACTGGAATGGATCTTCCTGCCATTTTCCCCAAATATTAAATCATAGAGCGTCTCTGTAAAATTAACACAATTCACCAGAATTGAATAGAATAGATTCAAACAACTAATTAAACAGAAGCTCCTGTAAAACGAAAATAAAAAATCGACCGAATGCAAGAGTAGTTTAGTAGTATTTTATTTTAATCGACCCTGTCAGGATTTATGTACAAAGGTTTTGTTACAACCCTGCAAGAATTTATGTACAAAGGTTCTGTTACACATGGTGACTTCCTAATGCCCTTAGTTAAAAAAAAAACTCAAAACTAGACTCATTTGCTATACTCGAAACTCAAAACTCGACAAGAAAAAAAATGTAGATGCTTTGGTGCAAAAGCCACGTTTGGATTGAATCATGAAGAGAACCCACTTCGAGTTTAGATACTTCAACCTTGAATAGCATGAGATTACAAGAGTAGTTTAGTAGTATGATATTTTAATCGAGACCTGTTACCCTGCCAGGATTTATGTACAAAGGTTATGTGACTTCCTAAAACCCTTATTTAAAAAAAAAAAAAAAAAGAGAATTTAAATATTATGAGAAAATTTAAATAGTGTTTAGCTAAAAACTAGACTCGATTGCTATACTCGAAACTCAAAACTCGACAAGAAGTTTGATAAAATCGAATTTCGTTCGACTCGTATAATTTTACAAACTTAAATAAAAAATCTAGATGTTTTGGTGCAAAAGCCACGTTTGAATTGAATCATGGAGAGAACCCACTTCGAGTTTAGATACTTGAATCTTGTAAAGGGTAGTTTAGTAGTAGTATGTTATTTTAATCGAGGCCTGTTACCCTGTCAGGATTTATGTACAAAGGTTATGTTAGCCAGGATTTATATAAAAAGGTTATGTTACACGTAGTGACTTCCTAATGCCCTTAGTTCAAAAAAAAAAAAAAAACTCAAAACTAGACTCGGTTGCTATACTCAAAACTCGACAAGAAATTTGATAAAATCAAATTTGTTCGACTCGTAATTTTACAAACTTAAATAAAAAATTTAGATATTTTGGTGCAAAAGCCACGTTTGGATTGACGTTTGGATTGAATCATGGAGAGGAACCCACCTCGAGTTGAATCTTGAACAGCATGAGATTCCAAGAGTAGTTTAGTAGTATGTTATTTTAATCGAGACTTGTTTTCCTGCCAGGATTTATGTACAAAGTTTTTGTTACAGCCTAACCTAACCTTACCTAACATAATTTATGTACGTGGTGACTTCCTAATGCCCTTAGTTCAAAAAAAAAAAAGAATTTAAATATTATGAGGAAATTTAAATAGTGTTTAGCTCAAAACTAGACTCGGTTGCTATACTCGAAACTCAAAACTCGACAAAAAATTAGATAAAATCGAATTTCTTTCGACTCGTATAATTTTACAAACTTAAATAAAAAATCTAGATGCTTGGTGCAAAAGGATTGAATCATGAAGATGAACCCACTTAGAGTTTAGATACTTGATCCTTGGATAGCATGAGATTTCAAGAGTAGTTTAGTAGTATGTTATTTTAATTGAGACCTATTACCTGCCAAGATTTATGTACAAAGGTTTTGTTACAACTTTGCTACGATTTATGTACAAAGGTTTTGTTACACGCGGTGACTTCCAAATGCCCTGAGTTCAAAGAAAGAAAAAAATTTAAAACTAGATTCGGTTGCTATACTCGAAACTCAAAACTCGACAAGAAATTTGATAAAATCGAATTTTGTTCGACTCGTATAATTTTACAAACTTAAATAAAAAATCTAGATGTTTTGGTGCAAAAGGATTGAATCATGGGGAGGAACCCACTTCAAGTTTAGATACTTGAACCTTGAACAACATGAGATTCCAAGAGTAGTTTAGTAGTATGTTATTTTAATCGAGACTTGTTACCTGCCAGAATTTATGTACAAAGTTCTGTTACAACCCTAACAGAATTTATGTACAAAGGTTCTGTTATCACGTGGTGACTTCTAATGCCCTTAGTTCAAAAAAAAAAAAAAAAGAGAATTTAACTATTATGAGGAAAGATTTATGTACGAAGGTTCTGTTACACGTGGTGACTTCCTAATACCCTTAGTTAAAAAAAAAAAAAAAGAGAGAGAGATAGAGAATTTAAATAGTGTTTAGCTCAAAACTAGACTCAGTTGCTATACTCGAAACTCAAAACTCGACAAGAAATTTGATAAAATCGAATTCGTTCGACTCGTATAATTTTACAAACTTAAATAAAAAATCTAGATGCTTTGATGCAAAAGCCACATTTGGATTGAATCATGAAGAGAACCCACTTCGAGTTTAGATACTTCAATCTTGAACAGCATGAGATTACAAAAGTAGTTTAGTATTATGTTATTTTAATCGATACCTGTTACCCTGCCAGGATTTATGTACTGTTACACGTGGTGACTTTCTAATGCCCTTAGTTAAAAAAAAAAAAAAAAACTCAAAACTAGACTCGATTGCTATACTCGAAACTCAAAACTCGACAAGAAATTTAATAAAATCGAATTTCGTTCGACTCGTATAATTTTACAAACTTAAATAAAAAATCTTTTGGTGCATGAGAGGAACCCACTCGTATAATTTTACAAACTTAAATAATTTTACAAACTTAAATAAAAAATCTTTTGGATTGAATCATAGAGAGGAACCCACTTTGAAGTTTAGATATTTGAACTTTGAACAGCATGAGATTCCAAGAGTAGTTTAGTAGTATGTTATTTTAATGTTACCCTTCGGTACAAAGGTTCTTTTACAACCCTGCCAGGATTTATGTACAAAGGTTCTGTTACACGTGGTGACTTCCTTAGTTAAAAAAAAGAGAATTTAAATATTATGATGAAATTTAATTAGTGTTTAGCTCAAAACTAGACTCGATTGCTATACTCGAAACTCAAAACTCGACAAGAAATTTGATAAAATCGAATTTCGTTCGACTCGTATAATTTTACAAACTTAAATAAAAAATCTAGATGCAAAATGATTGAATCATGGAGAGGAACCCACTTCGAGTTTAGATACTTGAATCTTGGACTGCATGAGATTTCAAGAGTAGTTTAGTAGTATGTTATTTTAATCGAGACCTATTACCTTGTTAGGATTTATGTACAAAGGTTTTGTTACCACTTCTTAATGCCCTTCAAAAAAAAAAAAAAGGGGGAGAATTTAAATATTATTAGGAAATTTAATAGTGTTTAGCTTAAAATTAGACTCGGTTGCTATACTCGAAACTCAAAACTCGACAAGAAATTTAATAAAATCGAATTTCATTCGACTCGTACAATTTTACAAACTTAAATAAAAAAATCTAGATGCTTTGATCCAAATTGAATCATGGAGAGGAACTCACTTCGAGTTTAGATACTTGAATCATGAATAACATGAGATTTCAAGAGTACTTTAGTAGTATACAACCTAACATAATTTATGTACAAAGGTTCTGTTACAACCCTAACATAATTTATGTACAAAGGTCCTGGACTTCCTAATGTAGTAATGTCCTTAGTTCAAAAAAAAAAAAATATTATGAGGAAATTTAAATAGTGTTTAGCTCAAAACTAAACTCGGTTGCTATACTCGAAATTTAAAACTTGACAAGAAATTTGATAAAATCGAATTTCGTTCGACTCGTATAATTTTACAAACTTAAATAAAAAATCTAGATGCTTTGGTGTAAAAGCCACGTTCGGATTGAATCATGGAGAGGAGCTCACTTCGAGTTCAGATACTTGAACCTTGAACAGTATGAGATTCCAAAAATAGTTTAGTAGTATGTTATTTTAATCGAGACTTGTTACCCTGTCAGTATTTATCACACTCATTCACCCAGAATAAGATTTATGATCATTTCACTCGTGAATTCACAACTCAAAGACGAATGCTCGTAAGCGTCAAATTTTACACGATACAAGGGTTGGAGTATTTATACTAATCAAAGTTGATTGTTGCAAGTGTTGAAAGAGTTACAACTATCTGCAACTGTGTAACGAACTCATATGTTCTCCATTGCCCAATCGAAATGACAACTTTGCCTCTTTCCTTGTAACTCGTAACAAATGGGCTCTATCAGAAGATTCATCAGCTGACTCCCCTCAACTGATCTCCACACTTAGTGAAAAGACTATCTCAGTTGATAAACATCTACTGAGTTGATACGATCTCTTCTGATCACATCAACTTAGTTTACTCTAAGCATCTTCATTCTCAGCTGATTGAAAACCTTCAACTCATCTGATTAGGTCTAAATTAGCTTACTTGACTCCAACCAGTGATACCATCAGCTGATCAACACAGTTGATACGAGATTATGAGATAACACTCACAAAAATTTAAATAATATATATAAACTGACAGTTCAAACTGAAAAATTGAAGGTTTACAACTGATGTTTCCAATTTTAAGAATGAAGGAATCGAAAACGAACCTTAAAATTCACCATTTCGATTAGTCACGATTATAGTTCCAACAATTCCCATTTTTAGTTCGGAATGGAAAACTAATTATTCGAAACCGTTTGAACACCATCTATTTTTACTGAAATGTCACTTTTCACCTTTAATTTGAATACTACGTTTTGCACCCACAAATCAATTTTTCCCTTTTTAATGCACATGCCCTACTTTATAAGTTATAACAACCACAATAAATCTGATTATTTTTTTTGCTGCAAATGCAATCAATCATTCAGTCCTATTCAAATTGGACCTCCCTATCAAGAATATTTCAAGTGCCTAATGTTAAATTATGATTCTTTCCTAAAAAATGATGATTCTACAAATGACTGTGTTTAGAATCTCCATCCTAAATTCATTCTTGTATATGTATACCTTATCACCTATAAACTAAATTTACAAAATGGTATGGTTGCTAATTTTATTTTTTCCTTGTTCGAAAATAAAATCATGGTTTAAATTGTAGTAAGTAACAACAATAGTTTTGGAAGAATAACTTTTAAGTAAATCTAATGGAAAACATGACAATAAACATTACACAAAATTCATGTGAGACGACACGACACGACAATCAGACGAAGCATACGTTATAAAATAAAAAATCATTTTGTTTGATCGTGTTAATTTGCAAGAGACTAACAAGAGTATATTGAATGACAAACCCCATATTCAAAAAATAAAAAGAACTATCATATTTAAGCTAGGTATAGTAACCTATTCTCCCACTTCAAAATATAATACTCCAAAAAATAAATTAATCTCCAAAATTTGAAGAATTTTTCGAAAGGAGGACTGTAGTCTGTAATTCGAAGGTTGGATTCCCACGCTTTCCACAAATAAAAAGGCACTTTTGACTTTAAAAAGTAGTAAAAAATTCTATGTTAGGTCAAACCTCGTCAAGTACGAAGCATGAGCATCCAATGTACAAAGTCAAGACCCACAAACTAGTTTTACTTTTCTTGATTTTGATACTTACTGTGTCAGTTACCACAAATTTAAAATTGAAATAGACAAACAAACAGATGCTTGCATGTTCCAACACCCTGCAAAATGTCTTGACATTCTCTACACCCAATGTACTAACTCATACACTAATTTCCAGACTCCCATTAACGCCTTGAGACTTTTAATTAAACACATGAAAACGAAAAAGCTAATTTCATTTCATTGAACTCACCAGACTATCATCAAAATTGCATTTAAATAGCTTATCTAATTTTCTTTGCACCTTACTATACAAACTATTGAATTAATTTTTCAGACCCCAATGTATAAAAAGGACATTTTCATCAAATATTCTTACTAAAAATTGAGAATTGGGGAAAGAAAGGGTGTTCTTGAACAAGTATACAAGATTTGATGCACTTTGTAAAAAATCAAGAGAATTTTGTGCTGAAGAATTAGTTCAGTGTTTATGTTAGAAAATTGATAGTTTGTATAGTAGTATGCAAAGAAAAATAGTTAAATAATTTAGATGAAATTTTGGTAATAGTTTGATGGGTTTAATGTAATTATGCAAAACAAAAATAAAACATGCCAGATTGAACCTAATCATCATAATTCTTAGGTATATAAACACTGAGATAGTGAGATACTTTCACTAGAAATGTCACTCATTACTACATCAACATCGACTCTCCTCCCAGAAAGAATGAAAATTTAACAGAATTTGATCCAATTTAACTTGTAGGATAGCAAAATGCCTCTATATTTGACAACCAATCAGCTCAAAACCCAGTCATCCATTCACCGCAACAATTCGCTCATCTCAGCCTGCTCGTTTCCTAAACGAGTAACTACCCCACCATTCTTGGATCCCCGTTTGTTGTAAATCATGCAGGTGAACTGAGGTTGTGCATCAGTGTATAATATCTCAAATATGCACGTCTCTTATGAATTGCCCTCGCCTTCAGATGATACGTTAGATTGTATTATAACCCGAGCTCCTGAAGCAAGCCTGTTGACAAAAAAAAAAGTAGAAATTTTCAACCTTTATGAATATGAAAGTTAGTTGAGTAAATGCAGTAAGATTGAGAAGGTTGGGAAATTAACTTTCTTCAATTTTGATCATGTTTCTTTCATGATTTCTGGATGAATCTACTTTGTTTGATTCCCTTTTCACAGGGAGAGGATCAGTGATTCTCTTGCTCCCACCAATGGATGTGCCGGGTGTAGTTCGTGAACTTTGGGTTCTATCGGAAGAGATTCGGGGTCCCTCAGAAATGGGGGATCTCATCGATTCACATCTTGGCTGCTTATTTAGAGAGACTTTAATTGATCTAGGGATGCACTTTGTGCGTGTGGAACCTCCATCTTCTTTGTATTCTGTAGTATCAAATTGCTCGCTGGTTCTGCAAAGCCAGATGATTTTCTTTCTTTCAGTGTGAAGTATAGAAAGTATTTATTGACACACAGAAAAATAATATTTCACTTTTCACACCTCAACAATGAGGATAAAAAGGTAAGTATTTCATTGCATCGACATTAATTCGAGGTGGGATTTCTTCTTTATATTTGGTTGCTTTGTCACTTTTAAATATGCATGTGAATTTTTTTTATTTTTGCTTGCTGCAACATACTACATTGAAGTAATTGGCTACTTTCGAGGGCAAGGTAGGTGTAACATAGCGGGGACTACGGTCTGGGAAGGTAAGTTCCTTAGAGGCAACTCCACTGTATACTGACTGGACAATAGATCTATATATTATTAGTAGGCATGTTATGTGAGTTTAATGGAATTACTATCGTATGATTTGCAACACCAATCCACAATTATAAAATGATCATGGAATTTCATTCTCTATACCAATAAATTTTCTTTTTCTGCTTGATACAAGTCAATTAGACGACGAATACAAATGTGAAACTCAAGAATCCAATCTCTTAGACGATGAAGATTGCAATGTGGGTTTTGGAATTGCATATGAAAATGTGAACAAACTTGACTATGAGATAAAGAGAAACAATTCACAAAATTTGGTCACAAGAATTTCACACAACCAGATTTATATGATAAAGGATAGAATGTCAACTGAAATTAAGAGGACTAACCTGTCAGCATTGAATGAAGAAGATCGTTTTAAAACGGGCACTCCTTCCTTGGCCATATTCCTTTCTAGCAAGCTACCACTGAAGTACTCTTTGTCTTCCAATGATGTCATGCCCATACGATGAGGATTCTCCGCCAGCTCTCCCATCATTAATGAAGTCGAAAAAAACGGGGAGGGAAATTTGGAGTGTGAAAATCTTGGCTTATAGGTTGGAATAAGGCCAAAGCTGTGATCTTTGACTGATATTGAACCACAAGAGATCAATTGCATAATCATGTTCGAAGTCTTTAGTTTCCCATTTGATGGCAATCGAAATTCTTCCTCCTCGAGTATTCTAAAGCTGTTGAGCTTCCTAGCATCAGCTCTAATGAGAGATTCCAACGTATCAGTTCTTCCACTCGATGAAGAAGCACTGGATGTAGACGGGGGCGGTGAGACGAACTCCCGACAAATCTCGGAAGTAGCCTTCGGTTGAGGGACTTCATTCAGACAAGTGGGGCCCGATAATCGATCGTCGGTTGAAACACCCCTCATGCAAGAATTTCGAGTTCTGATAGTGATGCTCGTATTTTCATCAGTTTGAGTGGAAGCATCAGCAAGACCGTCGGTTTTGTAGACTTTATACTCTGTGAGGCTTAAAGAACCGTTCCAAGAGGAATTTTTTCCAGTGCTGAACTCTGGAGAGACGGTTGATGAGCAGGGTCGTTGATCAGGAGGAGATAGTTCGTCGTCTTGAGAAGTTTTTGTCGTCCCTCCGTTTAAGCTTGATGAAGACGAAGATTCCTCTTGGCTTCCTGAGGATGGGGGTTCTGGAAGTGCTTTCTGATTCTGTAATATGACAGTCTCGGCAGGACTAAAATTACCTAGAAACAAGAATCAATTAATCAAGAATTAACATGATTATATCAATTCCATATCAGAATGTAACTGAATTTTCCTCTTCTATTTGCTTGTTATGGAGTACTTCTTCAATCAAGTAGGAAATGTTTACTTTTCCCCTCTGATAAAGACAATGGAAATAGCAGATTTCCACAAATGCACAGCAATGAAATTATTTGGTTAATTGCAAAACAAATCACGACATTTTCACATTTATACAATATATGTTTTAAACTAACAATTCAATACAGGACCTTCAAAATTGTTGGAATTCAATGACATGGTTATGTTCCGGGAGTCTTGTTGACGTGACAGTGAATGAAATTGCAAGGAAACTGTTGTAATTAAATCGAAACAATAACAAAAAAATTTCCATGCTTGAGTGCAGGCCACCACTCTATTTTTTTCCATGCTTAGGACACAAAAGTGCAGGCCACCACTCTATTTTTTTTTCATGCTCGAGTGCCTAATCTAACTAATTTCTCACCACATCCGCAATTAAACAAGCAAAATTTGATTTTAAAAAAACATTCAAAATTACAATCCTTATACCAGAATTGGATTCTTCGAAGAGCTCCGAAGCCTTAAGGACATACTCATTCCCGTGAGCCGGAAGGATTAAATCGTCGTCACAAAGATCATGCCATACATATCCGTTCTTATAACTCCTGCATTCCACAAATCGACCTCAAAATATATATGAAAAATTCACACAAAGGCAAAGAGAAGACTAATTCAAACAACACAAATAAAGAAAAACTATCAAAGGACCATTTTCACCTCTTGCAAGACCAGGAGTACATAGCAGCCATGCCTCTGCCCCTCAAAACATTAAGCCTTTCAATCACATCTTCAAACCAAACACCAAAATTCAGTACCAAATCATTGATGTTTAGCAAATACACACAAACGAATTTCACTTAGATACCTCTCAAGTAAAGGCCATCAGGAGAAGAACAGGGGACTTCCATGAAATGGGGATGCTCGAGTTGACGATTTCTACTTAGATAATAAACCACCGGCACTTTGTTGCTACTCTGCTGCTGCTGCTGCTGTTGATTATAGTGATGATTGTAGTGATATTTTGGCGATTTTTCTTTCCATACTTTAGCTCGTTCTGGGCTTACTTGCCTATATTTCTTCATTCTTGCCTCCATTTTTATGCAATGAAACTCAACCTTACTCTACAGCAACAACAAAAAAAGCCCAATTTACTTCAAATGAATTTTGCACAACATTTAACTACACTTCATTTTTTTGCACAACATGATTTTTTTAGGTAACAGATCTGGCTAAATAGCTTCAAAATCATTAAAACCTCTAGAATGGTCCAGAACATAGCACAAACAAAGAGAGGGAGATTAACCAAACAAGCCCCATTTGAATCTTGACAAAGTGAAGCCCAAATAACCAAAAAAAAGAATATGTGGCTGAATTTTATTAACAAAACCGGGAAAAAGAAATTGAAAAGGAAGAAGGGGTAACCTGTGGAGAGGGAAGCAGTAGCAGAGGTAAAAGCAGAACGCCCACATATAATGCAGAAGCAGTGTGAGTTGGAGAGAGAGAGAGAGTGAGGTGACTGATGAGTAGAGATGAAGAAAGGGACTGGAGAGTTGTTATTTTAGGGTGCAGTTTGGAATTTTGCGTGGATCTTATGGCGGATTCAAAAAAAGATTGATGATTTAGGTTTGGATGTTTGTGTGTTTCAAATGCTTGTGTTATGGGGTAGAAATCAACACCGTTCTTGTCCACGCTATTCCCCAGGATGTAATGTACTGTAGTAGTCGATTGAACTATTCGAACCTTGACTAAAAATATGTTTTTCTAGGGTTTTAAAAATAGTAAGGTTATGTTTACTTTTGTTTTTAAAAATTAAATTTTCAATTTCAAAATTCAAAATTTGTTTTACTTGAACATTTAAAAGCTGATTTTCAAAATTCATTTAAAATTACCCTTATCAAATTTCTATATAATATTATTTCAATCATTATATTCTTTCTCAACAATAATATAATAATACTATAATATAATACATTTAATCATTACACAATTAACTAATCATTATAATCTCACCAAACAATAATATAATGATACAAACTCATTCAATTTTACAACTTGATTTAACATAAAGTTAAATTCTCCACTTTTCCAAAACTCAAAAGAAACACTCATATTACTATTTTTAAAAACCACCCTTATATAGATATAAAGTTATATCCACTCAAAACCACCCTTATCAAACATATTAATTTGACATAAAGTTATATCTATATAATATTACTCCAATCATTATATTCTTTTTCAACAATAATATAATAATACTATAATAATATAATAATACAATAATATAATACATTTAATCAACTAATCATTATAATCTCACCAAACAATAATATAATAATACAAACTCATTCAATCTTACAACTTGATTTGACATAAAGTTAAATCCTTCACTATTACAAAACCCAAAAGAAACACCCATATTACTATTCATCGGGATTTCAAAAACCAGGATTTCAAAAATCTGGTTTTTAAAACCACCCAAAGTCCAAAAGAAACACCCCCTAAGACTTGGATGGAGGGATTTGATATATGAATTTCAAATCCATCATTTAAATTCATTCTCCTTGTTTGGATTAAAAATGAAATGAATGGATTTAAAATCCTAAGCATGTTTTTTTAGTTAAAATTGAGAATTTTAAATCTTCTCTAAAACCATGTCATTTGAAATCCATCTATTTTTAAAACCTTTCATTTGAAATACCTCCTCAAATCAAATTCCTCCATCCAAACACAATCTAAAGTAAACATCCCCTGATAATTTAATTTTAAAATTTTTAAATCGATTTTAGTTTGTAATTTTGAAAATTAAATTTTAAAATTATCACTATATTGTTTGCAAAAGTAACTTATCATACTTTTCAATAGAATTAATTATATTTTTCTACACTTTAATATATTTTAATAGTACTTCAACAATAAAAAATTAATAATGCTCACTCGTGTTTCTCATTTCTTTTGAATGTTTTGATTAAAAAATAGTTTCTATTGTTGGAAATTAATAAAAATAATAGATTGTTGAAAATTATGGATTTTAACACGAATGTTTGACAAAAATTATTTAATGGACTAAACGTTATTTTTTGAAAAATGAAACGTGACATAGTTAATCTACTCGTAGAATAGATAAACGTGGTATATTAAAAGTCTCAAAATTAAATTTCGGTGGTGAGTAGTGATAAATTAATTATTAAAATTGGAAGATTACACCACTTTTGAAATACTAATGTAGAGTTGACTAGGAAGGTGAAAGGTTTCACCCTATCCCATATGCAAAGTTTCACCCTCGGCCCGGCTCCAGCTCTGAATTTGGCAACTGGTCTTTATTGGGGCCAACAATCTTTTTGGAGAACAAAAATTTCCGAAAGCCCATTTTACAATTGGATCGACTCAATTAGGCTCACTCAATTTTGGGCCAAACCCTGTACACTTAGTTATATTTCAGAAGGTTCTAGAATTCTCATTTCGAATTTGAATTTCAAACTCATTCATTGAATTTGGACATTTGTGGGCTTCAAGAACTTGACAACCACGATTTTTCACCCACTACGTGTCTGGCCGATCCACAACTAGGAGTGTTCAAAAATAAACCGGACCGGAAAAAAGACCGGAACCGGTCCGGAACCGGACCGACCGGTTAGATTCCGGTCTGGAAAATTTTGGATTCCGGTCCGGACCGGTTTGGACCGGATTTTTTTTTTTTTAATTTTTTTTTTTTTATATTTTTTTTACTAATGCACTCTCAATTATTTTTCAAAACCAAGTAATTGGTGAAAATGTGTTGAGATCTTATTGCATTTTTTACAAATATATAATTTAACAAACATATTTAATTTAATTTTAGGGTCAAAAGATCATTAATAACAATGTAAATAACAATGTAAATAAGAGCAAACACTTTAATTTTCATACACAAATTCATCAATCTTGTTCTTGATTCCATAAATTAAAAAAAAAAAATTAAAAAAAACAATCCCGGTCCAACCGGTCTAAACCCGGACCGGTGCACACCCCTATCCACAACTATCTCAACTTTCCCAACGTACCTAATTGAGGGTTTACCTATAAATTTCAGGCCTCCTCCTTCATTAGACACAAACATTTTGCAACATTTTCTACCTTTTGATATTTTTGAACCCTAATTGTTCAGTTCACTAACCTCTCGTTTCTTTCGTTGATACCTTGTTACGTATTTGTCTTGCGGTAAAAGGTTTTGATCTATTGTTTTTCGTATAAACATTGTAGTTCACCCCAGCTGAAAACAACATAGATGTAGTACAAGTGATGTGATTAGTAGAAAAAAAATACTTTATCCGTTCAAATTCATTATGCTCATTTATTCGGACACGTGTCATAACGAATACTGATTAGTTTATATATAAAATAGATAAATTGTGCGTCGAATTCTCAACTAGGGATTATAGTGGGGTGGGGCAGGTATCGAGATACCCGAACCTGTCCTCTTATGTGTACGAGGCGGAACGATTGAAATTGTACCGGTTAGAATGAGCTAAATCGGGTCGATTGAAATTTTCAATCCTATCTCTCCAACTTACTAAGAGCATCTCCAATGGGGGTGAGGAATCCTAGGTGGATTTCTACCCCTCACTCAAAATAAGGGTAGGACACATTGTGGAGGTGGTGATGTGGAGGAAAGAGACTAAATTGTGTAGGAATACTTATACCCAAGTAGAAGTAAAAAATTAAGAAAAAAGAGAGTGGGATAGAAGGAGAGTGTACAACACATGAGAAAAAAATAGAACAATTTGGAGAGTGTAACTAGGGCTGTTATTCGAGCCGAGTATTTGAGGTTCGAGCTTCGACTCGAGCTCTTATCGAGCCGAGCTCGGCTCGATAACATTACCGAGTTAAAAATTGAGCTCGGCTCGACTCGTTAACGAGCTTAACGAGCCTATCGAGTCGAGCCGAGCCTAACGAGCCTTATGGAATTTTTTACAAAAATTTAGTTATCGAACCTAACAAGTCGAGCTCGAGCCGGCTCGTTAGTAAATCGAGTATTTAACGAGCTCGAGCTCGGCTCGTTAAGCTAAACGAGTCGAGCCGAGCCGAGTCTCGTTAAGGCTCGGTTCGAATAACAGCACTAAGTGTAACTCACTTGTGAGAGTGGGCTTTAATGTGGTCCCAACTATTTTTTATTTGTATTGTTTTTTTGAGATAGAATGCATTGGATGAGGTAGAAGTTTTTTGAGATATAAGTAAAAAACTTTTGAGGTGGCACCCATGTGGCAAACTTAAAACTCAAAAATTAACACTGTGGATGCTCTAATAAATAATGTACCAATTAACTATATGCCACATATCAAAGTGGACAAAATGATGAAACCATAGGATATGAAACCATAGATCCCCTTGTTTCTATTACCCACATATTACAGATACATACTCCTACATTAGATTATACACAACAGAGTATATAATTCATATATACCTCTGCTTTTAAGGCCGTTTTCCACGGTTAATTATGTCACGAGATCATGTTTTTTCGTGTTTATTAATAGTATTGTAGTAACAAATATTGCATGTACCAAGACGAAGTAGTGATAAACCATAATTGCACCAACTATCTAGACATGAAGCTAGTTTGGTTACTAAATTAAACTCATTATTAGCATGTTAATGGTTACTAAATTAAACTCATTATTAGCATGTTAATTTCTTTTAAAGATATAGAAGTGTGCATGGGCAATGTACCACTTTTATGGAGTACTTATAATTTATTATTTTTAATAAAAATGGTTTAATCAGTTGTACATAATAATATTAGTTCTTCAAACAATAATATTAATTGTTACAATTAATAATATTAATGATATATTGTGCACAGAATGCATACAATATACTAATAATTTACCTAATTTTATCCATTGCAGGAGTACATCTTAAGTTTTAAATTTAACATTGTAAACCACACCACAAATATCCATACGTAAATCATTAACCACTAAAGCCAATCTTTTAGATTTATAAATTTTGATTTTAGGATTCTGTTTTTACAAATATGTCGATAAACAATAATCTTCATTTTTATTGAAAAGTTAATTCAACCATAATGAGATATTCTAAAAACTTTTACTATAATTTGAAAGTGGTCACACAGCCATGAGGCATGTGCAGGCATGAAATGGTCCAATTATGAGGCTACTCATTAGAAGATCCATAAAATGCGGAAATTGGACAAATTTAATTATTGGAATTACACTAAGCCGCTAAAAATGAATGAACAATAAAATCTCCAATTAGTTGAAACTTACTTAAAATTTAATAGCATAATAATTGAGAGAACTATGCAAGTCCATTTCACTTGGCTCGATATTATAACTTTTGAAGTCTGTACAGAAAAAGGCAGTTGTCCCTATAAGAGAATGCTCCATTATACAGTTGGTTATCTTCGCTCGTTTATATTATTTGATTTTTTTTATAAATATTATACTGACCTATTTTATTTTATCAATATTTCCTGTATATTTTTAAATAATTTTAATACAGTATTTTTTTTAAATAATAATATAATTAATCAAAATATTCGAAAAAATAATTCAACCATCAATAAACTCTAAATTTCGTTAAAAATAGAACAAATCAATGTTTAAAATCACGTCATTAATGTAATTACATTTGCAATTGAGATTTATGGTGAATTAACTTAAAAATATCAGATTCAAATATACCAAAAAACCTATTACAGGTAATATGAATGTCATGCTTGAGTCAAATTATATATAAACTTTAAAAAAAAAAAAAATTCAAACGAGAAACCAGCTTAGCTCGACCATTTCCAACTTGAGCAATCACTTTCTAGTGAATAAATGAAGTTCGTTTTACGTTGCTAGAAGACAGCTATAACACCGGTGACCAATGAATAGGTACGTACCTAATACTAGTTACATGTTATAAAACGTTAGTGTCGATGTTCCAGCTCGTCACATGTCAATTAAAATTAATATTACATTTTAATCAAACTTATTTTCACGTTTCATTTGTAATTATTAATATAAGCTTATATTGTTCAATTATATTAGTTTGCACGTTTCAGTAAAAAACTGATATCACGTTTCATCGTGTTCCTGATTGCACAGTACAACGGGCAAAAAAGGGAGAATGACGGTTGTAGGAATATGGAATGACATAGTAGTATGAATTTTGTGGAAATGGAGAAACGAACATATATTCAAGAACGAGACTATTTCGTTCCACAAAATTATGAACAAAATAAATGCAAGACTTTAGAGTTGGTTCTCTTTCGAAAAATGTTTTAGATATACTTTCAACGATTGGTAATTCTCATGCCACTGTAATTATCGAAACACTTTAGCTTCATTATCAATATATTTAAACCTTTGTCTGATAAAAAAGAAAAAAGAGATTAATACTGTATATATGTTGTACCATGAATAAATTCCTGTGGTGATAAATGGAGAGTACATTGAGCAGGTTTGTTCTCTTAACTTTACTACTAGTACTAGTACTAGCCCGCCAGAAAAAACTGTAGTACTAAATTTGAATTTGAAATAATTAAATGTACTTGATAAATTGTTACCAAATTTTAGATAGATAAATGTATAAACGTCCAAAATCTTAAAGAAGACATATACTCCACCATGTATATGTTGTCCAAATTAAATCTTAGGCCCTACAAAGCTTTTCATTATCAGACCCATGACTACATCAGACTAGGCTACCACTTTTCGTTTTAACCGGTTGAATCAGTTTGACTGATGGTTTAACCATTAAATGATAGATGTATTTTTATTTTATTTTTATATTTCAAACTTTCGGAATTTGTTTTGAGATGTTATAAGATTGGATTTGAAATTTTGAAATTCAACCCTTATTTTACTTTGAGATTTTAGAATTAGAATTTTAAAATCTTATCTTATGAATGCTTATAAAAATCTAACTCTATAAATATCCACGAACTCAAAATAGATACCTATAAACTCTATATAAATGCATATACCATAAATAATACATAAAATTGATTTAACAAAAATTATATTTTATATTACTCAAAATCTTAAAATAAACACGTCAATCCATATTCATTAGAATTTTCCAACAAACATAACATAAAGTCCAAGATCTGCTATCTTGCTATTTAGTGGACCAGCTCTGGATTTTGTGCCTAGGCCCAATTCGACCAGTTTCGCAGGTCCAATCTTTAAGGGCCATCTTTAAGTTCTACCAATGGATATGGGCCAAAAAGCTGGATCAATAGTTGATAGGGGCTGACTATATGCACCTCCATTTAGTACTTAGTTAGTTAGTTGATAGGGGCTGACTATATGCACCTCCATTTAGGAGGATGCATGCCCCTTTCAATTTATTAATTAAATAATAGTGTAAAAAACTAAAATATCCTTTAAATAAAATATCACTACTAAATGCACCCCTACTACTATCTACATTCTTATTTTCAATATTTAAACACTACCACCACCACTGCTTTCGGCCGCCGCCGTCACCACTTTCGGCATCCAACCAAAAAAAAAAAGACATATATTTTTTTTATAATTTTCAACACACTAGGGGTAGAGCGGCGACCGTCTTGAATCGGGGTGGAACGGTTGTCGGCGGCGGAAGGGAGAAGAGGAAAAAAACGCAGGAAAAAAAAAAGAGAAAGAGAGAAGGGGGAGGGAGGAGGTGGCGGCCGACGTCTTGGATCGGGGTGGGGGTGGCGACGACAAATGGGGGAGGGAAGAGAGAGGGGAGAGGGAGGCACCGACGGATCAAGTTAAGAGTTGTACCCCCAATTTTTTTTTTAATCTTATGCTAAAATATTAAAACATCATTAAAAATTTCTTGTCAAACAAAAAATGTATCCCTAAATCAAATTATGCATAATGGTCCAATAAATATAAATTGGTATTCGGTAAAGCTGCAATAGAGCCCATACGATAAAAGACTAGGGTTGGCAACGGGGCGGGTATGGGACGGGTTTGGCCTGTCCCAGGACCCGCCCCGCCAAAATTTTTAAGACCTGTTACCCGCCCCGCCCGCCTCAAAACCCGCATAAACCCGCCCCGTCCCACCCCGCCCCGCCTTCACTTTTTTTTTTTTTAAATTTGTTATTTAAGAACAGTAAATTAAGGGATTGAAGGATTGAAAAAACGTAAGAATAACTTAAGAATTGAAAAAAAAGTAGAAAACTAACCTTAAAAGTGGAGAATAAATTAAGAATTGAAAAAAAGTAGAAAACTAACCTTAAAAGTGGAGAATAAATTAAGAATTGAAAAAAAGTAGAAAATTAACCTTAACTAAAAGTGGAGTGGGGACTGTCGGCGACTCTCGGCGAGCGGAAAGAAAGCAATGTACGGTGTGCTTTGGGAAAGAAAGAAAGCAGAGTGTGTTCTATTGTTGCCAACCCGAGAAGACTTATGTTATTTTAATAGAGTATATATTATATATTTTTTATTTATATATATATATATATACGGGTCGGGTATATGCAATCCCATTACCCGTCCCATACCCGGCGGGTATTGTTTGACCGGGTAAATACCCGACCCGAAACCCGTTTGACCGGGTATTTACCCGTCCCGTGCGGGCCGGTTTTATGCGGGTCCGGATTTTTACTCATTCCATTGCCAACCCTATAAAAGACGCAATTGATTAAGCTTGAAAAGGCCGACAAACAATTTTTTCATTAATCTTCATCTTCCCACTTTTCACGCAACTTCACATCTGTATTTTCTCTTACTCACAAGTCACAAAAGTATTTTATTTATTCCGTCCACCAAAAGTATTTTCAAATATTTTGAGAAAATATAGATAAAGTAAGTGTGTAGTGGAGTTGTTGTGAGGTAAAAATATAGTGATCGTTTTCATAAAAAAATGTGCATACTTATGGTGTACAAATAAATAAGGAAAACGAGCATATTTTTGGTGAACGGATGGAGTACTTAATATTTTTCGTACCCCCAAATTTTAAATTCTGAATCCGCCACTAGAGGGAGGGGGCGGCCGGTAGGAGCAGCTGGTGAGAAA
This sequence comes from Galeopsis tetrahit, assembly GCA_963675135.1. NCBI lineage: Eukaryota > Viridiplantae > Streptophyta > Magnoliopsida > Lamiales > Lamiaceae > Galeopsis > Galeopsis tetrahit. The sequence goes on along the minus strand of OY776122.1, from coordinate 64,787,691 downwards.
GGGAATGGGGGAACAAGGGCGAATCCATATATTTTTTTAGAGTGGGCTGGAATGAATGTAATGCGAAAAAATAAAAGTAATATTTTTTTTTTACATAAGTTGCTGCATAAGTTTTCAAACAATTCTCTTTTAATACTGACAATATAATCTGATAAATGAATAACTCTCCATTTTGTTCCGAATAACACTCTTGACATTGTTCATTGTTGAAAATGTTCGTTCGTTTGTGACAGTGGTAACAAGAGGTGTCAAAACAAGGTGATTCAGTCTCGTAATCAGAGCATATAGTTGCACCTTGTTTGTCATGACTAACTTTTCAGGTAGTCAAAAATAGTTGATAAATTTTGAATTTTTTTAGAGTTTTTTTTTAAAAAAAGTATTGGGTATCCGGTCCAAGGATCGACTAATTTCGGGGGGGACCAATCCCACCGCTCACTTGCGGGAATACCGTTTAATGTCAGAGTTTTGCCCTAGAGTATTTCAGAGTGTATAGAACAGAGGATATATAAGAAAAATAAAATCAAAAAATTAGGGTGGGCTGAAGCTCTTTTGAGTCATAAGGAGGCTCCGCCCTTGTGGGGTAAAAAAATTGGATGGAAAAGGAGAAAAGAAAGTGAAAGAGAGGAAGAAAAGAAATTAGAATTTTTGAGGTTGGATGTGTTTAGTAAATAATTTATTTTAGAGATAAAATTTGCATCCCTCCTAAATGGAGGTGCATATAGTCTGACACTCTAGACCCTAGTTAGTTGATATAATGATTTACTCTATAATTTTTCTTTGCCGATTAATTCTACATATAGTTTCTTATTTTTTGTTTTAATTAGTTAAAATGATGTATTTTTATTATTCTGTCCATTTGTTGGGAGAGATTTGGGTCTATAAATTTTAAATTCACATTTCAAATTCACTTCATTTGTTTGAATTAATGATTCTCTTGTTTGAATTAATGAGTAAATTAATAGATTAAATACTTAAATTTGATTTTTTTTTTTTACAGTAGTTAAAATTGAGAAAATTTCAAATTCTTAATAAAACAAGTCATTTGAAATTCATGCATTTTTAATTGCTTTCATTTAAAATACCTATTCAAATCAAATCAAATCATCTCATCAAAACATAATTTAATTAAATTTATTTATATTCTGGAATTTATTCTGCAAAGCTGTATGAATTATGACGCAGTTTCAAAATTAGCGAGGTATATTTGTCCATTTTAATCATATTTCATAGTTTAGTTTTAAAATTATATGTGATGCAGGGGGGTTATGATTATTTACATCAAGTTTAGTTTAGCTATTGTTCTAATTTTTATGTAAGTACTAAAAATAGTTTAGTTTCTGTTAAATTTTTCGTAATTCATGGGGGTGGGTTGGGGGTAGAGATGTCTATCGGGCTGGCCCTAGCCCTATAGGGCCAGCCCTACAGGGCTACGGGCTAAACGGGTTAGGGCCTTATCCGGTTCATGTTTAACGGGCCTACAATTGTTGGGACCTAACCCTAACCCTAGCGGGCCACGGGCTAAACGGGCCACTAACGGACTACAATAATTTTTTTTCTTTTAAAATTAAAGGTCTTAATTAGCATGTCCAACAAGCAAATAAAATAGAAAAAAACATAATTAGTTAATGATCAGTAAATGAGAAAACAAAAGTATAATTTAAACACAATTCTAGAACTCATTGATCCTCAATATGACCAAATAAACCTAAACAAATATCATTATCTAATCAAAAATAGTAATAATAACTAATGGATGATAATGGGTTTCTTAATGCTTATAGTTATGGTTATTGGTCAAATTACCCAAAATTTGTTTTAGGTTATTTATTTAAAAAAAAAGAAAAAAAATGTAACAACTCGGGCTAGCGGGTTGGCCCTGTAGCCCTGCGGGCTGGCCCGGTTTAGCCCACGGGCTAATCGGTCCGGGTCAAAAAAGCCCGGTTTTAAACGGGCCTATAATTCATGAACCCTAACCCTATATTTTTCAGGGTTAAACGGGCCAGCCCGGTTAGCCCGACACGAATAAACATCTATAGTTGGGGGCATAAGTGTTTCGATATACTTATCATCCAGGTTTTCTAAGGTATTATTAATCTACTAAAATGCACTAGTTATTTGAAAAATTAGTAAATTATGATATTGATTTATATAGAGATTTATTTGAAAGAATAATTTTATCGGGTAAATATTTGAACTTACCCAAATCTGAAACCAGAGAAAATTAGCATTATTTAAAAGTGTTTATTAATTTATATAAATTTTACTGTAATTTCTTCAACTGCTTACTTTTTTTGTTCCCTTGAAATCAATTCAGTCTGCAATTTTTTTGCTTCCCTGTGAGAAACTGAAATTTATGTTGAATTAAGGAGGACAAAATAGAAATTTCCTTAAATTTCTATTCTGAATTACCTTATTACATATTGTAGCAAACGAGCCCTGCCAGTGCCATCGATAGATTCTCAGCTGCACATTAGATTCCCGCCATTTCTAATTCTTCACTCTCACGGTTGATGTTTTCAGTTTTGCCATGCCGCCACAGCTCAATTCTCATCTCCGTCTCTCTTAATATCGCCGGCAAAGTATCCCGCATTTCCTCCCTTTCTCTCTCTCCAAAACCTTGCTCAATCTTCATCAAGTCAAACCCTAGTATAATTAGAACAATGTCCGCTTCTCGCCCCTCAGCCTTCGATGTTCTCATGGCCAATGCTTCCAAGAAAAACAAGAATCCCCCAAAGTCACAAGAGTCCTCACCCAGAAAACGAAAAGCCCCAATTCAATCCGTAACCCCTAATTCCCCATTAGCCGTTTCTGCCCCAATTGACAACGTAGATGAAAAACCAGCTGGAGATGCCCAAGTGGACAGCTCATTGAATGATGGAAATGGAAGCATTTCCAAAGCCCTTAAAAAATCAAGTGTAGATCAACCTGGGTCGAAGAATTCTGATTCGGATAAAGGCTTGGTGGCGGTTAATTCAATTACCCCCGATGAAAGTCTACTGGAGTTGAAGAAAAAGGCGGTGGAATTCAATGTGAAGAAGGCGGTTTACTGGGGGGAGGGGAAGAGAGTGCCGTTCATGTTTGTAGTGAAGGCGTTTGATGCGATATCCAATGAGTCTGGTAGGATTGCTATCACGGAGATTGTGTGTAATATGCTGAGGACAGTGATGGAGACGACACCGGATGATTTGTTGGCTGTTGTGTACCTTTTGGCTAATCGGATTGCACCTGCCCACGAGGGTTTGGAGCTTGGAATCGGTGATGCTTCGATTATCAAGGCCCTTGCAGAGGCTTGTGGGGCTAAAGAAGCACATATTAAGAAGCAATATAAGGTGATTGTATGATTTCCTTTTGAGTTCAATGTAAGGTGATTGCATGGTTTACTCATTTAGATGTTTTGCAACTGTAGGAGCTTGGAGATTTAGGCCTTGTAGCAAAAGCCAGCCGTTCTTCACAGCCTTTGATGCGTAAACCAGAAGCTTTAACCGTTACAAAAGTTTTTGACACATTTCGGCTTATTGCTAAGGTACTTTGTTTTAATTATATCTACTGTGGGTCTTTCTATGATTATCTTTTATTTATTATTTTAGGTCCCCTAAAAAATTAGTCCTACTGTTAATTTTAGTTAGATCTTTGTAAAAGGGTTGGCCTGAAATAATACTGTTTATAGCCATATCCAAAGGTCTGATGCATATTCTCTGGACAACCGATGCTGGTTTAACTTGTGTATTATAGTGTATGTAATAGTTTTAGGGAAGGTTTATTGCATGAAGCCCCCTCGTGATTTGGAAATGTTACGCGAAATCCCTTCGTGGTTTGTAAATTGCATGAAATCCCCTTGTGCTCTATTAAATAAAGTTAGCTCTCAATTTTTTTTTTCAGAAATGAGTTAACAGTTTTATCTATTTCTTCTATTTTCCATTATGTACTTCACAGTATAATAGACTATGAAGTATTTGGAATAACAAGATACGGGAAATAGATAACACCGTTAACTTCTTTCTGGAAATAGGGAAAGTTGGCTTTATTTATTAAATCACAGTGGAATTTCATGCAATTTCCAAACTTTGAGGGGATTTCGTGGAACATTTCCAAACCACGAGGGGAATTTTAGGGCTTTCTAGTAAGTTTCAACCTAGAATAGCCCCGTAATTATAGCTTGTAGGAGTAACTCAGTATTTTGGTAAAACTTGTGAAAAGGGAGAAGCTGAAGAAAAAGGGAATATCAATAATCTTTGGTCCATATTATATTTTTGTAACTTCTGAGGAAGTGGAAAAAGGATTGGACATATCAAATGTAAGTTGTGGTTGCATGAGTAGAAACAGAAAACTTGTCTTCTCACCCTTTTCGAAATGAAGGGCTTTGATATATATCAATGAAGTAGCACTACAGCTCCCCAATATTACTCATTATTTATGCCTGTTACATGTTGCTGTTTTGATTCTATTTCTGTCTTTATTATTTTGTAAAGTGAGAGTGCAGCAAGTGTTGTTTGTCCTTGGAATGATGTAGAATTTCTTGGTAATGTGTGAGCTCTCTCAGGAATCTGGCAAAGATAGTCAAGACAAGAAAAAGAATCACATAAAGGCACTACTAGTTGCAGCCACTGATTGTGAACCTCAATATATGATTCGTTTGCTCCAGGTACACTGAATTCATTTGTTCTGGTTTGAGGTAATTGTATTTTTTTGTCCCTAACTTTTGATTTTAGCCTGCTAACTTTTCGACTTTGAAATTCGTCCCTTAAGCTTACCAAATTCAACTTTTTCGTCCTTAAAGCCGGTTAAATGGACTAAAAAGTTGAATTTTGTTTACCTGTTTTAGCCAGTAAAAGGCCAAAAAAGTTGAATTTGGTGGACCTAAGGGACTATTTCCAAAGTAAAAAATGTTAGCGGGTTAAAATAAAAACTGGTGAAAGTTGTAGGACACAAAAATAACTTTACCCTCTGTTTTGTTTATGTCACATATCATAAACTTGGCTTGAGACATATGTGCAGACAAAATTGCGTATAGGTTTGGCAGAACAAACTCTCTTGGCAGCACTAGGGCATGCTAGTGTATATTTTGAAAAACATTCAACTCGTCCTGCAAAGGCGGATAGTTCTCTCGAAGAAGTAAGTTATGGCTTTCCACCACTTTACTGGAACTAACTCTTGTTCTTTCTTTTTTCCTAATAATGTAGATAAATAGCTTTTTGTAAAGATTTTTGGGTGCTTCTTTCAACATGCCTGTTTGTTGGCGTAAAAAAAGTGATATAGAAACTGAAGAAATGTACAGAGCTTGTTAAGGTTTTATTTTATTGGTATATTAGATGAAATTGGACATTGTATGGACTCTATCTTCTAAATTCATTTTTATTATCTATTACCCTATATATATAGGCACATAGCAATGAGAATGGCATACCGAATTTTGTGATACACCTTTTGGACTCTACCTTCTGATTATCATTTCAGTCAGTACAGTGTTCGAAAGCTGGGCTTGTATGATTCTCAGACCAATTAGTACTCCCTCTGTCCTGCCATAAGCTTCCCCTTTGTTTTTTTGCACGGAGATTAAATAATATAGTATAAAATGTGTAGTGGGTAGTTGAGGTAGAGAGAGATAGGAAGAAGAAACAGTAGAGAGAAGTAGGAAAGAGAAAAGGTAGAGAGAGATAATTGATTTTGCCATTTAAGTAAATGAGAAGCTTATGATGGGACGTCCAAAATAGTTAAGTGAGAAGCATATGGCTGGACGGAGGGAGTATATCTTTTTCATGCGCTTATGCTTAGATTGATTATGGTAAATCTTGTATCTTAATACTGCACTGTATTTGCTGTAATAGGTAGATATGAATGCTGAACACTAGGGCAGACCTATAGTCTATAGTATTGATGTAATAGTGAGAAGTTTTGTTAAACAACTTATTTTGATAATCATGTGAATAATACTATCCTTGCTTACCTATCTTTGTCTCCGTCTGGTAATGTTATTACTGTCATTTGAATGTTGGTGAGGTGGAATTTTTTGTGCAACCATGTGAATAATTTAAATAATTGAGTTTTATATATTAAAATTGACATCAAGGGCCTTCGGCCCTATCAATACAACCATGATAAATAATTAAATATTGAGCTAAAAGTTACTGAATTTTGAAATTGTAATAGCTAAACTGGAATTCCTTGAGGAATTCAAAGATTTAATGTCAAGAAATTATATGGTAAGCATTTTTTTTGCATTTGCGTAACTTCATAGAGTAGCAACGAAACAAGCCTTGGATTTTCATCTTGGTTTTCTATTCAATATATAATTTTCAATTAGAATTAGAGTGGTGTTTCAAGATTAATCTAATCCATTCTATTTACTCTCATATTGAACTTTGACATTTTTATGTGTTTATAATCAATCGGTGGTTGACATTTGAGGCCTTCAGATCTAGGTTTATCTAATCCATTCAACTTACTCTTACATTGAACTTGACATTTTTATACTCCCTCCGTCCCCCTTTAACTTTTACATTTTGCCATTTTGGGTGTTCCATTTTAAGCTGCACGTTTTCTTTTCTGGCAAGTTGTGGCCCCACATTTATTAACAACTATCCCTTGCACAAAATTACACCAATTGTCACTCACTTTTCCTTTCTCTGTCCAACTTTTTACTTTTCTTACTCTTTCTCTCTCTACATTTTTACTTTTCTTACACATTCCACTTACAATTTTACAAAAAATAATACTCCATACTATATTTCTTAAAACTTGTGTCATCCCCCAAATGTAAAGTTTGAAGGGGGACCGATGGAGTATATGTTTATAATGTGCCATTATCAGGATATTTTTTAATGCATTTACTCATTCCACTTTAACTTTATTTTCCGTTTATCAGGGTGCAAAAATTGTCAAGCAAGTTTATTCAGTAATTCCTGTCTATGATAAAATAGTTCCTGCTCTTCTTTCTGGTGGTGTTTGGAATCTCCCAAAGACATGTGGCTTTTCACCTGGTATTCCAGTTGGACCCATGCTAGCTAAACCGACAAAAGGTGTATCTGAAATTGTGGATAAGTTTCAGGATATGGAGTACACTTGTGAGTATAAGTATGATGGAGAACGTGCCCAGGTGACAATTTTTAATAAAATAGTTATGCTTAAACTCTTGAAACATGGAACAAATAGAGAGTATTCTATGCTATAATTTTTATCTTTCCATTTAGATACATTATATGGAGAATGGCACAGTGGAAATATACAGTAGAAATGCAGAGCGGAATACTGGGAAATTTCCAGATGTTGTTGCTGATGTCACAAGGTAGTCTTCATTTTAATGAATACCTAAATGTCAACTTCCATTGTTTTGGGACTCAAATTATGAAGCCTAATTGTGGGAAATTTCCTAATTAAATAAATATGCTTATACACATACTCAATTTTCCCAGAGATGTCTCCCTCCGTGTTTGCAATTGTCTTGAAATATTTATGTAGTGTTTGGATGGAGGCATTACATTTTTTCTAGTCACTAATGTTTACCATCTGATTACAGATTAAAACAGCCTTCTGTAAAATCATTTGTTCTTGACTGTGAACTTGTTGCATTCGATCGTGAGAAACAAAAAATCCAGCCTTTTCAGGTGAAAAATCTTGTGATTGTTCAATTATTGAATTCGAGCCCCATTTTGTGATAGTTCATTTTCAAATATTTTAATTGTGGTTTTGTCGCTGCTGTAGTAAAAGAACATGAAGCCACACTACAAATGATATAGTGATTGCAGAACAAATAACTATCTGCCATATCTTAATGTGCTCCAATATGTATTTAGCTAGCGATTTTAGCCTTGCATTATGGTTTTCAGCAAGCATATTATAGATATATGAAAAAAGTGATTAAATTATTTAAAAGGATTGATGCTGCACTATGCTGATAATGTGTTGATTCTTCCAAATCTCTGAAAATTAGTACTACTTTTTATGTTGCCCTTTTATAATCTTTCTGCCTTACAAGCATGATATGTTAACTTTTATAATTCTGGAATATCATTTTCTTGACTGAATGAAGCTCTTATCTTTGCAAAATGGGCACATCTCTAGGGTCAAAGGGTGTGAACACTGACTGTCTCAAATACCTCTTAATAGAGGTTGAAACTTAGAACGATGCATGGAACTAGAGACAATTCTTAAAATAATGTTGAATTATTTCTCTTCATTCGTTAACTACTTAATTTTCATTCTTTGTTCCGCTTGGAACGACACATGAATCTGAATATATTATGCTTAAATTAATGCTGAGCTATTTCTCTTAATTGATTAAGTAATTATTCTCATTGCTGTTTCTACTTCTACTTCTACTTTGTGCCATTATTCTTTGACATTCCTTTCTAAAGAATCTACTATGATTTTTCTCTTCATGTTTGGTGCATTTGCCTTTCTTCTTTTGCTATATAAAGTTATGATGTACCTATTCTATTGTTTCCATTTGGTCAGATACTCAGTACACGTGCTCGGAAAAATGTTGTCATGAATGAAATCAAAGTCAATGTTTGCATATTTGCCTTTGACATCCTTTACCTGAATGGCCAAGAACTCCTGCAGGAGCAACTAAATATTCGTAGAGAGGTATGATGTCCTTTGTTGATTAATTATCTTGAGACTTAATTGTGTATTTTCCTTATTATATACTGACAATGGTGTTTCCAAACAATTATTGTTACTCCATTATTATTATTATTTTGTTTTACATTTGATAAACCATTGGATATGTTTGTAAGCTGGATTCTTTTGTAGTTTTTATGCTTCCATGTAGATGATCAATCTCGTTCATTTTCTTCATTTTTGACTGTTAAAAACTGAAAAGAATGAGGAGTGCCTCGTATTAGCTCGGACTTTGAAGCTTGTCTTTTTCTGATTCAAATTGTTGTGTCAAGCATGAAATATATTCATTCTTAACTCCAACATCTTTCAGTTATAATTTTTAATAGTGTTAATTGCTTATAAAAAATCATGGCCTTTTAACGTTTTTCAGTTACAACATATGCTTTTAGTTTTGCAATCAAAACACAAACTTATTAAATTTTCCAATTATATCATATGACTATTTCCCAGCAACTTATGCTGACGTCACAGCAGGAGAATCTATGGAAAAATTGCAAATAAATTCACTACATTTTGTTATTTAAATTTAATCACTTTTTTTTTTAAATGTCATACACTGCCACATCAGCAGAACTTGCCGGAAAATAGTTATGTGATAGAATTGCAACAATTTTGAAAGGTTGTGTATCAAATTGCAAATTTAAAAACTTTCTGTATGTTGTAACAGAAAAGATGTAAAAAGGTCGTGATTTGTTTTGCAATTTACCCCTTTTAATATCCATAATTATTTGTTTACCATATACAGTGACATTCAATATTGTTTTCTTTTTACTGTCATAGTCTTTCATGAACAACTGATAAAGCTTACCAGCGAATTCTACATCATTGTTCTTACTTGCTCTCTGTTACTCGAATTGTCATTTAGTAGCTCAATATATATTTTCCATATATAATATCTTTATTCACCTCTTAATCACATTTATGCAGCATCTTTACAAATCATTTCAAGAAGAACCTGGTTTTTTCCAGTTTGCCACTGCTATAACATCAAATGAAATTGATGAAATACAAAAATTTTTAGATGATGCAGTTAATTCTAGGTAAGTCTATTTCTTTTGCATTGTTTTCAATTATGAATGGGTTTGAGCATACAGAACTATTGGAGAACTTATATTTACCAAAGCTGTGAAGTAAGATAAGTGTTTCTCTTATTCTTTGGGATGTTTAATTTCTACTTGCCAGCTCTGAGGGGTTGATCATCAAAACATTGAACAAAGATGCTACTTATGAGCCTTCAAAAAGGTCAAACAACTGGCTTAAACTGAAAAAAGATTACATGGAAAGGTAAGCCCGTAAGCTCATAACTGGTTTTAGCTAGTCCTTACGCTCATTGCATTTTGGGATTAAAGCTATCTCCTCTGCAGTATCGGGGATTCGTTAGATTTGGTTCCAATTGCTGCATTCCATGGAAAGGGGAAACGTACTGGTAAGTTATTGAAGCTTTTCTCTTTCTTGTAATAACTGAAATTTCCTTCTCATTGAGAACTTTTTCCGCCGTATTTTCAATATTCATACTAGCATTCTGTCTTTTGTTTTTAGGTTTCTATGGCGCCTTTCTCCTTGCTTGTTATGATAGTGACAAAGAAGAGTTCCAAAGTATATGCAAAATTGGTGAGGCCCTGCTCTTAATATAATCTGGGGTGCAATCCGGAAAATATTCTGTCTGCCTGAGAAAACATTAAATGCTGCTTGATGATTAATAAAAAAAAAACAATCTGCCATTTGTAATTTTGAGGCCTAGTTAATGTGGAAACTTGTGCTTTAGGAACTGGATTTACTGAAAAAGTGCTGGAAGAACGTTCTGCCAGTCTTCGATCAAAAGTTATTCCCGGGCCAAAGGTTGTACTGGAGTCGTTTTATGCTCCCTTTGACATGTTTTTTTCTTTTTTCTTTTTGCGTGTGATTATCAATCAATCTTCAGAATTGACGTATATTCCTTTCCCAGTCATATTATAGGTATTCGGATTCAACCGGCCCAGATGTTTGGTTTGAACCTTCTGAGGTACCAATTAACATTTTTATATTCTCCTTTTTATAAATATATCTAATCAAATCTCCAAATTTATCATTGGTGGAAAATTCAATCGCCCTCATTTGGAGGAAAAGTGAAGTCCTCTTTGCAACAAGAATATTAGAATTGTTTAATTTTCCTTTTCTCCTTCAGGGTGGATGTTGGAATTGGTATAGAAATATGTTGAAATTGGTTTTGGCAGTTGATATCCATATAAATATTGGCTTAGCTTCAGATATTTTACAAAGTAAAAGGGAAGGAAGGAACATTTCCGGTGAATTTTTCCAAAAAGAACTCAGTCAAAATTGAGATATCTGTAAATTCGATTTTGAGCAGAACAGTGGTTTTTCGTGGAAACATTGTCCCCCTTTTTTTGGCCTCAAATTTCAAGGAGATGGACAGTTCTTTGATCCCCCCCCCCACCTTTCCCATGTAGCATATGACTATTCTCTTGTATAGGATGACTCACATTTGTTGTACGTTTTAGGTTTGGGAGGTGAAAGCTGCAGATCTCACTATTAGCCCTGTTCACCGTGCTGCCATTGGTATTGTAGATCCTGATAAGGTACTAATTGTTTTTTTCTAAAAAGATTTAAAACTGTACCTAATAATAAAAGTACAAGAAGCAAGATGGCAATCAAATTTAAATGTCTCTATTTTATTTATCTATTGTTGTATTGCTTGCTGATGTGATTCATAGTCAATAAGGATGTGATATCCGTGAATTTTTTTATTTAGTACTCTAGTAAAATTTTGATAAGTTGATCCTAGTTATTAGTACTATTTTAATTGAAAATTTGAACTTCTACTGCAAGTATGGAATGTTTGACTTCATTTCTAATTCATGCTAATGCACTCCTTGCTTCCCTATTTACAAACTCCGTGTCTGGGGGTAGTTTTATCCCTGGAGGTGAAAGCTGGATTTCTTTGTCACTACTTTTGATTGAAGATCTTATGTTCTTGTTTATCCTATCTTGAATAAGGGAATTTCTCTGAGGTTTCCGCGATTACTACGTGTTCGTGAAGATAAAAAACCCGAAGAGGCATCCTCATCTGATATGGTAACTAATCAATGATATAGTTTGGTTTCCTTTCAGCTAACTGGGTATAGTTTGTTGACACTTAATTGGATCGATTTCTCTGCTAAATTCAGGTTGCAGATATGTATAACGCGCAGAAGCACACTCAGAAAGATAATCGAGATGAAAATGAGGAGGATTGAAATCGTGAAAAGATCGCCTCTTTTGTTAATTTCTGGAAATGGTGTGTCTTGTATATAGGTAAGTTGGTTCCAATTTCTTGCAAAATGTTCTATTTTACAGTCATTTTGTACTCAAACCCCAAATAATACCTATATATTATTGAGTTACTGACATTTTTTAACCGGAAATGACCTCTGTTTGCCAGTTACCCAAGATCATATCATTTTCCAACATGAAGTCCAGATGTGCTGACTAAACTTAGCTGTAATATATTTTCTACTCTTCTAATTCTACTCCGAAGTTTTTGCCATTTGAAATTTGGGTATTTAATAGACTTGTTGTTATGCCATTCAATGATATTTATTATCAAGATGCCACCTTCTCTAAAATGAACTAATATAGCTACAAAATTATGATTCGTGCAACATTTCTGACTTTTCTAAGGGATATAGGATTAGATATTGCCCCTTCATATGTTAGCTTAGCGTTGTAAAATTATTTGTGATGCATATTATCTTCATAAGGATACAAGAATTATTTTTTTTGGACTGTAACTTAGGAGGTAGCAAACTAGCTATTGTAGACTGACAAATTTAGGACATTATATTGTATTTTTCACACATTTAGACTAAATTGAACACCACAATTCAGGCTAGTGTCACATACTGCTCACATTTTTGTTCTAAATGTGTGAAAACTAAAAATATAATGACCTAAAATTGTCAGCCCTAAACACGCTAATTTGCCTAAGGGCATGTTTGCTTAATGGGTTTAGGTGGGTTTAGTGATGGGTTTGATATGTAGACCCATCTTCTCCCATGTTTGGTTTCTCATAACTTTTAAACACCTTGATCCGGGTTTATAATTTGACCCGGTTTTTATAAACTAGATTCCATGGGTTTAGACAACCTAGCCTCCCCTTGGGTTTATCTAGCCTCTCCCCCTAGGTTTATCTAGCCTTCCCCACATCTTAACCCATCTTATCCCAACCCATGAAACAAACATGCCCTAAATGTACTAAAATTAAAATTTACGGACATTAATGTGCCAAAATAAAATTGAATGGCCTAAATGTGTCCGGTTGTAAACATATTGTCCTACATATCCTATCCCCCATAGTTACGGTCCTAAAAAAATAGTATTCCCTAAGGATACAATCTTCACTGAGAACAGACTATATGAAGTCGTAAGAGTTTCATAAAAGGCTCAAAATTTATGGAGGGAATTTGAGATGATTGCCACAGCAAGGGTCAATTGCATGCTTCTGAATCTGAATCTTGGCAGATTTTCATATTTTTGTGATTATGTTTTGACACATTGACTTGGTCTGGCAGATAGCAACCGTAAAGGCACCATGTAGCAACGGCAGTGTTAGACCGGTGAGATTCTCAATTGATGGAGACTTGATGCGGATGAGTTGAATATGAATTGTCTTGTTTTTACATCGGTTTCCAAATTTTCCCTACTACATATTGTTGTACGAATGATCAGTTTTACGGTTTAACTGGTAGTTCTTGAAAATGAGGTATGCACTTGGATTCTCATGTCTGAATACATTGTGACACTACTTTTCCTGTTGGAATGTTGAAAATGAAGAGAGGAGTATAGTGTCGTATAGCTGTACGTTGTCTCGTGGATATTGCGTTATATTAAGTCTAATTTGGAAAGCATAGGCATGTGACTTAGAAAATGGGGTGTTGAAATGGAAACTTGTGTGTTGGGGCATCAACGTGATTCGAGCATTGAATTTCTATTTTTTTTTTCTTTTTCATATTGTGGACCATTTTTGACTCTAGGAAGAGGATTCCACTTACTAGAGTACTATTTTTCTTTGTTTTTTGTCCCAATAACGCCAACCGTCTCTTGCGCTAAAATTTACCAGTTTTTTTCTTAGAGATTTTTTTTTTATAGGGAGTCTTGTGTGGACGATGTCATGTACTCTCTTCGTTCTATTTTTGTAATCTCTTCGTTCCATAATAATTTTCAATCATTATAATCATATTGAATAATAATAATAATATAAAATTAAATCTCTAACATACTCAAAATCTTAAAATAAAAACACACATTATTTATTAGAATTTCAAAATCTTCTTTTGTATTTTTGTTAAATCACTGTAAACCCATCATGTTACTGTCTTTTGGACATGTCAATATCATGGGCTTTATCCCCCATCAGCACGGGTGCATCGTCATGTTTAAGTTGGACGTGTGGTAAAATACAGCTGTTTGCACCACCTAATTTTTTTATTGAAGATTAAAGCAGTCGTAATCTTATTGGAAATGATTATTCAATTTTTCTACTTCATTTTCGTGTGCCAATCATGGCACAAGAAAAGTGTGAAACTTTTTGAGTGATTAATGAGAGAATAAATGAGGAGTTATTTATTATACGAGTATTTATTATGGAATTTCAGTATGTCGTGCCGACGGTGAACTTCTTATTTTAATGTAAGAAGTTTGGGACCCACGTCGTTTACACGCTTTGACCTATACCTACGAAGGAAACATGTGCTCTCTTTTCCATTCATACTTGTTTTCCCTCTCCCTCTATTTTTTTTTATTAAACGGACTCCCTATTTCAAGTTTGTTTCAACAATTTTGTGCATAGTTTAATACAATAATTATTTATTAGTATTAAATGAGATATGTGATGTAATTTTGAGATATTTGAAGAGAATAGTTTAATGTAAAAAAATGATGAATCTAAATTGAAACGAAACGAGTATTTGTTTTCTCATTGAAGTATACAGTAACTACTTTGTGCCTCCTTTGTAATTTCAACTCATCTGAATTGAACGATGTTGAAATTAAAATGTGAGTGTGAGCGCTCTAATATTATCAAATAATTTTATTACATTTAAAAGTTTAAACTTATACAAAAATGTAAAAAAATAATTCATTTATATTAATATTCTATCAACAATCATTTTTCTTTATTTTTAGTCTTGAGAAGCTACACTTTGATAGTCAAGTATGGGCATGATAAGAAATTAATTTGTTAAAATTAGTTTTTTCAATATATATTTTTAAACTTTTTTTTGGGGAAAGTTCAACTCCCTAGGTTGGGTGGAGTACCAAATTTTTATGGAAATTCTATTTGAATTAGATTTGTACATTTTTACAGCGTGTTAAATTTACAACTAATTATACTATACTAGATTAATTTAATTTAATTCGGTCTAATGATCAAATGTATACCATTTCTTTTCTTGTGAGGAGTAGATGTTACTGATTCACGTATTTAGCAACTCTAAAATACACGACCGCAAGTATACGGCGTATATTGTAGTGAAGTAAGTACGAGGTCGATCCCACGAGGAGGTGTAGTGATAAAAGTGGAGTTTGTCGATTGAATTCTAAATAGACGTGATCGATTAAAGTAGAATGGTGTGATTACCCCTAAATTATCTACCAAGTTGTCACAAGTAAACAATTAAAAGAGTAATGTAAAATCGATCAAATAACATGCAAATCAAGAAAACGAGATGGAAAACGAATGAAAACTCAAGTATGAGAAGGTAGGTCCTAAAGCACATGTAATACTAATGAGTCCATCTATGATTAACTATCTACTCAAGTGGTGTTCATGTTTTGTCTATAAGATTGATCACATAATAATGAATTAAAAGTTTCTTCAATCCAAATAATATATCCAAAGGAAATATCACACAACTTAGTATCCCTACCTAAATTGCACAATAGAACTCAATCAAGCTCCTAGGATCATTACACATCTTCCTAATCATTGATCATCTTTCAATCTCACAATAAAATTAGGTCAAATGCTTGCAATCAATTAATCAAAATAGATTTCTCAACCTAATTTAATTAACTAAGATTAACATATCACCATTGTACACTAATGACATGTTTTGCATTGAGAATCAAGCATCCAAATAGAATTAAGCCACACAAACACCAAATAAGCAAAACATTAATTCATAAACTTAATCAAAAGTATTTACAAGGCTCTAGAACCAAAAGTGTTCTAGCTAATTAACAACATAATCCAACTATAAAGAAAACTAAGATAAAAACAATAAAGAGTGAAAGGAAAAGAAAGCTTAGACTATTGTATGGTGAGAAATGAAATTCTCAAGCTATTGATGGCCTCCTTGCTTGATTTGGTGTAGAATTGGTGAAGAAGATGATGAATACCTCCAAGTGTGTGTGATTGTGTGTAAGACTTCTTGTGAAAGGGGTAAGATGATTTTGAATTTAAGAATGGAGGTATTTATAGTGTTGGGGTAGGGTTTGGGTGTAAGAATTGCAAGTTGGTCCCTTGAAAATGGAGAAAATATGAGTTTGGCACCGAAAATGAGTTGGCCCGGCCGGGTGGGAGTGTTGGACAAAAGTTGCAAAAACAGGGGGTGAGTGGCCCGGCCGGGCCAAACCTTCGTAAATGGCCAAAATTCCATCATTTTATCGCCCGACCGGGCGGGTAATGTGGCCGGGCCGGGCCAAACCTTCGTAAATTAGTGAAAATCTGGATTTGGCCGCCCGGCCGGGCCAACACTTCGTATTGAATCCTTCGCTTTCGTCCTCCAACTTCGTCCCTCCGTATCTTGAGCTTTCGACCTCCGATCGACTCGATTCTTTTTGCAATTCCACTCCATTTTTCGAGCTGGATCCAATGGTTCACTTCTATTTTTGATCCAGTAAAGTATGGTTGGTGTTTTGCTCCAAATTCCATCGTATTTCCTATAAAATCAACAAAACACTACATTTTTCTTATTTCGACCAAAACAATGATAATCACCCCATAAATCAATTAAATCAATATAAAAATGAGCTTCACATGTGCATCATGTAAATTCCATCCGAATCAGTTACTAATTCCCCATAATAAAAAAAAAGGTTGATCATAAATATTGTTTTGTTATTTGGCCACTTTTATAAATGTGTGAAAAGTATACCTTATCATTCATTTTACAAATTGCACCTATGGACCTATGGTCTATACTCTATATAGTGTATCTGTCGACTGTCGTGTGGTTCATGGGTTATTTCACAAAAGTAAATTTTATTTAATGTACACTTTTAAATAACGTACACATTATCTATCGTGAATATATTAAATAGACTTCAACAGACTTTTGTATATAAGTATTGTTATTGTGCCTATCTAAATGATTTTTTTTTTTTTTAAATGAGGGATTTAAAACAAGACAATTTTAAGCTAAATAAGATAATTTTAAAATTTTACGAGTCGTGATTTGAATTTTCTGAGTAAATCATTAAAATTTGCGGATCAAGTTCTTTCATGCACAGATGCACTAAACATAAACATATGGAACTAGAAATAGGGTCATGAGCAATAATGTGTCAATATATATGAACAACCATGTATTACTACTAGAATTGATGAATTGTACTATGGTATTACTGATTACTGTTCGATCATGGTATTACTAAATATAATTAGATGTGTGAAATTATTTATTATTGTATAAAATATTACTAATTAATGTTCATGGTATTATTGATTATTGTTCGTGGTATTACTAATAATTATTTTTGCTATTACTGAATATAATAAGATGTGTGAAATTATTTGTTATTTTATAAGATATTACTAATTATTGTTAATGGTATTACTGAGTATTGTTTATGGTATTACTTAGTGTATTACCGACTATAATAGAATCATACATTCATACATATAATATAATTTTGTATTAAAATTTAAAAAATACTAATGAAAAAAAATGCAGGAAACAAAAGTAAAAGAAAAAAAAATCGAAGACATAAAAAGTTTGGAATAAAAATTGAAAATGGGAAGAAAATTTTAAAAGAAAAAAAATCGAGATTTGTGGCTAATTTCAATAGTTTTTTTTTTAAATTATGTTTTTACGATTTTTTATTTTATTTTTAAATATGGATGATTTGGTGGTTAATCGACGGTAACTCGGAAATGACTCGACTGCAGATTTTAAATGTATAAATTAGGGTTAATTTTATTATATTTTGTGTAAATGAATAAAATGATAATATGGTCTTTTAAATATAATTATTTTTAAAAAGTATTTGGGGTGAACTCATAAAATGAGTGGGTGCAGATAACTGTGGTAAAAAGAAATGATTTGGGGGTGAATTTATAAAATGAGCGGGTGCAGATAACAGTAGTAAAAATATTATTTGAGGGTGAACTCATTAAATGTGCGGGTGGTGCAGATAAAATATAAATAAAAAAATTAAAATTGGTTTGTACCGGTACACTCGCCCGTCCTGTCCGCGGTCCAAATCGGCCGCCAGAACCTGCGACCACCATACAGACTCGCTACTAAACGGATTTTCAAATACTTAGACCAATTGACTATATCAATAGACAGGGGTGGGCCGATCCAACTGTCTCAACTCATTTTAACATCTCTACATATATGATACATTTATGATATACTAAAAATTCATATATATATATATATCATAGCAAAACTTGGTGTTTCCTCCCAATTCATATTATTAACATTAGTTGTTGAGTAATTGATTAGTCATGATTAGCTATTATGTGAAAGATTATTTCACCCCGACATAAAAGAGAATTAGACCTTATAAAGTTGATTATCACGTTGAAAGTATAATTAAGCATATTTTCATTATAGATTAATATTGGACCGTTTGACTAAATTTGTTTTTGTATGATTTTATAAGTGAGGTAATAATTAAATCAATTATAACTTGTTAAGGTGATTGTTTAATAAGTTCTTTGATAATTCGAAAGTATTTTTATTTTAATATAAATATATTTTAATTTTTTTTATATTGAAGGAACACCGAGCACCATCGACTATCAGTCTATCACTAGATGCTCGGCCGTCAGATTTCTACTGACATTCTCGATATATTAGAGCTAATTAGATTTGCCACGTTAATGATTCGTCCATTGAAAACAATGGATTCATATTAAATTGTCTATTGGTTAGACTCACCCTTTAAAAGATAGAGACAATAATTCCTATTCACGAATAAAGGGGAATAAAGGGGAGTGTAAGAAAAATTAATACTATAATATAAATAAATGATTTCACAATATTTCTATAAGTTCAGACTTGTATACTTAATTTTTTTTTTCAGAAATATATTAGTTGTTGTAATGCTAGTGGGTATTGAAAGTGTGCGTGCGTGCGATATACAGAGATGTTGTCTTTAGTGTTGGCACAAACGAGACAACAATGAGCAGCGGAATTTAAACAAACACTTTGCAAAGAGTATTTAAAAAATTGTGTAGATTAAATAATTAATTTACACGAATCACTTATATTATCTCTTAATATCAGTGAAACAAAATCAACAACCTTGTAAGGTTTTGAACAATTACAACTCTAATTGAGTTCGAAAAGTTACTAGAAAAATACGAAACTATCTCCCTTATAGATCTAACATATTTTCCTAATAAACGACTATGATTGAGTACACAAATATTCGGGTTTATAAGTGTGCACTAATCTACAAGAAAGAACAAAATATTTTTCTAACTAGAAGCGTTGCGCATTCCATAGATAGTAATGTAGTTTAGCTTTCTCTCTTGTTGTGCTTTGGAATGAAGGCAGTGTGGTCTATTTATAGGCTTGAATTCGAACTGCCTTGCAACTCCTACAACTCTCTTGATCAATCTTGGCCATTGGATCAAGGTGGTTTCTTGTAACTTCCCTTCACACTCCATAAATGTAGGAACTTGCACATTGAGGCTTAGAAACTTCTCACTCTCATGCAACTGCTTGACCTGGGTGTTGCCCACGTCTTCTACCTGCCACGTCTTCTACCTGCATTTGGGACATCACTAAGCAACACAAGTTAAGTAAGAGTTAGTAAAAGGAGAAAGGACAAATTCTGACGTTGTGGTAGGTGTTGGCACATTTAGTACAACATGTAACTGAAATGTTGGATCATAAAATACAGCACCTATTCCAACATCAACAGGTATAATTATTGAAACATCACTTAAATTTTTAGAAAATATTAATTGTAATGTTTGAGAATATCACTTAATTACTAGTCCACTAAATTCTATGATAAAAATTTGTTTACACGAAATCCGGTAAAAAGGAAAATACTCCATTTGATAAATAAAAACAGTTTTACCTGTCTCCATATAATAATAATAAAATAATATTGAGTGAAACACGAAAAGTAAAATAGATAAATTAATCCAATATTTAAGTATGTCCATATTTGGGTTAGCAAGTAATTAAAAAGAATTCAGACAAGGTCAATTGGTAGATCCCAATTCTGATATGTGGAACCCATCCAACCCGACAAGCCGACCCTTTCACACCTTCTGGTTGTTGCCCCTCCCCCCTCTTAGTCAATCCCTCCCCACACAGCAACACAACTTTAGGTATTCATATATTACAAGTGATATGAAAAAAATATGATATACAATTTTGAGAATTTTGAAGGTAATTGAGATAACAAATTCTTTTTGAATGCGTAGAAAACTAATGCGAATAAAAAAAAAAAAAAACATAAAAACTGATTTAAAACAGAGGAACTAGTGTTTTTATGACGATTTAAACGTAAGTATACGAATATCTAGATAAATTTATGATTTTCATAGGGTGCGAAATGTTATTTTAAAGTTATATGACCTATGCATTTGAAAATCAAAATATACATTATGTTTTCAAATTTATGTACATAAAATTGATTTTGTTCATACTTATGTGCCTCTATATTAAAATACACAAGTGAAGAATGTAAATAATGATCGTCACGTGTAAATGTAATACAAAAAAGAGTATTGGATAGTGTTCCGTAGCCAGCCTGACATTAAAGTCTTCATAAAATTGGAGTAAAACATTTTGGTATCACAATATCCACAGGCTAAAAATTGAGATAAATTAAAAACTATGTAATTTCATATTATGGAGTATAATATTACCGTTGATAATGGCATGTAACATTGTTACATCTCTAATAATTTTCCTCTCATGGGAAAATATCCATCCCTTTCCACAAGGAAAGCACCATTTTGAAAAAGAGTAAAAAGACACAAGACTAATTTATGTCACGAAAGAGACACTCCAACCAAAATGCACCCCAACTAAGAAAAACCTCGATTCAGTTTTCTTTCACTTCCACAAATCTAATTAAACTCTAATTACTATACAAATTACTACTAATTAAAATTAAAATTAAACTCCACTTTCTTAATTTGTTCACGTCATTGGAGAACAATCCGTTGGTACTTAAATTCAATTGACGAATCAGAGCTCTCCGACATCCCCCTTTTCCTGTTCAAATTACCACACTCGTTAACATTGACGGAAAAGCTCGACGGCGGAACAACCACCGGCGGGGGAGGAATCTGGTAGGAGTCAAGCGGCGGCGGAGGGTGGCGCCACTGCGGCAGAGGGCCGGCGAGGAGTAGCGTCTGGAGGAGCGGCCCTGCTTTCATGACCGCTTGTAAAAACTTACCTTTTTCCGGCAATGGCCCATCCACCAGAATGGGAAACTCCGGTAGAGTCTCCGGCGGGGGAGGGGGCGGCGCGTGGGGTGATGAAACAATGCTTTCGTCGCAATCTGAAGAGGAGAATCCATTGTAGCAGTCGAAAAGCCTCGTGGGGTCGTCTTCAATGCTGGAATTGGGAGCGGATTGTTGGAGCTGCTGCTGAAGTAGTACCTTTTGGTACAACACTTTTTGGCAGTTTTGTTGAGCTTCATCTCGCTCTTTAATGGCGGCGTTGAGCATTTGTTTGAGCTGGGATATTTCTTCGTCTTTGATTTTGAGTTGGTCCTCTGCTTTTAGCCTCGTTTCTTCTAATTCCATGTTTAGTAGGAGTGATTGCCTCAGTTCGTCCATACTCTGTTTAAACAATACAATGAATCAAGAAATTAGAATAATAATTGATGAAAATGTGAGTGAAGAATTATTAGTGACTGAGACCTTTTCTTGGTTGAAATAAGTCCAATTGAGAAGAAGGCTTCTTTGAAGATCCATATTATATGCTACTGCTACTGCTACTGCTACTCAAAATGTTAGTTGTTGAGTTGAGAATGAGATGATGAATGAATGAGTCAGTCATTTCTGCTCCTTTCCTACCTTTATAAGGACTAATATTGGCACTCTTTTTTCTTTGCTCTCAACTCAAAAGAACGTGCATTTCATTTTCTTTTTCCTTTTTCTTTTTTTCAATTTTTTGGTGGGGTGGGGTCTTAACATATCTCCAAGGGTCAATTATAATTTCACTAAATCTTGCATGACATATATATATAACGTTTTAACAAGATGTACGTGTTGATGTTAATTTGTGCTAGTTTATGTTCGATTTTACCTAAAACCATCCCACATAAGTATGTGTTCTACTCACTCTGTTCAATTTTATAATGTTCACTTCTCCGGGCACGAGTTTTAATAAATATTGATTAATTTATGTATAAAGTAAATAAGTTGGGAATATGATAAGATGTTGTGAGGTCCATTCATTTATAAATAAAGAGATTGTTTATGAATAAAATTAATTATAATTTGAGTAAATAAATGATGATTGAGAGGTGAATATAAAGTAGTGTCAATAGTAATTTTTTTTAATAAGAAATATGAATAATAAAATTGGACAACAAAAAAAATTGGGAATTATAAAATTGGAGGGAATGAAATATAAATAGTGACAATCTTGTAATAATTGTATAGTATAATTAAGAAAAATCAATACGTACTAACAAATTAATTCTCTCTTCGGAAAAAAGCTTTCCATTTTTTTTTTTACTCTATTTAAAAATATAATATAATATTATACTTCGTATATATATATAGTAAAAGTTGATAACATTTGAAGATGTGTGATCAGAATAGTCAAAATTTACAGTACACATGTTGCTTAAAAGTTTTTACCCAACTCCCTTCGTCAGCATCATGAATAATTTTTTCTTTTTTCACATGTTTTAAGGGTGATAAAATTTCCCGTCCAAAAAAAAAAAGATGATAAAATTTTACATGGAGTGTATAGATATATTTAGATTTTAATGTTCAATTAATTTAATTTAATTTTTAATTCAATATTTTCACTCAATTTATTGTAGTTCAATTTCAAAGGTATATGTGCAACTAAAATGACCAATGACACCCATGTATCACTCTTTAAAAAACATTATTTATTTATAAATAAACTAGACAAAGTAGAGAGAGAATAAAGTAAGTGTGGTGAAATATATTTTCAAAAAATAAAAACAAACACGATTTATGTGAACATTTTAAAAAGAAAAACAAACACATTTTATGGATGTTGGGGAGGGAGTAATATTTTCTTTTCACATTGTTAATATATGTTCATTAATAACATAAGATACTAACAAAAAAAAAAGGATTTTCTGATATCTTGAATATACCTCTAATTAAAGTTTATTGGTAATAAAGAAATCTTAACAACACTCTCTAAATTTGGTTGAATTTGTAACACCCTATGAAGGAGTGTATAATATTCCTTATGGCCCGTTTGGTTAGGGGATAGTTTATGGTCAATGGCTGTTTGATTCCACTTATATATGGAATTACTTGGGGTTACTGTATGAAAATAGTGTTTATCCCATAGTGGCAACCAAACGACTATAATATGTTATTGTTAATCAAGTAAATTATGAAATTAAATAGTACAAGTCTACTATAGTAGTATTATTAATTAAAAAGAAAAAAAAAAAGTAGGGTGGGAGATGAAAAGGGGTTGTTGGATGGTTGGACTTAAGCAGAAAAGGCCAAAAGAGTGAGTGCCAAACCTAATGTACTGTGGAGTAACAGTAACAAGACGAGTCAAGAGTGTTGAGTTGAGTGTGAGTGACTCAGAGAGTCAGAGCTATTGGGCCGCGGGGAATTTTACGTATCGAGCGACAAATGCGGGAGTGGTGACAACTCAGATTTTAGTCATGTGATTTTGCAAACTCTGCAAAATAGAATCCACTGCAGCTTTTGTCCTTTCTAATCACATAATTGTTAGTCTTGATGTCACATGTGCACATTTTTTGTGGAAAAGCTATGCGCCGCGAAGAATTAAATCGATAGGATGGAAAGCTTTAAAAGGCAGACTCGAGTGGAGGTCGATAGTGTTGCTGAAGAAGAAAAAACAGAGTACAAAACTTTGTGGAAAAGCTATGCGGCGAAGAATTAAATCGATAGGATGGAAAGCTTTAAAAGGCAGACTCGCGACTACGGATAATTTGAGGAGGAGAGGGCTGCAACTTTCGGACGAGGAGATGAGATGCAAGCTCTGCGAGTCCGGGTGGGAGAGCAATAGACATATCTTAACCGAATGCGAATTTGCAGCGGCAGTATGGAACGAATGCTACCAGTGGCTGAAGATTCAGATGGTGACGCACAATGATATCCGGATTCACTCGTTGCAACACTACGAAGCCTTAGGCCTCGACAAGGTGAGAAGAAGATTTGCATCTAGCATTTGGGTGTGCGTCGTGTGGGAGCTGTGGAATTACAGAAACAAGAAGAGGTTTGAACAAGAACACCAAACATTAAAAAAGGTGATGGAGAATATTAAACTCAAGTTATGGGCATGGGTGGGAGGGGAAAAATTGCTAACTCCACATTCTTCTATCTCTGCTTGGTGTAATGATCCATTTTTGTGCTTAGTTGAGTAAAGTGATGTTTTGGATAGGAGATGGCATTTGATTAGATGCAAAAAGTGTAAAATACATATGTACATTCATGGGTTGAGTATCCCGAATACTCGAGTGGAAATATTATACCTTTACCGTTCAAAAAAAACATGTGCACATTTTTTTTTTCTTGTTTGTCCATCTTATAATTATTTGCAGACTTAAGTTATTTATTCATATTACAATTATTTGTACACTTCTAAAAAAAACTTCTTCAAATTTTTTTTACATTGACAATATTACATATTTATATTACATATTTACATATTTTCTCCAAATATTTACATATTGACATTATTTGTACAACAAAATTTAACTTTTAATGATAAAAATACTCTCATTATTGCTTTTGTAGCTAAAAATTTTTAGTGTTAAAAATTTACTTTTAGTGTTAGTGACATGTTCAGTCATTAATTCTCAATTTTTCTTGTCACTAAATTTTAAGCTTGAGAAATAATAATGAGAGTTTTAAACTAAAAAATAATTTTATTGTAATACTCCTATCATATAAGCTTACAAAATTATGTACCCCTCAATACTTCACTTAATATTATTATTTAAGTAAGGGCGACAGGAGGGAGTATACATATGAATTAATAATAGTTTAAACACAAACTACTAATGGTCGTAAAAGCATACATGTGTATGAATTTGTGATAAAAAAAATTAAATAGATGATGTGCATTTAAATTGGTCGTTCGATAACTTGTGATCATTATATTTCGTTTCTTTATTGTGAATCTGTGATATTGTTATTATACGTTGAGTATTGTAATCTTGATTATATATTTCTGCGTATATTAATTACTCGTATAGTCGTATTCATATTGAAATTGAAGATAAAATCTTAGTTGAAATAAATGACAATATAATGTACTAGTTTAACCCTATCAATCAAGATTCTAATTTGGATTGTTCAATTTTTTTTTTGTATATTTATCTTCTATTATAATATCACAATGTTATGAAATTCCATCTCAATTGCGTTATATAAAAAAGCTGATCTAAATATGATGAGAAGGTGTATTAGAGAAGAAAGACATTCACTCTTAAATGTGTTATAAAGTGGTTAATTATAAATTATAATAATAAAATCATCACAATTTGGTTAAACAAATATTTTATTTAATGGATTTGATTCAAGACCTTTCCACTCTCATCTACGAATTTTATTTCGAAAAGTTGCAAACAAACATTCCTCCCAACTTTTGAATGTTTCTGCACGCAATTCTTTATGTTTCATGTTTACTATTGGTTATATAAAAGTCTCTGAACTAAAACAGTCGACTAAAATGGACTATTTAACGTGAAATTTTAAAAAATAAGACCAAATTTGACCCTTTTTACCTCGAGATACCAAAATACATGTCATACTTTATTAGTGCGTAATAACTAATAATGATGTGATTAGTTATCCCTAAACAGTTGTTGGAACTTGGAAGAATGTCAGTAGATAATATGCAAATAAAAAGTAGTCCTACAATCACACAATATATATATATATATATATTAATATATATATTAAATCAAGCCACAATGGGATTTAGGTAGAATTATTTAACTTTTGGGAAGGATATCGAGAAACTTTACTGCTTATTTCTTTAATTAAAAAATACTACTAATAATCATCGTTTGTTTTTCTCTGCAGCCGCGTTATGCTTAGAATTTTTTGTACGCAGAATATCCAATAAAATTATTATATAGAGTAGTGATTATTTTTTACTCGGAAGACGAAAGTTGCAGTTGAAGATTATTAGTATAATTTTTGGTTGAGTATTTGTCTCGACAATAATTGTCTTGTAGTTACCTAGTTATAGCATTTTAATTAAAAAAATAATGAAGATAAAATAACCTGAAATGGGCTAGAGAAACTGCCACAAATCTATTATATAGTTCAAATATGTGGATGCATGTGGATTGACTTTGCCTGGAGGGGCAAAGGGGATCCACCAAGTGAATATAAATGAATAATAATACATTGTTCTATTTTTCAAACGAGAATAAAATTCTCATCCTTTTACTATATATATACATCAACTTGTTTATTTAAAAAATTAAAAGGACTTAGATAGCGTTCTTGAAAAGTCACAAACATAGTTCCCTTTCGTAGTTGTAACAAATAATCGGACTCTAAATTACACTCAGATTTTCATTCTCAAATAAGAAAATGACGAAATAAAAACCAAAAGACAATGATAGATATGCACTAATTGCATTGTACAATTAATGGATAAATGGGCATGCCCATAAACTAATCATTTTTCTATAGATAATTTAATAATTTATTGAAGTATACGAATGCACATGTGCATGCAGCACATGCAAACCCTCAAACATACTCATGCACCTCACATGTATAGAATAGGCTAGAAGAGTAGTTTTCAAAATCAGTTATATTTAACAATAGTTAGTTAGAATAAGAAGGCTCTAGAAATTGAGCACTCTCTATAAATTGTAAAATTCACAAAGTTGAAGATTGAGTTCAAAATATATTTTTCAACATGGTATCATGAGAGCATGTGTCTCTTGTGATTTGGCGTGTTATTTTGCAGATTCTACTCTTCTTCATCTTCTTTTCGTATCTTCTTCTTCATTCATTTCTGTAATCGCTCAGTTCATCAGCCAACCGTGTTTCTTTTCTATTCTTTGATCCAATTCTTCCGCTGTTCGATCTCTGTTTCTGTGTTTATTCAATCATGACTTCTACTCCAACCACTTCCACTGTTCTTCCTCGATTCATAACTCTCTCCATTAGATTGGACAATGACAACTATCCGTTTTGGAAAAATCAAGTCCTCGCATCTGTGCGAGCTCATTGCTTTGAAGATGTTCTTCTTTGAAAGGCTGTGCCGCAGAATCCGACGGAATCTACATCGGATTCGATCTCGTGGCAACAGAAGGATCAATTCCTTCTTAGTTGGCTCCTAAGCTCTGTTTCAGAAGCAATGATAGGGCATGTTAGCAGATGTGAACATTCATTTCAGTTGTGGTTCACGTTTGAAGCTCTGTTTCAATCGCAATCCAGTGCGAAAGCTATGATTCTTCGTCTGCAACTTCAGACACTAAGGAAGGGTGATCTAAGTGTTGATGCATTTATACTGAAGATGCGCTCGGTTGCAGATGGGTTATTTCATGCCGGACAACCAGTTAAGGAGGATGAATTGGTGTTATACATCCTTGGTGGCCTTGGTTCAGATTTTGATGCTGTTGTGGTCTCCCTCACCACCAGAGGTTCTGTTCCATCTTTACCAGAAGTGCAATCTATTCTTCAGGCATTTGAGATGCGGCTATACAGTCATTCTACTCCATCATTGAACATTGCTGGAGGACATATTACTTCCTCATCATCACCTTCTGTCAATGTGGTGGCTCGAGGTCACTCTACTGGCTCTTCTAAGGGTAAGGGCAGAGTATATCAAAAACCTAAGGTTGTTTGTCAGTTGTGTGGTCGTAAGTATCATGTAGCAGTGATTCGGGTGGAATTTACACTATTTGGATGCATATTTGAAGCTCATTTGATGTTGATTTCATTGAATTATACATTGAATATGATTGTTTAAGCCGAAATGAGAGAAATGTTGTGTTTTGTCGATTTTGTAGGAAATACGATGGAATTTGGAGCAAAACACCAACCATACTTTACTGGATCAGGAAGAGGAGTGCACGGTTGGATTCGTCTCGAAAAATGGAGTGGAATGAAAAAAAGAATCGAGTCAATCGGAGGTCGGAAGCTCGAGATACGAAGAGACGAAAAAGCATACCCGGGTAGAAACGACCCGGGCGGGTCACTTCGACCCGGGCAAGGCAGAATTTTAAGTTGCTTCGAATTTCGCCCGGGTGAAACCCACCCGGCCGGGTGGTTTCGACCCGGGCAAGGCCCCAACATGCATTGCTTCGTCTTTTGGCCGGGTGACATGCCCGGGTGGGAGCCACCCGGCCGGGTCACTTCATTTTCGGGGTTTTTGGCCCATTTTCTCCATATTTCAAGGGCCTAATTGCAAAATTAATTCAAGACTTCTACCCCAACTATAAATAGACCAAATTTGAGTTTTAAAAAGGGGCCTTACTCCTTTTCCAAGCATTTTCTCACACACAAACACATAGTTGTAGGTGTTCTTCATTTTTAGTTTAATTTCTTCAATAGATTAGATAGAATAGTGGTTTTTACTTCAAATCAAGCTACGATTATCATCGGGCATCGTCTATTACATCGTTTTGTAGCTAAATTCGCATGATCAAGGTGATATTACTCTATTTTGCAATTCAATTTGGTATTTTCTTAATTTCTTCAATCTCTTGTTATTTTATTATGAGTTTGATGTTATTTGTTGTTGTAGCCATGGGATTCTCTTCTAGAACCATGGGCTAATCCTCAATTGCCTTGGGTGTGGATGTTTTGATGAGAATTTAGTGTAATTGTGTATTAATTGCATGATTAGCTTATAATTTTGGTGTTTATGTTTCTAGAGTTGTACTTTGATTGATTCATTTGGTTGATCAACCCTATTAGCGAGCATGTTCGATTATGTTTATTGCAACGAGAGTTGGGTAGCATGATTGGGAGTGTGAGTGTGAGCTTTGATCAATTGAATAGAAGTTAATTAGTAATTAGCTCACCCGAGAGGGGTGTTAATGGCTAGACCGACAACCTTAGACACTAAACGAATAGAGGTCGTCTAGGAGTTTGGTGAGAGGGCGTTTCATAAGCATTAGTAACCGTGTTGAAAGTGCTTATGCAACACTATCTTAGGAGCTTATGGTATTTGGTTAGATCCTATAATTGCTAATCAATGCACGATGTTCACCTATGCCTTTCGAGGGGGTTTGCACACCTACGTGATAGCCTTTAACTTAACCAAAGTTGTAGTAAAATCATGTAATTAGTCCACTAGTTCACTTAATTGCTCACAAAACGGAAACACCCGAGGCAATACCCTTCCCTTGCACTTTCCAAAAGAAAGTTAGATAGTTCGTTATTTCTTTGATTATATTCTTGTTAGCTTAGTTAATCTAGTTTAATACCTTTGTTCTTATTCCCAAAAATCCAAACAAACACGTGTAGTTACTACAATAGCATGCATACTCGTAACTTTAGGGATTCACTAGCACTCAATTAGGCCCTTGGAACGAAATTTTACTTGGTATACTTATCGTACTACTAACGAACCCATACGCTTGTGGGGATCATATTGTACTAAAAAGTGTGCAAAAATACGAACCAAGTCAATGGCGCCGCTGCCGGGGACTTAAGCGAGTGTTATTAGTGAAACTTAGAGTTTGTTAAGTGTTATTGGTAGTAGCATTTCTTTTTGTTATTTTGTTTATGTTCATCTTTGTGGGCTTTGACATTTTCCTTTTGTAGGTGCATGATCACAAGATCACGTGGAGGAAACCTTGAACCATTAGACCTTGAGATCGAGGCACACGCAAGAAGAAGGAATCGAAGTAGGAACCGTCAAAGAGTCATAGAAGAACCACTTGAGATGGAAAACATTGAAGAGATGAATCCTCCACCGAATGGAGAAGATGAGCTTCAAAGAGAGAATCATCAAGTTGGAAATCAAGTTGGAGGGGATCCACCTCAAAACCCAAACCCACCACCAAATCTCCAATTTCCCAATCCACAATATCCACCCCAAAACCACCTTCCATATCAAGGATACAATCCTTATCCTTATCCACCTCCACAACAAGCCTACTATCCACCACTTCAACCTCATCCATATCCACTACATCAACACCCATATCCTCCTCCTTACCAATATCCTCCACCTCAACAAATTCAAGAAGAATACATCCCTCCTCCTCCACATATGGAAGAGCCTCAACGTGTTTACCATGGAAGGCCAATGAGGGAATATTTTGAGCCTCAACCTAGGGAGCATTACGATGGGTTGGCAAGACCAAGGGTGGAGGCGAACAACTTCGAGATTAGTGCCTCCTTATTAAGGATGTTGAGGGAGAGACAATTTGAAGGAAGGACGGAGGAAGGATTTGAGGAAGACCCGAATGAACACCTTGCTCAATTCTTGGAGATAGCCGACACTCTAAAGCAAAATGGAGTATCGGAAGATGCTAAAAAGATGAGGCTATTTCCGTTTACATTGTCGGGGAAAGTAAAAGCTTGGCTACAATCAAGCATTCCCGCCGGAGAAGTGAGGACGTGGGAAGATTTGAAGAAAAGATTCCTATTGAAGTACTACCCTCCTTCAAAGACGATGGAAGCCAAACAAAAGATCTCTACGTTCAAACAAGGTCCAAATGAGGGAATCAAAGAAGCATGAGAAAAGTTTACGAGTCTTCTCATCACATGCCCCCATCATGGTTTCCCAATAGAACAAACAACATGTTGGTTCGTTGGTGGGTTGCGATTGGAAGATCAACACCACATTGACGCTTGTGCGGGGGGTTCAATTTGGATGAAATCGGTAGAGGAGATCAATGACATCATAGAAGGGATAGCAAGCAATACTTTCAAGACGAGAGTAGACCGTGGAGCACAAAATCGGGTAGCCCAAGTGGATGCTAATGATAGCATAAGAGCAATGATGACTACACTCATTGAAAAGGTGAATGTCTTATCTCAAACAAGAGATAATCATTTGTCCTTTGTGCAAGAAGATCCTCAATTGGGACATATGGAAGAAGTGCAATACATGGGTCAACAAGGATATCCACAAAATTTTCAAGGGAATCGACAATATCAAGGCTAACCACCATATCAAAATCGTGGTCAAGGATATCAAGCTCCTCCTCAAAACCGATTCCAAGGGCAATCTTCATCATCTCAAGGACAAGGGGGACCATCCCCTCAATACCAAGCTCCTCTAAACCCGAATTTTCGGAGGAATGACAATTTGTCATATGCCAATCCTAAGGGTGCTATTCAATATCCTCCCGGATTTGATCCCGGGGCAAAACTCCCAAGTGGAGAAGGGAAGTCCTCCACGGATGAGCTTCTTGCACACCTCATGAAGAGGATGGATATGAGTGACAAGAGATTTGAAACAATTGAGAAGAAAGTCGAAGCAACCGAGTCCATCCTTGCTCAACTCTTGAGTAATCAAAAAGCGATGGAATTCCAAATGGGACAATTGGCAACTTCAATTGGATCTCAACATACAAAGGGTAAATTGCCCTAAAACACCGAGGTAAACCCACGTGAGCATTGTAATGCTATTACAATTTCAAGTGGTGAACAATATGGAGTTTCTTCAATTTAATTGGAAGAGGGTGAAGTGTTGAAGGCAAAAGAAAGGGAGGAAGAGGAAAAGAAGAGGATGGAGAAAGTTGGAAGTAGAGAGGTTGCTCCAAGAATTCCAAAGTGGAGAATTGCCAAAGATTTGAAAAAGAAGAAGCTTGAGGTACCTTGTGATAGATGGGGGGTGCCCATTACATATGAGCCACTTCCATACCCGGGAAGATACATGAAGAAAATGGATGAGAAGTTTGGGAAGTTTTTGGATATCTTCAACAAAATCCACATTGATCTTTCACTTTCGGATGCTTTAGAGCAAATACCTCATTACATGAAGTTTCTAAAGGATGCAATAGCAAACAAAAAGAAACTAGTGGATGATGAGAAGATCAAGTTGACCGAAGAGTGTAGTGCTATCCTTCAACGAACCCCTCCCGAAAAGCTCAAGGATCCGGGTAGTTTCACTCTCCCATGTGAAATTAGTGATGGTCCCATGATGAAAGCTCTTTGTGATTTGGGAGCTAGCATCAATTTGATGCCACTTTCAATCTTCAAGCGTTTGGGACTTGGAGAAGTAGTGCCCACATCAATTACTCTCCAATTAGCGGATCGTTCCATCACCCATCCTAAAGGGATCATTGAAGATGTATTGGTGAAGATTGACAAGTTCATCATTCCGGCCGACTTCGTGGTGTTAGATATGAAAGAAGATGCAAATATCCCATTGATTCTTGGGAGGCCGTTTCTTGCCACGGGGGGAGCAAACATCGATTTGAGAAAAGGGGAGGTAACATTGGAGGTGAATGGAGAGAAAGTGATTTTCTCCAAGTATGGCTCAATTGAGAGTTCCCCAAGAAAGAAGGAATTCCCCTCCATCCAAGAAGGTGACATTTATGTGAAAGAGCCATTACCAAAAGTCCCATTGAAAGATCCGGGAGATGATAACAAATTGAAGCAAACTCCCAAACTTGAGCAAAACTCAAGTTTGGGGGAGTTTTATAAGGAGAAGAGTTTTGATAAGTTCCTTGAGGATAGTGAAGATGAAGAAAGGAAAAGGAAGAGTTTAAAGGAGAGAAAGATCGAAAAGGGTTTTGAAATTGGAGATAAGGTGGTATGGGGCACCTTGGGAGTGATGGAAGTCCTTGGAAAGATGAAGATCAAGGAACGGAAAATGTTGGTCATGAAGAAATTGGTCTATGGAGGAGGCATTGCGTTGGAAAGTGAGGAGGATGAAGTGTTCATCACCGATGAGCACAATGTCAAGTACTATCATCCTCCATTCAAAGAAAGGAAAGTATGAACTTGTTAAGTTCCGTCCGGCATAGGACGTTAAACCTAGCGCTAAATGGGAGGCAACCCATTTTTACTTGCTTTATTTCATTTCTTGCTCATTTTATTTGCTTTGTTAGTTTAGTTTGATGTGTTTGTGAGTTTTGATGTTAGTTGGAGAAGCTTGGATTGAATGGACGATTGGAGATCGAAAGTGGAACTTTGAGCTTCGAAGAAGGTGTAGCTATAGCAATCGTGAGAGGTACGCCCACTCCAAACTTAGGAATTGCATAGCAATCACTAAGTTTGGGGGGGTAGTGGAATTTATATTCTTGTTCATAATATTGATTGTTTAGCTACTCTTAGTGTTAATTGTTGGGATAGTGGCCCATGTGTGTAGATTTGTATGGTTAGCACTTGGTGTCAATATCAATGCAACACTATTTTTCCAAACTTTTAATTGCTTTGCAATGAAAAAGTTTGGGGGGGTATGTTCGTTTTTACATTTTCTATTGACACCAATGTGTACTCTTGTGTATGTGTGTAGTTTGAGCTTAATGATCATTGAGACACATTTGATAGTGATTTGTTGTGAATTTGATTCCTTGAATGTGTACATGATTGTAATGAATCATGTTGTTTGTGTTGTTGTCATCTTGTTGCCTATGCATGTTTTGCATGCACAATGAGTTATGTGTGGTGGTGATTGATGAATGTTTGAGTCTTTAATGAACCGGTGAGAGTTGAGCTTTGAACCGAGCATTAATCCGGTTTATTTCATTTGTGAGTGAATCAATTCATTGCTTGCTTTTCTAGAACTTGCCCAAGTTCTTGCTTGAAATCATGCTTGTGTGATACTTTGAGATATGATGTAGGCCATCTTTCGTATTACAAGTCACTTAGCAAAATTTTTCCCAATAACCAAAGTAATATTCCGTAGTTAGCCAGTTTGAGCTTGATTTCCCATTTTCTTGGCAACCTACAATGTTTAACCACTTAACCTTTTGAGCCTTTGATATCCAAATCTAGTGGAGAATAAAAAAGAAAGTGGTAAAACATGTGCTTTAGTGCCTTTGGTTTGAAGAGACAATTTGGCAAAATTGTGAAAAGAGAAAAAAGAGATGGAAGTAAAAAAAAATGATGTGAAAGAAAAGAGGGACAATGAGCCCCAAGAGCTTAAAAGAAAATAAATTGGCTAGAAAAAGATGAGGAGATGAATGCATTTGAGGAACTTAAAGGAAAAGTGAGAAGGAAGGTTGTAAACCTTAAGAGCACGAGCTTGAATTGTGGAATAACAACTTTCATTCTCCACTAGACAAGTCACTTTTTCCATATTCATCTTACCCGTCCAAAGAGCCAATGTTACGTCCTTGGTTAAGCCCTATTGATCCCATTGTTGAACATGGTTGTGGTGGAAAGATGGTAGAGCTTGGGCAAGCATATGGGAATTGCAATGCATGATTTGATTGATGAGTGCTTATTGTCCTTAATTTGTTTGAGTGTTTGAGAGAAACACTATATCTTGGGAGTTGAACTTGAACATCTTGATATTGTCATCACCATCACTTGTTGTTGTGTGTAGAGCATGTGTGAGTAATGAGTTGGATCTTCAATATTGAACTTGTGATCATTTTTGAGAATGTATCTTGAGGAAGAAGAATTCATTTCATGTCATTTGATACATGGGATCTTTCATTGATCATCTAGTTGTAAATTTCACCCTCACGTTGTAATTCTTTCGTTGCTCGAGGACGAGCAACACTTTAAGTTTGGGGGAGTTGATTCGGGTGGAATTTACACTATTTGGATGCATATTTGAAGCTCATTTGATGTTGATTTCATTGAATTATACATTGAATATGATTGTTTAAGCCGAAATGAGAGAAATGTTGTGTTTTGTCGATTTTGTAGGAAATACGATGGAATTTGGAGCAAAACACCAACCATACTTTACTGGATCAGGAAGAGGAGTGCACGGTTGGATTCGTCTTGAAAAATGGAGTGGAATGAAAAAAAGAATCGAGTCAATCGGAGGTCGGAAGCTCGAGATACGAAGAGACGAAAAAGCATACCCGGGTAGAAACGACCCGGGCGGGTCACTTCGACCCGGGCAAGGCAGAATTTTAAGTTGCTTCGAATTTCGCCCGGGTGAAACCCACCCGGCCGGGTGGTTTCGACCCGGGCAAGGCCCCAACATGCATTGCTTCGTCTTTTGGCCGGGTGACATGCCCGGGTGGGAGCCACCCGGCCGGGTCACTTCATTTTCGGGGTTTTTGGCCCATTTTCTCCATATTTCAAGGGCCTAATTGCAAAATTAATTCAAGACTTCTACCCCAACTATAAATAGACCAAATTTGAGTTTTAAAAAGGGGCCTTACTCCTTTTCCAAGCATTTTCTCACACACAAACACATAGTTGTAGGTGTTCTTCATTTTTAGTTTAATTTCTTCAATAGATTAGATAGAATAGTGGTTTTTACTTCAAATCAAGCTACGATTATCATCGGGCATCGTCTATTACATCGTTTTGTAGCTAAATTCGCATGATCAAGGTGATATTACTCTATTTTGCAATTCAATTTGGTATTTTCTTAATTTCTTCAATCTCTTGTTATTTTATTATGAGTTTGATGTTATTTGTTGTTGTAGCCATGGGATTCTCTTCTAGAACCATGGGCTAATCCTCAATTGCCTTGGGTGTGGATGTTTTGATGAGAATTTAGTGTAATTGTGTATTAATTGCATGATTAGCTTATAATTTTGGTGTTTATGTTTCTAGAGTTGTACTTTGATTGATTCATTTGGTTGATCAACCCTATTAGCGAGCATGTTCGATTATGTTTATTGCAACGAGAGTTGGGTAGCATGATTGGGAGTGTGAGTGTGAGCTTTGATCAATTGAATAGAAGTTAATTAGTAATTAGCTCACCCGAGAGGGGTGTTAATGGCTAGACCGACAACCTTAGACACTAAAAGAATAGAGGTCGTCTAGGAGTTTGGTGAGAGGGCGTTTCATAAGCATTAGTAACCGTGTTGAAAGTGCTTATGCAACACTATCTTAGGAGCTTATGGTATTTGGTTAGATCCTATAATTGCTAATCAATGCACGATGTTCACCTATGCCTTTCGAGGGGGTTTGCACACCTACGTGATAGCCTTTAACTTAACCAAAGTTGTAGTAAAATCATGTAATTAGTCCACTAGTTCACTTAATTGCTCACAAAACGGAAACACCCGAGGCAATACCCTTCCCTTGCACTTTCCAAAAGAAAGTTAGATAGTTCGTTATTTCTTTGATTATATTCTTGTTAGCTTAGTTAATCTAGTTTAATACCTTTGTTCTTATTCCCAAAAATCCAAACAAACACGTGTAGTTACTACAATAGCATGCATACTCGTAACTTTAGGGATTCACTAGCACTCAATTAGGTCCTTGGAACGAAATTTTACTTGGTATACTTATCGTACTACTAACGAACCCATACGCTTGTGGGGATCGTATTGTACTAAAAAGTGTGCAAAAATACGAACCAAGTCAAGCAGCTAAGTGCTTCAAGCGGTTTGATCAAGCATTTCATGGTCTTGAGCAATCCAGACAGTTCAACTCAGCTCCTCGCCCTTCACACTATCCTGCTCAGGCCAATCTAACTCAGGCTCATTATGCTCATCCTCCAGCTCCTCAATCATATCACTCTCCTATTTCATCTCATCAGTATAATCACTCTATTGGTTCAATGGATTCAGGTTCTACTACTGGAAACTCTCAATCTCCATGGTTTGTTGACAGTGGAGCTACTCACCATGTCACTTCCCAACTTTCAAACCTAAGCATCAACACTCCATATCAAGGTATGGATTCACTTATTGTTGGCAATGGAGATTCAATTTCTATATCACATACTGGTTCTTTTACACTGCCTACTTGTGATATGTCTAGAAATGTTGCTATGAGAAATGTTTTACATGGTCATGCCATTACAAAAAACCTCATGAGCATCTCTCAATTTCTAAAGGATAATGATGATGTTATTGAGTTCTTTGCTGATTGTTGCTTTGTTAAGGATCTGAAATCTCGCAAGATACTCTTGAAAGGGGAGCTGAAAGATGGTTTATATGCTTTGAACTTTGATGACATGAAGATTTCTTGTTCAAAGCAGTGCAATAAGGTCTCAGTTGACAGTTTGAATAAATCCAGTCTCACTTGGAAGCTTTGGCATTGCAGATTAGGGCATCCAAATAAATCAACTCTTGCTACTATTCTGAAAGGATTGAATATATCTTGTACTAGTCTTGATGACACTTTCTGTGATGAATGTAAACTTGGCAAGATGCACTTAAAACATTTCTCTTCTGTTGTGCATCATACTTGTGCTCCTCTTGAGTTGTTACATATGGATGTATGGGGACCTGCCTCTTGTGTTTCTATTGATGGTTTTAGATATTATTTGTCTATTGTGGATGACTTTACTAGATTTGTGTGGGTGTTTCCTCTAGCAGCTAAATCTGATGTGGTAAGGGTTTTCACACAGTTCATGCACTCAGTAGAGAGGTTATTTGGTGTGCACATTAAATATATTCAGCATGACATGGGTACAAAATTATTACCAGTAGCTAAGTTGGTTCAGTCTTTGGGCATTCAAATTCAAAAATCTTGTGCCTATACTCATGCACAGAATGGTCTCATTGAGAGGAAGCACTAACACATAACTGAACTTGGGCTTGCAATGCTTGCAAAATCAAAACTATCTATGTCTTTTTGGTGGCATGCCTTCTCCACAGCTGCACATCTGATAAACATTCTTCCATCACCTACTTTGAAAAACATCTCTCCTTTTGAAAAGATCCATCATAAGCCACCTGACTATCACTCACTTAGGGTTTTTGGGTGTGCTTGTTTCCCTTTTCTTCGTCCATACAACTCTTCCAAACTCCAATTCCGTAGCTCTAAGTGCATCTTCTTAGGCTACATTTGCTCACACAAAGGCTACATATGCTTACATTCTTCTGGAAAAGTTTATATATCAGCTTATGTCCAATTCAATGAAGCTGAATTTCCTGCTTTCACCAGACATCCCAACTCAGCTCCTCCATCACATTTCTTCTCAGCTCAGTTACCTACTCCTGATAATCATATTCCCACTCCTCTCTCTCCAACATCCAGTTCACATTCCTCATCTACTGATCTACCCACTTCCCCTATTTCACATGCTCATCACAGTGATTCATCACATGCTCATCACAGTGATTCATCACATGCAAATCACAGTGATTCCTCCCTTACTCCCACCAGAAATGCTATTGATTCATCCTCCTCCTCCACCAGATACAAGCTACCTTCACCAACACATTCAATCTGTTCAATTCCCCCTCCTTCTCACACTATGCAAACTCGTTCCAAATATGGTATTTTCAAACCAAAGGTTCTCTTAACCACCTCCTCTATCTCTG
Organism: Galeopsis tetrahit; assembly: GCA_963675135.1. Taxonomy (NCBI): domain Eukaryota; kingdom Viridiplantae; phylum Streptophyta; class Magnoliopsida; order Lamiales; family Lamiaceae; genus Galeopsis; species Galeopsis tetrahit. The sequence goes on along the minus strand of OY776122.1, from coordinate 64,749,339 downwards.
AACCTAACTCAGTGAGGGAAGTTATGATGAATCCAAACTGGCAACAGGCAATGCAGCTGGAGTATGATGCTCTTATTCAAAATGGTACATGGACTTTGGTTCCCCTTTCTTCTGAGATTCACCCAATCACCACAAAGTGGATATTCAGAGTGAAATACAAAAGAGATGGCTCTGTTGAGAGATATAAAGCCAGGTTGGTGGCTAGGGGTTTTCAACAACAAGCTGGAGTGGACTACTTTCATACTTTTAGTCCAGTAATTAAGCCTGTCACACTTCGAATTGTCTTTACTCTTGCAGTTTCCAAAGGGTGGTCTGTTCAACAAGTGGATATCAACAATGCTTTCTTAAAGGGGGATCTTCATGAGATAGTTTTTATTGCACAACTAGAGGATTTTGTTGATTCCAGAAATCCATCCTAGGTCTGCAAGCTAAGAAAGGCCTTGTATGGTTTGAAGCAAGCTCCCAAGGCCTGGTATGACACCCTCAAGGTTTTTCTGCTTGCTCAAGGATTCACTCACTCAAATTCAGATCACTGCTTGTTTCATAGGTTTCTCAATGGGAAGACTACTTTGCTACTTGTATATGTTGATGATATCCTGATCACAAGGTGTGATTCATCACTTGTCCAGCAACTTATTGATATCTTGCACTCTCAGTTCTCTCTTAAACATCTTGGGGAGATCAACTATTTCCTTGGGATAGAAGCACATGTCGCTCCCACCCTCATCAAACTCACTCAGTCAAAATACACAACTGAGCTCATCTCCAAAGCAAATCTTGAATCTTCTAAACCTTGTTCCACTCCTCTATGTCCCTCTTCTCATCTTTCTCTTTCAGATAGCCCTACATTTGAAAACCCCACTCTATATCGTAGTATAGTTGGTGCCCTTCAATATCTCACTCTCACCCGTCTTGATATCTCCTTCAGTGTAAACAAATTATCTCAGTTTCTGCAAAATCCCACTCTAAATCATTTGAAAGCTTGTAAACGAGTTCTTCGTTATCTTAAGGGCTCTCCATCTCATGGTCTTTCTTTTTCTAAAGTCTCTGATTTCAGGTTGCAAGGTTATGTTGATGCAGATTACGCCTCCAACATTGATGATAGAAGGAGCACATCCGGTTTTTGTGTCACTCTAGGCAGCAACCTCATATCTTGGAGTTCACAGAAGCAAAGTGTTGTTGCTAGGAGCAGTACTGAAGCAGAATACAGGGCTCTTGCATTGGCCACCACTGATATCTTGTGGATCTCCAGCATGTGCAAAGAACTCTTCATTCCTATCTCCACACCAGCCCTTCTGTGGTGTGACAATCAAGGGGCAATAACACTTGCCTTCAGTCCAGCATTTCACTATAAAACCAAGCACATTGAGGTTGATGTTCATTTTCTAAGGGAGAAAGTTCAGGCTAAGCTACTTGATGTTCGATACATACCTTCTGAGGATCAACCTGCAGATTTACTCACCAAGCCATTATCTCCGACTCGGTTTGCTCGTCTTAGTGCTTGGCTTAACCTTTCCTAACTCACGAAGGTCCATTTTCTTCCGGGGTGTATTGAAGTATACGAATGCACATGTGCATGCAGCACATGCAAACCCTCAAACATACTCATGCACCTCACATGTATAGAATAGGCTAGAAGAGTAGTTTTCAAAATCAGTTATATTTAACAATAGTTAGTTAGAATAAGAAGGCTCTAGAAATTGAGCACTCTCTATAAATTGTAAAATTCACAAAGTTGAAGATTGAGTTTAAAATATATTTTTTAACATAATTATTTGGAAATTCTGCAAAAAAGGCACTTCTCTTTGGTTTTCTGCATATCTCATGTACAATTTTAATCATTAACTTTAATTTCCGTCAGAGAAGATATGCAAATTCACAGTTTGCAATGTGAAATATTGCACAATTTGGCATTCGAGGATTCAACTTACTAAAATTTGTTTGATCGTATACGTCTTAGTTTTTCATAGGGATGTAATCATATTGAGTCAAGCTGAATTATAGTGTGTTTAAAATTGGTTTGTTTATTCGATCTAGAGTAATTATCGAATATATTATTGGTTCACACTTTTTTAAGCTTAATCGAGTCTAACCGAGATTAATAATATATACAAATATTAAATTAGATTAATTGTCGTCAATTGATTACAAAAATAAAATCATATATTTCTAAATATTATATATATATATATATACACTAAACTCTATAATTTATTTAATTAAATAATTAGTTTAACTACATATTTATATTGGGTAAAAAAAAACTACTATATATTTTATATTTATCACAAATATTAAATGTGAAAAATATAAATTAAGTCAAATTATTCATTATAATTTAAACGAGCCAACTCACGTACTATTGAATATCATTAAATTTAAATTTATATATTTGTTTATGTTGATAAACTTTATTATACGAGGCCAAACACATATTTTTGAATAGTCGCGAATGGTTCGATTTGATTACATCCCAATATTTTCTTCTTAAATAATATATAATCCCCTAAAAATAAATATAAATTCGTCCTACATTCGAGTAGATAATTGATTAATTATGTTAGATACCCTTGATTGTCGTCCTACATTGGAGTAGATAATATACTTATATAAATTCCAACACTAGCTATGAAAAAGTAGTTGTGAGTCCCATTAGTTCACATGTTATGTAATTGATTTTAATTCCATTGGCATCATTGCGAAAGAGAATTTGCTTCGGGCAACCCCAGCTTGAATGTATGAATTAGGTTAAGAAATTACTAAAAATAATTGAATGAATTTTAATTAATTAGTAATCTAGTGGAATTTGGTCCAAATGCAATGAGTTTTTGTTTGGCCTTGACGACGACCTTAGCAAAAAATTGTTAGGTACAGTACTTAATTAGGTGATTAAGGGCCACATTATAAAGAATATTGAATAGTAGTATAAGAGAGACTCTCCCTGCGGCAATATGTGGCGGAATCAGAATATATAATTTGAGGCTAATTAATATCAACATTCACCAATTTATAAATTGAGAAATTCTAATCAAATTAGTAGCCGATTGAGTGATATTTGGTGTAATGAATTTTCAATGAATAAATTAAATATTAAAATTCAGTGTAGTAGAATTTGTCTCCAATTTTATATACATTTCCAGCCAAAGTGTGTATGGATGGAGTTGATAATTCCAGCCCTGCGGTCATCGGGCAAGATTTTTTATTTATTTAAAAAAACAATTAATTTAATGGAAATATAATATCATTTACAGAAACAAGTATTTACACAATACATAGTGCAAATTCTTGTATTCATTTAAATGAATATCACGCAACATAATTTTAAGTGATTTTGATATATTTTTAATTTACAATTATTGCATCAGTTGCATAATGCAATTGGATGCATACGCGTATGACTTTATATAAAATTATGTGAATGCATTTTTAAGCTTATATATTATTTCAAATGAATTTATTTGTATAATTTTTTTTATATATCATTTATTTTATTTCCAAAAAAAGCGTGCATGAATCATCTTCAAAATTCATTGGCTCAAACGGGTTTGCACCCACCCAGCCCAGATGCTACTTGAGTCGGGCTAAATAGACTTGATTTTGAACTGGTATTATGTTAGTGCAACCTAACCTTTTCTACGACCTCATTTTATCAGCTCTAAACCTTTTTTTTTTTCCAAATATTATTATACATCTATTTGAAAAATATTTTTGGCCTAACACACTTCTCTCAAAATTTATGTTCACATGTCATTCTCTTAAGGTGTTTTTTGCCACGTCATTATGTAGGGTAATAATAGTCGAGATGACTCTTTATATATAGGCAAATTTCTTTAATTAAAAAGAACTAATTAAAAACTATATATATTTATACATCCATAAATCTCTATACAACTATTTGAGAAGCATTTTTTACCTATGCTATTATCTCATAAGATTTATACACATATCATTCTCTCATTATCCTTATATCATATATTTTTCCCTATATTAATAACAGTTGATATAGCTTTTTAATATTTAGAGAATATATATCGATCAATTTGGTAAACTTTCCACCATATATAAAAATATATTGAAGCGGTTCAATCGGATTTGTGAGCGGAGTAGCCTGCTTCCACGTCGAGTTAAATGATCAACTCAACATGTGAGCTTATCTACACAATAAGGCCACATACCATATGAAAAAAAATTGGACAAAAATTTGTATGAGACAATTTTATATATGAGACGAGTTTTTCATCACATAAATTTTTTTATATCCGTGAGTTTATGATCATGCCGGCTCATATTTAAAAATAAGTCGAAATCTAAATACTAAAGTAAAACTAACTCTATCGCGTGTTATGATTTTACGCTTAAAAGTTCAATACAAAAAGAAATAATTAGTCAATTAAATTAACGCGGTTCCCACTTTTCCCCTCTAAGTTCACTTGTCTTTGTTTTATAAAAATAGATGGGTGGGGTACCGGCGTCTGCCACTACGTATGTATGTACATGATTATTTGACATCCATCCACATCAAAATAGGAATCACAAGTGCTTTTCACTTGAATTAACAGCTTAGAAAAAGTTGCTGGATATCGATGTATATGCTGGAAGCAGTTTATGCGTATAGAATCAACTCCCACTTTTTTGGTTCCATCTTGTGCAAAACACCATATAACGCGTTTTATTTTTGTCCAAGCATGGGACACATATATAATTCAATCATGGTCTTTTGGAATTGAAACGAATGCCAATGGGTATGGCTATCTGCACCTCCATCTTTGTTAATCACACTCTTCCAATTAATGGACACCACAAAATAAGAGAATGTTAGATGCACTCTCCGGCCATAAATTGCCTAAATTACCAATTTCTCCCAAAAAATAAATTACTATTGATATCCCATCTCAAAACCCTAATTTCATATTCTTCCTTCTTTTTTCTATCTTCAATTTTTCACTTTTACAATTTTTTTTTTATCTTTTCCATCATTTCTCATCAATCCATGCCGCCCGCCATAGCCGTCTCACTGGGGCTGCCCGCTAGGGATGGGAATGGACCAAGCTACCTGACAAAAGCCTACAACTCAGTCTACTAAAGCTCGACTCGTTTAGTGAATAAGTCGGATTCAAGCTTTTTAGAAGTCCATTTAAATATTTAATAAAAAAAGTGGGGCCTAAGCTTTTTTATGGGACTTTTAGGTCCAGACCATCCTATTTAAATTAATTTTTATATATATCTTCTCTTATATACTAATTCTGAATTTAAAATCTTTCTTTTCTAAGGTAAAGTCTAGTATGCACTCGAGTGCATGTTGTGCACCCTAGTCCATGTGCGAGAAAAATTCATTTTACGTCCTGTAACTTAGGCCTAATCCAATTAATATCCTTTAAGTTTTCACTTTTTCGATTAACGTCCTTTTTGGTCCAATTTACGTCCTTTTTGCCGGAAAATTTTCAAACTCACCGAAATTTGAGGAATAAATTGGGATACCGGCAAAATAGTCCAATTTACGTCCTTTAAGTTTGAAAATTAAAATTTAATAAATAAATTTTCTACAAATATCAGTCGAAATTTTAAAATATTATTAAAATTAAAATCCTAAAATATTATTAAAATTAAAAACTATAAAATGTGTAAAATAAAATTTAAAATATTATTTAATTTTTTAAAAATCTCATTAAAATTTATAAAAAGTGTTAAATAAAAATAAAAAAATTTACAATTCAAAAAATATAAATGTTTAACATAAAATTAAGAAATTAAAAAATCTCATTAAAATTCTAAATATCTCTTTAATTTTTAAAAAATGTGTAGATTAAATATTAAAAATTCTAAAAACCCAATAAGAATAATAAAAATTATTAAAAAATTAGACTTGATTCGGACTCATCCGCAATTAAAGTTTTTCTCGAACTCCTAATTTTTTTTTGTATTCCACGCCTTGATTGATTGTAGAACCGTGTCAAATTCATTTTAATGAGGTTTTTAGAATGATATAATTTTTTATTTTATTTTAAACATTTTTAAAATTTTAATTTATAGATTTTTATATTTAGAATTTTATGTTTTTCTGAGTTTTTTAGAAATTTTTTATTTTTAATTTACAAATTTTTCAAATTTTAGATTTTTTAATTTTTTTTAGAATTTTAGAATTTTTTATTTTTATTTTACACAATTTATAAATTTTAATGATATTTTTTGTTTTTAATGATATTTTTAATTTTTTTTCAGAATTTTTTAATTATTAATTTCTAATTTTCAAACTTAAAGGACGTAAATTGGACTATTTGACCGGAATTCCAATTTTTCGGCGAAAAGGATATAAATTGGACTTAAAAGGACATAAATTGGACACCCTAGGACGTAAATTGAAAAAGTGAAAACTTAAAGGATATAAACTGGATTAGGCCTAATTTACAGGACGTAAAATGAAATTTTCTCTCCATGTGCACTTTTCAGTTTACTGACTTACACTTTTTGGTAAATGGTGTTGCATTTTTCAATTATTACTAAAAATATTATTATACAGTTTAATAATTGAAAAGTGCAACACCATTTACCTCAGTAAAATGAAAAGTGCAATATGGACTAGGGTGCACAACATGCACTCGAGTCCACGGCAGACCAACCCCTTTTCTAAAACTCTTAATTTAGGTAATTTTGAATTTTTTAAAAATATTTTTCTCTCTCTTTTTTATTTATCCATTCTCTCTCTTCTTAACTAAATTTCCTAAATAATTATAATTTTATTTATAATATTAATTTTCATTTTTAAAACTATTCTCTCTCCTCTGAGCTTCTTCGTTTAAATTTTCTAAATAATTATAATTTTATCTATAATATTAATTTTCATTTTTTTAATTTTTCTTTTTATCATTCTTTCATTTTCTTTTACTACGCACATACGCGGTTTTGCACTAGTATATATATATAATATGAGATACAATAATTATTAAATAAATAATACTCCATCCGTCCAATTTCATTATTCCCACTTTCCATTTTTTTGTCCAATTTTATTATGCACATACATTTTTTGGAAACAATACTATTCATACTACTTTATCTCCACCGTCCTACCATCACTTATTTACCCACTTTGTCATTCACTTTATTCATAAACAATCATTTATTTACAAATGGACCCCACAATACCCTATCATACCCTCAACTTATCTACTTTATGAATAAACTAATCAATATTCATTAAAACCCGTGCCCGAAGAAGTGGGCATAATAAAATTGAACGGAGGGAGTATATAATATTATTAATATATAATTTTATAATTTGGTGGTAATTCAATTATTGTATTTTATTTTTTTAAATACACTTAAAAAGACTTTCTGCTATACCTATTTATTAAAAAAAGCGAGGTCAAGTTTAAAAAAAAAAGCCTATGAGAGATCATATGCCAAAAAAAAAAGCCTATGAGAGATCATATGCCAGGCTTTGCGCCCCAAAAAAAAGACTTTTATGATGAACGTCGTTGAAGATCGTTCTTGAATTTGAGACTTGGTAACGTTAATCCAAGGGCTTGACGCCGTATTTTGGATTACACGTCGATTTTAGGGACTTTTCGGGACCTTCGGGACTTATCCGGGAGTTATCGGGACTTTTCGGGACTTTTCCGGGACGAACGTCGTTGAAGATCTACGAAGCACCTCCTCCTTGAAGAAACGCCGAATCGAAGAGGCGTAGTACCTTGATCTCCGCTCGAACACCGCTTCTCGCCGCTTTGCATGAAGAACGCCTTGAAGAAACGCCGAATCGAAGGGGCTTAACACCTTGATCTCCACTCGAACGCTGCTTTTCGCCGCTTTGCACGAAGAACGCCTTGAAGAAACGCCGAATCGAAGGGGCTTAGCACCTTGATCTCCACTCGAACCACTTGAACGCCTTAGAGCCTTCAATGCTTCTGATTTCTTGATGTGAAAATGAATGGAATGAGACCCCTATTTATAGGTGTAGAACCTAAGGTTTTTGTGGGCCAAATTTGATGGGCTGGAGATATTTGTGCAAGTGGTTAGGGCTTAATTCAAATTTTGAATTACTTGATGGGCTAAGAATATAATATCTGGGCTTGATTTGGTTTGTTGGACTTTAGAGACCCATCTTCGTTTATGGGACTTTAGAGGCCCGTCTTCATTTATCGGACTTTAAAGGTCCGTCTTCATTTATCGAACTTTAGAGGCCCAAAGGAATTTAAAATTTAGGTGTCTACAGGATCATTTTAATGACAGTACCCATAAAAGTTCTTCAAAATGCCTAGTATAACATAAAATCCAACACTGTTATTAGCAGCAAACCTGCAATCAATCCGTGGAGGATGTTCTAGAAGACGGGCCCCGACGCTCAACTTAGATGGCGAATTTGAAAAAATCATTTTTTCTATTCCACATTCTAGATAACTCAATTTAAAGTAAAATAATTATATCTGAAAAGATAATCTACCCTCAGCCATGTTTAATTAAACTTAAATTAACTACTCCCTCCATCTATTAAATGTAGTTCCATAGAAAGTGGACACAGTGAGTAAAGTAGATAAAATAAGGTGGGCACAATATGTAGAGTAGATAAAGTAAGAGTATATTCCTCAAATAAATATTTAATCATAGCTCTTAAATATATTTACTAAAAATGGTCATAAATGACATCATCAAAATCTCTCTAGCTCTTTAGATAAAATGGACCCTTGAGGACCTTAGAGACTAGAAAATATTAGCTCTCCCTAGGTCCTACCTCAACCAGAGTAATCAATCACATAATATTTTACCATGAGTTGGACCTCAGAAGACGTGAGGTCTAAAATGAAATGAACTTCAAACTATGAACTCTCATATCTCCTATTAGGCTTTTTTAGGTCCTGCTCAAAATTCTTTCTAATTTGGGCAGAGAGTTAATATATTTCCTATCACACAAATTTTTTTTTTCGACAATAGTTGGTCGAAAATATACATTCTCGTCGACAACAATTTGTAGTCGAAAGTGTATATGTTCGACACTAATTTATCGTCCAAACTTATACGGAGTTTTTTTTTTTTTTTTGTGGCGACAACTGCAATTAGGGTTATTTAAATGTTGAAAGAAGAGTGTAGTTAGTAGTGGGGTTACAATTTAAATGTTGAAAGAAGAGTGTAGTTAGTAGTGGGGTGCATTTAGTATTGATATTTTACTTAAAGGGTATTTTAGACTTTTTACTCCATTATTAAATTAATAAACTCAAGGGGGAGTGTCCTTAAAAAAGCTGTGCAGATAGGCGTACCCAAAACCAATAGTCAAAAGTGCATCTCTAGCTCTGGGCCTGACCCAGATCTTAAGCCCATATCAAGCTCAATTCAGTTCTGGGCCTAAGTAATTCTTAAGGGGTCTGACTATATGCACCTCCATTTCAGAGAGATGCACTCCCCCGATTTATACACACCCAAAAATTTAGGTCACACCCCCCTCAAATGTCATAAATACCCCTAGCTTCATAATATACCTATTACTACCCACACCCAACCCTAAATTCATTTCATCTTCCCCAACCCACCCCACCTTCACCCTCCCCCTCCCCCTCCCTCCACCACGTCGCTGGTAACCCACGCCTCACCCCGTCGCCGGCCACCCACGCCTCACCTCGTCGCGGCCGCCCCAACCTCCTGTAAAAAAAAAAATACAGATTGGCGGTCGCGCGGCCGCCCCGTCCATCGGCCGCCGCGACCGCCCCCCAGGTTTGCCCCCCTCTCCCTCCTTCCTCCCCCTCTTCCCCGATCTCTTCTCTCCCCTCCATTTCCCCCGCTGCCGGAATCGCCCTGTAAAAAAATAATACAATGGCCGCGCTGCCGCCCCGTCAATCGGCCGTCGCGCCGCCCTCTCCCCTCCATTCTCCCCCTCCAAACACCTCCCCGATCTGTAAAAAAAAAAATTTAATTCAGGGTCGCCCCCGTCCATCGGCAGGCCGCGGCCGCCCCTACCTCTCTCTTCTCTCCCTCTCTTCACCGGCGTTGGTTCACGACGTTAGCCCACCCCGATTCGCCGGCGTTAAACACCATTTTTGTTTTTTATTTCGACACTATAATGTAGACCATGTACACTTTCATCGACATTATAATGTCGATGAAAGTGTACATGGTCGACATTACAGTGTCGATCGACATTTGTTGGTCGACCATATATTCTTCCGTCGACAAAATGCGGTCGACGGAAAGATATATGGTCGACGAAATGTGGTCGACCGGAAGATATATGTTTGGCACTGGTTTGACGAATTTTTTTTAAAAAATGTTAGTTTTCTAAGTTTTGATAATGGTGTTTGTTTTGACAATTTTTTTTAAAAATGTTAGTTTTCTAAGTTTTGATAATGGTGTTTGTTAATGGGTTTGATAATGGTAATTTGTGGATGAATATGATTGATTTGTTGAATTTTTTTTTTTTTTTTTTTTATTTCTTGTTACCGGAAAAAATGGTGACGGTGGCCGGAGTTTTGGGTTAGGAATAAGGTGAAAGAAAGGATAGTAAAGAGTGCGATTAGTAAAGGGGGTGCATCTAGTACGCTTTATTTTAATGAAGGGTATTTTTGACTTTTTACTCCATTATTATATTAATAAATTGAAAGGGGGAGTGCATCCCTCCATAGTCAGACCCATTCTTAAGATGGACTTCCAACTTCTTGTCTTGTAAACAAATTAATATTCTACCATCTTGAACTCATATGTTGATTTTCTCTAAACTTAATTATTTGGCTGTACATTTCAACGTATCCCAATCTATTCTATTCTATTTTACTAGACAAACGGTGAGGCAACCTATATTTTAACTAAACTATCAAAACTAATACTACAAATTTTACTACACAAACGGTGAGGCAACTTAATTAATTATCATGAAAACTAATGGATTACAAATTATCCAACATAAACCTAATTATGATAGTGAATCCCTGTTACCATTAATGAATTTTGAGTTGTTAATGTTTGGTTTAAATACCTGTTCGCTATTGCCTCTCTTTCTAGCGACAAAAATAAGGCTTCCAAAATTTAAATACGTACGTTTTCTTCTGTCATGAGAGCAAATGATGAAATAGGTTAATTTGTTCAAATTAAATTCAGGAACCAAAATTTTAAAAAGTTGAGAAAAGAAATAGTACATGAAATAAGAGTACTGAAATAGCAATTGGTGTACATATTACTCCCATGTCCTAACAATTAGAGAAATACATAGAAGATACAAAATACAAATACAAGCAAGCAGAGAGCTGGCAAGATACAAAGTAGTAGTAGTACGTAGTAATAGCATCGGCCGGGAGGTTCTAGATAGACGTTGGCCAAAAGGCATCTCAAGTCTTAAGATTTTGAGGTAGGAAGACATTGGTAAGAACCTTATCGGTCTCCAACGAAGCTTTCAGCAACTTAACAGCCTACAAAACAAATATAATATTTACCCGGCCGGACGGATATCAACATAACAGAGCATTCTAAGTAGAAAAAGTAAGATTTAAAGAAAATGGTAGTATATATATACCTCCTCCATTCCCAAAGTGGCTACTTTTTCTTCCAAAGTAAGAAGGTCTTTGATGTTGAAGTGGCTTAGCAGAGTGATGGATGATATAGCAGACATAGGCTTCACAACCAAATCATCCATGATCATGTACGTCACCACGCCTTTAACAAACCCACCCACTTCTCCACCAGCAGCAGCCGCTTGTTGCAGTACCACACCAGCAGCAGCAGGAGAAGTAGTCACATAATTCATAACCGTGTTAATGTTGTATCCCCTGCAACTCGGACAAATGACAAGTGGGTCATCAGACATATTATTACAATCATATTGAGAGCTACACCTATAGAACTGCTGCTTCTCAATCCCAGTGGAGGCTGCATTTTCGATAGACAAGAGAGGAATTGAGTATCCTGGGGCTACGGGTTTCAAAAGGCTGTCCTTGGTTTTGTTGGGTTGAATGTAGGATGCATCCATTCCTTCCACGCTTTCGTACAGGTTTGCGAGTGAACCCACCATGCCCTTTTTTGCCCAGAAGACGAATGATTGTGGAGACGGGGAGAGTGAGAATGTTAAACAGGAAATCCACGCATTCTTTGCTGGCTTCCGCAAACAACACCCTTTTGCCTTCACTGTCCACCAACAGCTTCATGCTCAGTTCCGAGTCTCCCATTTTAGTTTCTTTTAATTTATCTCTACCTAGCCTCCTTCAATGTTTGAATTTTGATAGAAGAGATTGTGTCTTCTCCAGAATATAAAGAAAGACGACCAGTTTTTATTTACTCCCACTAACTTCCCAAAGAAGCTAACTTCCCAAAGAAGCTAGATTGAAGTTCCCTATACGGTTGGAAGTACTCCTCCCGCCGTCCGCTTATAAGTGTTAAGTTACTTTTTGGCACATAGATTAAGAAAAGTGATTAAATAATACTTCCTCCGTTTTTTATTAAGTGTCACTTTGACTTTTTAATTAATTTTAAAATAAGTGTCATTCTAGAGTTTTTTCTTTAATTTTGACTATTTTACCCTTATTCATTTACCATAAATACCAAAAATAATTTGATTTATTAATACTAGCTACATTCTTGACCACATTCTTTATCAAACAAAATTTCTATATTAAAATTAGTATAATTAATGAAGGGTAATGTAAACCATGATTTATAATCTTAATTTGTTGAAAAAAGCTAAAACGACACTTATTAAAAAGTGGAGGGAGTAGATATAGTAGAAGTGATGTGATTGAAAAGTAAGATATAAAGTGAAGTGTAAGAAAAAGTGCTTACCAAAAAATGTATGAAAAACTTATAGGCGGACGCACCAAAATGATAAAATAGGAAGCTGCGGACGGAGGGAGTATAAGTTTTTCACTTTTCTTTTATGGATGTTTCACAATAAGTTTCTCATTTTATTTTTTTTTTCATTTTTTGTATATAATTTTCTCTTTCTCTCAATCACATTACTTATACTTTATCTATTACAGTATTTTATTCTATTTTATCTCATACTCATCTATTATTTTCTCTCTCACCATCACATCTTGTACTACATTTATTATTTTATCATACGGAGTATTACTTAATCAAAACAATAAAAAGAAGTGGAAAACTTACTCAAGGACGGAGGGAGTACTATATATTTGAGTTTTATTGTTCAATTTTGGCCCAAACAAATTCTTCTTTGCAATTGTATGTATATACATTTGAATTTTATTGTTCAATAATTCAATTTAATTAATTTTATCTTTGATGTCAATATTTAGAGTCCAATTCAAATTGTATAAGTTCAATCAATTACACTTAAGTATTACTATTTTGACCACAGCTAAACAAATTAAAACAAACTTCAATTTTACTATACACACCAATAAACTCAATTACTACTATACATAGTCCACATAAAATATACTTCCTCTATTTGTCTATAAATTTTCATTTTGTCAGTGATGAACGCAAGAATTTTAGTTTGGAGAGCCCGATTTTTATTATTTATTTATTTATTTTGTTCGTTTTTGCTAGTTTTTATTCGTTTTAACTCTTTTTTTTAAATACATTACTAGAATTTAATTAATACAAATTATATAACTTAAATTTATACATAGAAAATAGAAGAATTGTATATTAATTTTTTTTTAAAACGTGGGAAACATGCGATTTTCGTTTGCTCTATTTTACCATAGATTTTTTGAACCTAATTGATGGTTTGGCCAGTTCGATTTGCCCGTGCTCAAAAATTCTGAATTTTGTGTGTATTAAATTAATTATTTGTTGTAATAAAAAAAATAGACTCTATGTGGAATTTAGGCTTGTAATTGAGTCGAGCTAACTCGTGCTCGATTTAAAAAAAAATCAATAGACTCATGAGCTTAATCAAACTTGGACAATATATAATTTATATTTATATACATGTATTCAAATTGAGTTCATTTTTACCGCAAATTAAATTAAATATATATTTTTCATTTAATTAAAAATATTATAGATAATTAAGTCCAACATTTATGAGTATAAAAGCTAAGTATTCATTCTCACATGTTATGCAGTAAAAGTTAAAAATCAAAAAATAAAAAATCTCAATAATCAAAGCCTTTAGGCGGTGTTTGTTTTGGGATTGGTCAATCCGGATTTGGATTGGCCCAATCCCAATCCAAATACAAATCCAAATACCAATTCATCCCTATGATACACCTACACACCTATTTTTATATCATCAAATCACTATCTCTCTTACTTTTCTTTCATACACTCATTCTCTCTCTTACTTTCTTCTCTCTCCTACTTTTATTTCACTACTAACAATAATAAAATATTATAACATCACTCTTGATGTGACATAAAGTTAAATCTACCTCTACTTCTTAATCCTTAACCAAACACAACTTACACACAATTTACTATTCATGGATTACCCAAATTCCAATCCAATCCAGCACAATTCAAATCCAATCCAAATCAATCCCAAACCAAACACCACCTTAATTATGTGGAATGACAACACCGGCCAAACTCCTCAATCAAGCCAATTTTCGCTTTGCACGTGTATTGGAGTACTATACTTTAGTCATCTCAATCTCAATCGGTCATAGATGCATGCTTGGAAAGCAACATTCAAACTCATACTCCGTACGAGTTTTAATGAATATTGATTAAATTATTCATAAAGTAGGTAAATTGAGAGTATGATGGGATATTGTGGAGTCCATTTGTAAATAAATGATTGTTTATGCATAAAGTGAATGACAAAGTGAGTAAATAAGTGATAGTAGAAGGGTGAAAATAAAGTAGTATGAATAATATTGTTTCCAAAAAGGGTTGGACATAATAAAATTGGACAACCAAAAAAGAAAAGTGAGAATAATTAAATTGGATGGAGGGAGTATTTCATAACATTCAAACTCATATTTCATACTCACTTTCCAAAATTACTTAGACACGTAAATTAAAAAAGTGTAATAACGAGTGAAATTTTAAAGGGTAATTTTATAAAATTTTATGTACTCCTATAAAATAAAGAAAATAGTTGACTTTTGTGTACGTGTAAAGTAAAAGTAATAACATTTGCGTAAAATTGAGGATATTGTAAGGGTGGTGTTTATAAAAGATTTTCTATTTTAAAGGTGTGAAAGTGATTGTAGAACGTCACGAAAAGGAAAATTTAAAATTAATTGCGGAATGGAAGTAGTATAAAATATGTAGTAAATCCACCAGGTACTTTACCCACCCTAAGGCTCCATTTGAATAGAGGGATTTGATCTATGATTTTAAATTCACCGTCCAAATCCACCCCACTTGTTTGAATTATGAATGGATTTCAAATAATTAGATTTTTACTCACACAATTTTTAATTAAAATGGAGAGAATTTTAAATTCTCACTAAAATCATGTCATTTGAAATCCATCTATTTTTAAATCTTTTCATTTGAAATACGTTATCAAATCAAATCCCTCCGTCTAAACACAATCTAAGTATTCAAAAAATAAGTCTATGGAAGAAAACATGAGTAAAGAAATATTCCTACAACTTAAGCAAGATGGTTTTTTTGTATGACATGGGTTGAATATTTACAAATGAATTTGGTTTGAATATTTTAATTGGAGCAAATGGATCATTACTTCCAGATGAATTTGAATTAAATATATTAGTTGGAAGTCACCGCCACCGGCCTCCAAGTGACTGAGTGCTATTGTCCAAGCAAATTCTTCCGTGAACAAATTTCATAAGATGAAACTGGAAGCATATTAGGGGTGTTTACTTTGGGCTTTGGGTGATTTTAAAAATCGAGTTTTTGAAATTCTGATTTTTTAAATCTGAATGAATAGTTATATGAGTGTTTCTTTTGGATTTTGGAATTGTGAAAGATTTAACTTTATGTTAAATCAAATTGTATGATTGAATGCGTTTGTATTATTATATTATTGTTTGATAAAATTATAATGATTAGTTAAGTGTGTAATGATTAAATGTATTATATTATTGTATTATTATATTATTATAGTATTATTATATTATTGTTGAGAAAGAATATAATGATTGAAGTAATATTATATAGATATAACTTTATGTCAAATCAATATGTTTGATAGGGGTGGTTTTAAGTGGATTTTGAAAACAAGTTTTTAAATTCCGAAGTAAAACGGATTTTGGATCTTGAAATCCAAAACCTGGTTTTTAAAACCAAAAGTAAACATACCCTTAGTGTATAAGTACTGTAATACTCCCTCCGTCCGCCTATAAGCTTCCCGTTACTTTTTGACACATAAATTAAGAAAAATGATTAAATAATAGATATAGTACAAATGATGTGATTGAGAGAGGAGATAGATAGAGAGAAAAAGTAAGATATAAAGTGATGTGTAAGAAAAAGTAATTAAAAGGGTATGAGAAGCTTATAGACGAACGAATCAAAATGGTAAAATGGAAAGCTTATAGGCGAACGGAGGGAGTACTAAGAAATAATGAAAAAAATACTCCGTATATATATACTGCAACGGTACGCCATTTTAACTTCAAAATGGACTACCACTCCTATTCCAACTGTACACACTTTATTTTACAGATTTAAAATAGAGTTTTGAATGGTGACTATAAAGTTTAAAACTCTATATTTTATATATATTATTTTATTAATATTTACAATTTTATATTAATAATTAGATCTCTTTTATTAAATAATTACAATTTTATCACTATACTAATTTATAATATAATTTTAGTTGTGTAGTTTAATTTTTTATTTATTTTAATAACGTAAAATACAATAAAATATATATTATATATTAAATATGAAATATATGATCATATTTATATGTATTACCTAGATACATATAACAGCGACATATTAAAATAAATGAACACAAATTGAAAAGAAATACAAATATAATTATATAAATAATAAAAAAATAATAAAAAAATAATAAGCTAGTATGACATAACATCTAATTGTATAAATTAATTTAAATATCAAGATAAATATATTATTTAATAATTGTAATATATTAAAAATGAATAAAATAATAAATAGAGTAAGATATAAACTTTTATAGTTGACGAATGTTTTTAAAGTAAAGTATAAAAAATTGAATTTTAAAGTTTATAGATCTTATTTTTATTTTGAAGTTATGAGTTGGAGATGGTCTTCAAGGGAAGTGGTGTAAATTGCGGAGGTCCTTCACGGATCGAACTGAATTAAACAAACCTTCCAAATAATATTGGGCATTGACAAAAAAAAAAAAAAAAATTCTTCCTAACTTTGTATTACTGTAAAAAAAAAACAAAAACCTTTAATTAATTAGAATTTTTGTCCATTAGCTTATTGTTCTTCAAATCTGAATTTTCTTCATATTTTCTATGTTTATTCTTCAACTCTTTTATTTAAGTATTTTATTCACGTTCAGTAATATATTTATGCTCATATAATAAAATAATTTTTAATATTTTACATATATTATTATATGAATAAGCGTATGATAACGTATATGCAATTGTGTTTTACTGACAAACTGGGATAACTCAAGTAGTTAGAGCACCATTATCTAGGCCTTAGTTTTTATTTTGTTTACTAGTGTAGAACCCATGTATTACACGGAATTTTAAATATATTTTTAAATATTTAATAATAAATTTTTATTTATTTAATTACTTAATTTAATTTTTCATATTTTTATAACTATGTTTAAAAAAAATGATTTCGCAGAAATATAATTATTTTGTTAAAAACATTTAATATTTTTTTCAATTATATTTATTATAATATAAAAATTTAACTAACATAATATTTTGAATTATACAAAATAATTACACTTATGTTAGTTAATTTTATAAAGAAAATTTCAAAGAAAATTTGTGAGAATCAAACGAAATGAGACATAAGCCAAATCAACCACAAAATGACAAATAAGTCAAATTAACCACAAAATAACACATCATCAATTTAAACTCCATATTAGTATATAAGGGGATTATATACTATAGAAGTAGTGTATTATATATATATAACAAATTTGTTAATCTTGTAAAATAATATAATTATTTATATAATAAATATTATGTATAAAATTATATAATAAGTTTTACATATATATTTTCGAGCTCTATTTTTTAAATGCATTAAACTTATAATAAATTTAAAATAATTGAAGAAAAATTTACTTGAGATATAAGATAAAAGTAATTATAAAATACAATTTAATAACTAATTAAATAAAGAATTGTACACCCCAATAAAAATAAATTTTAGATTGTATTTTACTCAGAAGAACATTAAATAGTTCTAAAATAAATTAAACTAAAGAATAAAATGAATACTACAATAAAGTTAAATAAATAAAATAAAAAATAATTTAATTAGTCAATGTTAAAATAATAAGAATATAATATTTGGAATTTTTTTATTAATCATATCTTACTCAACCAATAACTTAATTACACATCATACTTTTTTAAAATTAACAACTTCATTAAATTATGACACATAAGCCAAATCAATCACAAAATGACATATAAGCCAAATTAACCACAAAATGACACATCATCAATTTAAACTCCCTATTAGTATATAAGGGGATTATATACTATAGAAGTAGTGTATTATGTATATATAACAAATTTGTTAATCTTGTAAAATAATATAATTATTTATATAATAAATATTATGTATAAAATTATATAATAAGTTTTACATATATATTTTCGAGCTCTATTTTTTAAATGCATTAAACTTATAATAAATTTAAAATAATTGGAGAAAAAATTACTTGAGATATAAGATAAAAGTAATTATAAAATACAATTTAATAACTAATTAAATAAAGAATTGTACACCCCAATAAAAACAAATTTTAGATTGTATTTTACTCAGAAGAACATTAAATAGTTCTAAAATAAATTAAACTAAAGAATAAAATGAATACTACAATAAAGTTAAGTAAATAAAATAAAAAATAATTTAATTAGTCAATGTTAAAATAATAAGAATATAATATTTGAATTTTTTTTATTAATCATATCTTGCTCAACCAATAACTTAATTACACATCATACTTTTTAAAAATTAACAACTTCATTAAATTATGACACATAAGCCAAATCAATCACAAAATGACATATAAGCCAAATTAACCACAAAATGACACATCATCAATTTAAACTCCCTATTAGTATATAAGGGGATTATATACTATAGAAGTAGTGTATTATGTATATATAACAAATTTGTTAATCTTGTAAAATAATATAATTATTTATATAATAAATATTATGTATAAAATTATATAATAAGTTTTACATATATATTTTCGAGCTCTATTTTTTAAATGCATTAAACTTATAATAAATTTAAAATAATTGGAGAAAAAATTACTTGAGATATAAGATAAAAGTAATAATAAAATACAATTTAATAACTAATTAAATAAAGAATTGTACACCCCAATAAAAAATAAATTTTAGATTGTATTTTACTCAGAAGAACATTAAATAGTTCTAAAATAAATTAAACTAAAGAATAAAATGAATACTACAATAAAGTTAAGTAAATAAAATAAAAATTAATTTAATTAGTCAATGTTAAAATAATAAGAATATAATATTTGGAAAGAGTTTATTAATCATATCTTGCTCAACCAATAACTTAATTACACATCATACTTTTTAAAATTAACAACTTCATTAAATTATGACACAAAAGCCAAATCAACCACAAAATGACACATAAGCCAAATTAACCACAACATGACACATCATCAATTTAAACTCCCTATTAGTATATAAGGGGATGTGAAGTTTTTTGAGAAGATGTGTTTGACCATCTAAAGATATGCCATTTTTTTCCTCAAATTGAATAAAAAATGGTTATATTTAAGTATTTCACTTATGAAATATTCTATTCTGCATGTACAGGTTTTTTTAATACTGCTTCCACAATAATTTTTACACTTTTCTTTTTAGGACGTCCTACAGTAATTTTTACACCCTTAAAATGGAAGGTCCTTTATAATTTTCACCTTCACAATATCCTCAATTTTACATAAATATCATTATTTTTTCTCCACACATACACAAAAGTCAATCCATCATTTTACTTTATACATAAAGTTTTACAAAATTACCTCTTAAAACTCCACTCATTATTACACTTTCTTAATATGTGTCCATCTATCTATGAAAAATTATTATGGGACGGGGAGAGTATCATTTATAATGAATCACACACATAATGATGCTACTAGTCCAAGGGCGTCTTCCTCCGATGTCCTTTTATCATCTCATCCGAAATAACCATGATTAAAAAGGTGAAATAAGACTTGAGAAAGTATACCTAATGCCGAGAGGAGCATGACCCTTGAAATTAGAGCCAGAGATTAGTACCGGTCTCGTTGATTTCCCCACACGCTTACTACCGTCATCCACCTATTGCTAGCTCGCTGGGGTTGTCGAAACCACGCAATCGCTTTTTTGGTGCATAAATCGGTGTTTTCTGTCAATCGAAACGATTGTATCTAGAAGTTTATTGTTTCGATTTTAGTGGGATCAACGGGTCTACCTTCCCTAATGGCGCTACGGTGGCCATTCAGGTGAGCGATCCGTTGATCCCGTTTATTTTTCTGTTTTCTAGTTTAGTACGTTTATTTTCTGCTTTCTTAGTTTAGTTTGTTTAGTTTCTGTTTTTAGCTTTCGTTGCTTTACTTTTCACTTTTCTTTCTGTTGTTCTGGGCACGTTATGCATTTTTTATTGTCATTTTTGGGAGTCTATTGTCCTTTGTGGAGCCCGTCCCTTTGTGGAGTTTGCTTATATCTCTGCTGTGGTGATGGAATTATGTGGTTACTAGTTTGAAAGTTTTGGATTTTGGTGCTTGGTGGCTTTTGTCCTTTTATTTTCCCTATTTCTCATAACACTAGACTACCTTAGTGTGGGGTTTGTCTCGTTGTTAAAATAGAGGACTGTGCATTTCTCGTGGACAAAGAGTACACTCGTGTCCCCACTTCTCACGATTGGAGCGGGTAGCGAAACCGAGTTGATTCGTCTTGGTTTGAAGATCTAATGATTTGGAAGTATCTTTGTATTTGATTTGATCTGATCTTGTAAACCTTAAAAAAAAAAAGATTAGTACCGGTCTGAAACTGGAATGGAGCCGAAATCTATTCTAATTGGTGGATCGGAGATCAGATCGAAATTAATTCGGTCCGAATTTAGACCGATTTTTTTTTCTTCAAGTTTATTGAAGTGAGAACAAAAATGAAGAATTTGTGTAGGTAAATTAAAGTGTTTGTTGGGATATGAATCCTATAAACAATGTTCTAGTTGATGAGATTGAGTTTTGATGGCCAAAAGGAACTTAAAGTTAATAATATATATGTGGATAGAAGTCATCTTAACTAAGTCATCTTGATAAGTATTCTTATCTGAGTTACTAGTCTTATGTGTGAAATATGTGAATATTATGAACTGTTAGGAACTAAGTTGATGTTTGAATTGTATAGACAACTTATAGAATAGGACTTAAATGTACTCTTCTGTATGTAGTTCAGATGAAGTATAGATAGGTTTTATATTTGTAAGTCTGTATTTTATTGTAATCAGCATAGTTAGTTCAGAACAGTAGTTAAGAGAAAGATCAGAAGACTAGAAGTCAGAAGACTACTCAGAAGAAGAAGACTAAACTTAGAAGAGTAAAAAAGAAACACATAAGTATTCTGATAAAGCTCAGAACAGAAGAAAACGAAGTGTGCTTATTGGAGTAAGAACAATATTTTACTGTGTTAAGTCGAAGTTGAAGAATAAGTTTGGAAAACTTATTTAAAGGTGTAACTGAATATAATTGAAGATATGTTGACTTGGAAAGTGAAGTTAGTTACTAGAAGTCGGTTACAAAGGATAAGTTACAAGAAGCGGTTTTATAGTTAGTTGGAAGTTAGTTTTACAAACTGCTAACTATCATACTAAGATATATAAATACCGAGAGATCTTCTACTGCAAAGACTACTGATCTAAGAGCATTCAAGAGCAATTAAAGAGTCTAAGAAGCATTCAAGAAACTCACAGAGTTTGAAGGAGATAATCAAGAGAAGAAGCCACTGTTTTGAAGAGAAGAATCAAAGGCTACAATTCAGAGAAGTTTTACTTTACATTTTGGTTTGTATTTTTGTAAACAAGTGTGCTAGTTACTTGTGAATTACTAGAAGATCGAAGATACACTTGGAAGTGTAATCGATAAGATCAAAGTCTCAGTCTTGGGACTTTAAGCCACAAGAAACTCAAGAAGGAGTTAATAAAACATCACGATTGGAGTTGTGAGTGTGGATGTAGACAGTTGTCGATCCACTATAAATCTTGTGTTCATTTACTTAATGTTTGATATTTGTTTAATTTCTTGATACTAAGAACAGTATAGTTTACTAAGTAAAAGTTCAAAATCAAAAGTTGAGTATAAACTGTAAAGGCTCACATTAATACTGAAAGTACTGAGCTGAGCTGAATAAGCACAGTACTGTATAAGAACATTAAATTCTGCATTGCTAAATCTGATATTTTAGGAAAAGTTTTAAAAGTCTATTCACCCCTTCCCCTTTAGACTTTTTAGGCTTATCTTAATCTTAACTCAACTTTGGGACCAACAAGTGGTATCAGAGCAGTAGTTCTTCTTGACTGCTGTTTCTTGATTACCTAGAAGACTTTAAGGGAAGTCTTTTGTACTAAATCGAACTGATCCTTGAACTTTTTCTTCTAAAATCAATTACTTGATTATCTTGATCTACTTGCTATATTCCTTATCTTATTTGTCAAACAACCATGTAAACTAATGCAAACAAGCTACCCAAGTTTAATGATGCAAATTATAATTACCGGAAGCTTTGAATAGAGGCAATCTTTAGCTCCACTCATGATCTCATGGTGTCTGTTGTGAAGGAAGGCCCAATTGTCACCATGACAACCAACACTGCCACTTTGGACCCAGCTAAAGTCGTGGGTGTTCTTGTCCCAAAACCAAGGTCAGAATTAACTGTTGAAGAAATGAAACAAAACAATTTGGACAGCATAGCTAAAAATTATATTTTACATACACTGCCAAACGAGTATCTTGGCAAGGTATTAAAATGTAAAACAACTAAGGAAATGTGGGATAGACTTGATGTTCTTTGTGAAGGCACAAGTCTGATCAGAGAAAGCAAATTGTCCACTGTGGTTCAAAGGTTTGAGTCATTCAAAATAAGGCCTGGTGAAAATATTGACCAGCTTGATACTCGTTTTACCCGAATTATGAATGATCTTGAAGTTTTAGGTAAGCCATACACAAACAGTGAGATTAATTTGAGAATTATTAAGGCTTTTGATGAGAGGTGGAAGATGGTCAAGATGGTCATCAAGACCACTCAAGATATAAACACCTGGTCTACTGAAACCACTTTCCAAACCTTTAAGGCACATGAATTCGAGTTGGATGAAGAAGATCTAGTAGTTGGTAGTGATAAGGAGAAGGAAATCTCAAAGAATGTTTCTTTCAAAGCCTCTTCCTCTAGTAAATCTAGATCATCTAAGTCTAAGCCCTCAAACATAAAAGATGAACTAGATAGGTCTGATCTTAGTCTTAAGGATCAGATGAGCTTAATGATTAAGAGGTTTGACAAGCTAAACAAAATATATGGTAGATATAAGAGGTTCTATAAGGAGACTAATGGTTCTAGTAACAGGGACTCTTCTGGGACCAAAAGAGATCGCACCTCTTCTGAAAGAAGGGATGAGATTTCTAATGAAAACATGAGAGATAGGAAATCATCTGATAAGAGAGATAAGAACTCTTTTGATAGGAAGGACATGAACCGTTCTCCTATTAAAAAGTCTACTAATGATCCTTTGTGCTATAACTGTGAAAAGCCAGGTCACTACATCTACGAGTGTCCTGATCTGAGTTCCGAGGACAGAGAAGAAAGGAAAGTGAGGCGTGATCGAAGATATACTAAGGGTAAGAAGACTATGATGGCATACAATGACTCTGAGTCGGATTCAGATGAGTTGCCTTCGTCTTCATCTGAATAACCTTCAAGCAATGAGAAAGAATCATTCATTACAGATGATGGACTGGCTATGATGGCCAAAATCGAACAAGTGGTATCTTCTGCTACTTCTTTCCGTTCTTTTGATAGTTCTGATTCTGATTTAAATGACACTGCTGATAGTGGAGTAGGAAGTAGTCTTCATCATTCCAATAGAGTGACTGAAGAATACCTCCTACAGGCTAACAAAACATTCATGGAAATCAGTGATGAGAACATTTCTTTAAAACAAGAAATCATTAGTCTACGTAAAGCTCAGTTGAAAGTAGATCCTAATATAGTTGTCCTAAATGAGCGCTTATTAGAAGAGTTGTCACAACTCAAAGATAAGTATTCATCCATTGACAAACTATATCAGGATATGCTTAAAACTCAAGCCATAGAGACCAATGAGTTCAATGATTTAAAGATCAAGTGTGAAAAACTTGTAGAGCACAATAGATTCCTAGAAACTGAAGTACTAAGCTTAGATCTAAAACTGGCTGACATGATTAATTCTTCAAAGATTAATCAAGCATTGTCAGACAGATATAGAGATCCAGTTGACAAAAGTGGGTTGGGTGCTGAAGTGCCTAGCTCATCCACTCTAGTAACTAAGAACACTAATAGTGCTAGTTCAAGTCAAACTACATTCCTCATATTACCAAGCATGGTAAAAAGAAAAATGTAGTAAGACCAGCTCAGTTTAGACCATTTCAGCAGATATATACCCAGATGACTAGACCAGAATAGTCATGGCATCGAAAGAGGTATACTCAGCAGAATTGGCCTAGACAAGCACAGTTTGGTTGGAATCAGCCTAGACCTCCTTTCATAAGGCAGTCTCAGCTGTACTCAACCAAACCTAGGAAATTTTTACCACCTCATCATAACCAACCTGTTCTTTATCCTCCACATTTATCTTATGATATTATTAGTGAGGAAAGACTTAAACGCATCTATAAACCGTATGGTCCACAGGCTTTTAGGCCATATTCGAACTATTACAAACATACTGATCTTACTGAAAAAGAGGTTGAACCCAGGAAAGGTTACCTCAGAAAAATAGATCCTAAGTCTGCTGATAATTCTGATAAGGTTAAAAAAGTACTGTTCTGTGATAAGTATAGTAGAAAATTGAAGAGGTCTCAAATATTCAGAACTTCAATGTATATTTGGGTGCCTCTAACTGCTACTAACACTCAAGGACCCCAATGAATAAAGGGTACCTAAATTATTAAGATCACCAATTGCAGGGTCGACTGGATTTATACAAGAAAGGTGGTTCAGTTGGTGAGACTTGGTACATTGACAGTGGTTGTTCACACCACATGACTGGTACCAAGGTCTTACTTTCTAACTATCATGAGCAATAAGGACCCAAAGTGATCTTTGGCGACAGTTCAATGGAAACCACAAAAGGATTTGGATACATAAAGAATGGAGATGTGGAGATTCAAGATGTCTTCTATGTTGAAGGTTTGAAATATAATTTGTTATCTGTCTCTCAATTCTGTGACAGGGGATAAAAAGTCCAATTTAAGAGCAGTAAATATGAGATTATTGACAAAAGGACACATACAGTTCTACTTGTTGGTGTAAGATAAGGCAGTGTCTACATTGTGAATTGGAATAGTTGTCCTAGGGATGCTTGTCTTCTTACTAAAAGTCCTAAAGAAATTAGTTGGCTATGGCACAAACGCCCATGCCACTTGAACTTTAAGATTATTAATAAGATAGCAAGAGACTACCTTGTAGAAGGTATTCCCAATGAAATCTATTATAAATCACAAGTGTGTGATGCATGCCAGAAAGGTAAACAAGTAAAATTTTCCTTTAAGTCAATTCCCACTCTCTCAACTGGCAGAGTCTTAGAACTCTTACACATGGATCTTCATGGTCCTATTAAACCTCCTACACTGAATGGTAGAAGGTACACTCTTGTTGTGGTAGATGATTATTCAAAATACACTTGGGTAATCTTCTTATACAAAAAGATTGATACACAAACTCAACTACCAGATCTGTTAAAGAGGTTGCAAGTTGAGAAATGACAGTCTATTGTCAAGATAAGAAGTGACAAAGGGACTGAATTTATAAATTCTTGCATTAAAGAATACTGTTCTAAAACTGGAATTCAGCATTTGACAAGTGCAACAAGGACTCCCCAGCAGAATGGTGTTGCTGAGAGAAGGAACATAACACTAAAAGAAGCTTGCAGAGCTATGCTAGCAGAGTTCAACACTCCACAAAAGTTTTGGGCTGAGGCAATCAACACTGCTTTGAATAATCATCTACCACAACAAGAGTGTATGTAGAAAACCTAGAGTTTCATATTTTCATATCTTTGGATGTAAGTGTTTTATTCATAACAATGGGAAGAGCAAATTAAATGCTTTTGATTCCAAAGCAGATGAAGGCATATCCTTAGGATACTCTTTGATTCGGGTGGAATTTACACGTTTTAGAGGCACATGTGAAGCGTGTTTTGATGTGGATTTCATTGATTTATGCATTGAATATGATTGTTTGAGCCGAAATGAGAGAAAGGTTGTGTTTTGTCGATTTTGTAGGAAATACGATGGAATTTGGAGCAAAACATCAACCATACTTTACTGTATCAGGAAGAGGAGTGCACGGTTGGATTCGTCTCGAAAAACGGAGTGGAATAGCCAAAATAATCGACTCAATCGGACACCCGAGGCGAAAGTTATGCACGAAACGAGAAAGGGGCCGAAGACGATCGAGCGAGCACGGCCGAGCACCATTCTCGAGCTGGCCGTGCTCGAAACAGTGATTTTGGCCAAGAAGAGGGCACGGCCGAGCACCCTTCTCGGCCGAGCTCGAGCACATTACTTGCCCACATGCCACGGCCGAGCACCTGGCTTGCCCTGCTTCCGCACACCTCGGTCGAGCACCAATCTCGGCCGAGCACTCCCATGCCTCCCATCCGCGCAGCACGGCCGAGCTCCCTGCTCGGCCGAGCACCTGTTCATGCCTATGTCCAATTTGCACGGCCGTGCTCCGTGCACGACCGTGCTACCCCCATTTTCAATGCTTTTTCCCTATTTTGGTCATTTTTGAAGGACCAACTTGCAATTTTGGCATTCAAACCCTACCCCAACACTATATAAGCCCCATTTCTTGAATTACAAGCAATCCTCCCCCAATCCACACATAGTTACACATACTTGGAGGTGTTTTGGCCATATCTTCATCAATTCTTCACCAAATCAAGGAAGAAAGGATGCAATAGCTCCCAAATTCCATTCCCTACCACATTCTAGACTAAGCTTTCTCTTTCTTTTCCTTTTTATTTAGTTATTTCATTTGGGATTTGTAATTTGATTATGTTAGTAGTTAGCTAAACAATTTGTGGTTCTAAGGCATTGTAAGACTTAGATTGATGTTTATGAGTAATTTCTTGCTTTAATTGGTGTTTATCTCGTATTTGCATATTCAATTATTCATTGTAAAGCATGTTGTTAGTGGCCATAATGATTTGCTTGATTTATTGTTAATTAGGGTAGTATCAGGAGATTTATTCCATTTAATCGTATGCGAATATGCAACCCGGTATTATTATGATCTCGGGAGAGGATTAATTATCGGAGAGGGAATCGAATGATCTTAGGAGCTATTTTAGATGGTGTAATGTTTGTGATGTAGACATACGAGCTTATATTACATTGCGTCTTTGGATTAATTTGTATCGGGAGATCGATTAGTTCTTTTTGTGTGATCACCTTATACGGGATAACCTTAATGGCCCTTTAAACGAGACAACATTCATAAACGGACGTCTAAGTACTACAATTGCCTTGGAACCCACCTTTTCTCTTTGAGTTACAATCGTTTTACTTTCGTTTTCTTATTTTGCATGATTAGTTGATCGACTTCATATTTACTCTTTAGTTGTTTATTTGTGACACATTGTTAGACAATCTTAGGAGTAATTCAACTTTCAAATTATCGATCACGTCTATTTAGAACTCGATTAGCAAACTACCACTTTTACGCTTAACCTCCTTGTGGGATCGACCTCGTGCTTATCACGCTACGATAGACGCCGTACACTTGCGGTTGTTTATTTTAGTGTTGCATAACACGTGAATCAAGTTTATGGCGCCGTTGCCGGGGAGGTTTTTATAAGCTCTAGAGTGTAGGCTAAGAGAGTTTTAGTTTAGACATTTACTTGCTTTCTTTATTTGCAAAAATCCAAAAATATTTGTGTTTGTTACTTTGAGCTTATTTGTATTTCTCACTCTCGTTTACTCTTTTGATAGACATGGTTTATGATCACACGATCTAGGAGGAATCACCAAGAAGTGCTACCTTTAGATCCGGAGATTGAGGCCAATTGTCGAAGAAGGAACGCCGAAAGGAGAAAACTAGAGTTGGAAAGAATGAACCGAAGAGAGAATCCGGTTGTAGAAGAGGTCGAGGAGGAAGTCGAGAATCAAGGGGTTGATGGATTTGAGGAACCGAATGGGAATGGGGGAAATCGACCACAAAGGGTACTAAGAGATCATTTCCGCCCAATTCCGAGGCCCTATGGAGGAGCGGGTCGGGAACCCGTTGATGCTCATAACTTTGAGCTCAAGCCGGCCCTAATCATGATGGTTCAAAACAACCAATTTGGAGGGTTGTCAAAGGAGGATCCTAACCTCCATTTATCTCAATTCCTAGAGATAAGTGGAACGGTTAAGATTAATCGTGTCCCTCAAGATTACATCCGTCTCCAATTGTTCCCATTCTCCCTCCGTGATCGTGCAAAGCAATGGTACATGTCCCTTGATCTAAGGACGATCGAAAATTGGGCCGATCTTGTAGACACTTTCCTCATGAAGTACTTTCCTCCAAGCAAGACCATCAAGATAAGAGGAGAAATTTCTTCTTTCATGCAAGACGATGATGAGTCTTTAGCCGAGGCTTGGGAGTGTTTCAAGGATCTCATACGGAGTTGTCCTCAACATGGATTCTCAAGAGATCAATTGATTTGCTATTTCTACAATGGGATGGACCATCGAACGAGAGGGATGGTAGATGCCTCGGCCGGTGGAGGTTCTTTGTTGGGGAAGACAACGGAAGAAGGCTATGTGCTCTTGGAAGAAATGGCTAAGAATGGCAACCAATGGCCATCCGAGAGAAGACAAAACCGGAAAGTTGCTTCAACCCAAGACTTGGATGAGAATGCTAAACTCTCCAACAAAGTGGATAAGCTAATCTCTTTGATGACGGCCAAAGCACTAGTGGAGCCACGTGATGAGCAATATGAAGAAGCCCACTACATGAACAATCAAAGGGATAAGCAATTTAGAGAGAGAGGTTGGAACGATAGGCAAGCCTATGAAAGTCCCTTCAATCCCAACCAATATCATCCGAATTTGAGGCACCATGAGAACTTTTCTTATGCCAACACAAGAAACACCATCATACCACCTCCAAATTTTAATGTTAGAGATGGAGCTGTTGTGGAGTCTTCATCAAAGCCATCAATGGAGGATATGTTTGGTGCTTTTATGGGGGAAACCACGAAATTCATGAGAGAAACTAGGGAGAATGCAAACAAGACTTGGCAAAGAATTGATGAGCATGGTGAGATGATCAAAGATATGACCACCCACATGAAGGCTATAGAGAAGCAAATAGGTCAACTTGCTACCATCATTGGAAAGCAACACGTTTCGGGGCAATTCCCCTCTAACACGGAGCTAAATCCTAAGGAGCAATGCAAAGCCATAAAGCTAAGAAGTGGGACAAGCTACGAAGGGCCCAAGATGCCGTTAGAGGAGGAAGTGGTAATGGCACCCGAGGATGTCGACAAAGAAGATGGACAAGAGAAAGAAAGGCAAGAGGAGATAGTGAGGGAAGAAGAGAAAGTAGAGAAGAAGAAGAGTGGGGAGGCAATCCCTCCTTTGTTTAATAAAAATGTAATGCCCATTCCATATCCGCAAAGGGTGAAGAATAAGAACTTGGATAGCAAGTTTGTCAAGTTCGCGGAGATGTTCAAGAAACTCCATATCAACATCCCTTTCGCCGAAGCTCTTGAACAAATACCGCATTACTTCAAATTCTTGAAGGAGATAATGTCACACAAGAGGGAAATTGAGGCGTATGAAACGGTGCACTTAGCCGAACATTGTAGCTCCGTAATTCAAGCTAAGCTACCTCCAAAGCTTAGGGATCCCGGATCCTTCACTTTATCATGCACTATTGGAGATGGAGGTACATTAAGGGCTCTATGTGATTCGGGAGCAAGCATCAACCTCATGCCATTGTCACTCTTCAAGTCACTTGGTTTAGGAGAGCTCACACCAACCACAATGAATCTCCAATTGGCGGATAGGTCTATGACATACCCTTTGGGTATAGCGGAGGATGTATTGGTCAAAATCGGCAACCTCCTCTTTCCGGTAGACTTTGTGGTTTTGGACATGGAGGAAGACAAAAACATTCCATTGATATTGGGAAGGCCATTTTTGGCAACCGGAGGGGTTATTCTTGATATGAGGAATGGAGAGTTGGAGCTTCGAATGAACCAAGAGATAGTTACGATTGACATGTTTAGAGCTATCAAACTCCGAAACGATGAGACTGGAGAGTATGGGTTTCCTAAGGGAGAGTATCCCCCAATACCCATGAGAAAGGAGGTGGAAGAAGAGCCCAAGATAAATATTGTGGAGGAGAACCCCAAGGTGGAAGACAAGGAGTTAGAGATGGGCAAGAAGGCCAAGTTTGGGGGAGTTTTCTTCAAAAACTCACCCAAATCAAGAAAAGCTACTTGTACAAACTTGGGGATAAATGAGGCATCAACTTCTTATGACATGGTTGAAGAGCCGGATGGGCTAGCTAGTGGATGTTTTGATGGACTTAAGAAAGTTGTATGGGCAAGGAAGGTCAAGAACAAGGGTGACAAGGGGGTGACTTGATATTCCCCTCAAAGGAGAACCGTCCGGCATAGGACGTTAAAAATAGCGCTTCTTGGGAGGCAACCCAAGGTTTTATTGCTTTGTGTTTTTATTGCTTTAGTAGTGTTGATAGCTTGGTTTATTTTGTAGGTATGGATGAAGAATACTATGGATAGCAAGTCTTGGAGAATGAAGAAGAAGCAAAGCCAACTTTGGAGTGGAGGAAGCAAGTGTTGCAATGGTGATCTTTGAAGAAGCATTGGATGTGCAAGGAGGGAGGTAACAACTTGTAGCCCCAAACTTAGAATTTATACATAGTAAAATTCTATGTTTGGGGGAGTTATTATTTTTTTTTTTTTTACTAGTTGTTACCCTTGCACCGGTTCGTCATTCTACTTGTGTCACATTTTGCACCGGCGCACACTTGGCTTTCACATGATTATATTGTTTAAGTTGGTTTTGATCATATGTTGGGTAGTAGACATTTGGTGAAATGTGAGCATGAATAGTTATTGGAATCCATTGTTGAGTAGTTGTGGTGATGTCTATTTGCTTTGAATGTATGCATGATTGGTGTTGGAGAATAGTATCATGTTGTGTTCATATTTGTGATCTTTGATAGCATGGATGCATGATGTATTGTTGTTTGGGAACATTTGATGATTGTGAGAGTCCTATTGAATAAACCGGTGAGAATTGAGCCATAAATCGAGCATGTAATTCGGTTTAGTTCATTTGAGAGTGGACTAGGTTATTGCTAGTGATTCTAGAACTTGCCCAAGTTCTTGTTTGAAAGCATGATTGTGTAAAACTTTGTGATGTGATATAGGCCATCTTGTTCTAAAAGAGTCACTTAGCCAAAATTTCCTAAAACCGAAGTAATCTTCCGTAGTTAGCCCTTTGAGCTTAATTCCTCATTTTCTTGGCAAACTACAATGTTAACCACTTAGCCTTTTTGAGCCTTTTGATACCTACATCTAGTGGGGGATAAAAGACAAAGTGGAAAACATGTGCTTAAATGAATATCTTTGGTGAAAAGAAAAGTTGGAAGAGTTGAAAGAAGAAAAAGAGAAAGATGAAAAGAAAATCAAGGAAAAGAAAAGAGGGACAAAGGGCCCCAAAAGCTTGAAAAGAAAAATGGTTCAAAAGATAAGGTGATGAATGTTTGAAAAGAATGGAAAAAGAAAAGTGAGGATGAAGTTGTAAGCTTTGGAAGTGAAAGCACACATTGTAAAACAACAAGCTTTGTCCTCCACTAGAAGAGTCACAAGTCCCAAATTCATCCTACCTTGTCCAAAGAGCCAATGTTACATCCTTGATTAAGTCCTATTGATCACATTGTTGAGCATTTGAGTGTGTGTAGAAAGTAGAAGTTGGGCAAGCATATGGTGATTGCATAACATAACTTGGTTGATGAGTGCATTAATGTCCTCAATTTGTTTGTGTGTTTGAGAGAAACACCTCATCATGTGAGTAGAGGACTTGAGCATTTGGATTTTGTTTCCCATTCACAATGTGTTGTGTGTTTAAGCATTCTTTGATCCATGAATGTGAATTGCAATAGTGAGTTTATGACCTTCATTGAGAAATGCACTTTGAGAAAGAGATATCACTACACCCTACTTTGCATGTGTGAATTACATTGAATATTCCATTGTGATCATTCCACCCTCATTGCTTTAAGTACTTAGTTGTTTGAGGACAAACAACATTTTAAGTTTGGGGGAGTTTGATTCGGGTGGAATTTACACGTTTTAGAGGCACATGTGAAGCGTGTTTTGATGTGGATTTCATTGATTTATGCATTGAATATGATTGTTTGAGCCGAAATGAGAGAAAGGTTGTGTTTTGTCGATTTTGTAGGAAATACGATGGAATTTGGAGCAAAACATCAACCATACTTTACTGGATCAGGAAGGGGAGTGCACGGTTGGATTCGTCTCGAAAAACGGAGTGGAATAGCCAAAAGAATCGACTCAATCGGACACCCGAGGCGAAAGTTATGCACGAAACGAGAAAGGGGCCGAAGACGATCGAGCGAGCACGGCCGAGCACCATTCTCGAGCTGGCCGTGCTCGAAACAGTGATTTTGGCCAAGAAGAGGGCACGGCCGAGCACCCTTCTCGGCCGAGCTCGAGCACATTACTTGCCCACATGCCACGGCCGAGACAAGGCCACGGCCGAGCACCTGGCTTGCCCTGCTTCCGCACACCTCGGTCGAGCACCAATCTCGGCCGAGCACTCCCATGCCTCCCATCCGCGCAGCACGGCCGAGCTCCCTGCTCGGCCGAGCACCTGTTCATGCCTATGTCCAATTTGCACGGCCGTGCTCCGTGCACGACCGTGCTACCCCCATTTTCAGTGCTTTTTCCCTATTTTGGCCATTTTTGAAGGACCAACTTGCAATTTTGGCATTCAAACCCTACCCCAACACTATATAAGCCCCATTTCTTGAATTACAAGCAATCCTCCCCCAATCCACACATAGTTACACATACTTGGAGGTGTTTTGGCCATATCTTCATCAATTCTTCACCAAATCAAGGAAGAAAGGATGCAATAGCTCTCAAATTCCATTCCCTACCACATTCTAGACTAAGCTTTCTCTTTCTTTTCCTTTTTATTTAGTTATTTCATTTGGGATTTGTAATTTGATTATGTTAGTAGTTAGCTAAACAATTTGTGGTTCTAAGGCATTGTAAGACTTAGATTGATGTTTATGAGTAATTTCTTGCTTTAATTGGTGTTTATCTCGTATTTGCATATTCAATTATTCATTGTAAAGCATGTTGTTAGTGGCCATAATTATTTGCTTGATTTATTGTTAATTGGGGTAGTATCGGGAGATTTATTCCATTTAATCGTATGCGAATATGCAACCCGGTATTATTATGATCTCGGGAGATGATTAATTATCGGAGAGGGAATCGAATGATCTTAGGAGCTATTTTAGATGGTGTAATGTTTGTGATGTAGACATACGAGCTTATATTACATTGCGTCTTTGGATTAATTTGTATCGGGAGATCGATTAGTTCTTTTTGTGTGATCACCTTATACGGGATAACCTTAATGGCCCTTTAAACGAGACAACATTCATAAACGGACGTCTAAGTACTACAATTGCCTTGGAACCCACCTTTTCTCTTTGAGTTACAATCGTTTTACTTTCGTTTTCCTATTTTGCATGATTAGTTGATCGACTTCATATTTACTCTTTAGTTGTTTATTTGTGACACATTGTTAGACAATCTTAGGAGTAATTCAACTTTCAAATTATCGATCACGTCTATTTAGAACTCGATTAGCAAACTACCACTTTTACGCTTAACCTCCTTGTGGGATCGACCTCGTGCTTATCACGCTACGATAGACGCCGTACACTTGCGGTTGTTTATTTTAGTGTTGCATAACACGTGAATCACTCTTCTACAAGTAAGGCATTTAGAGTATTTAATTACTCCACTCTTTGTGCGTAAGAAACACCCCATGTTGTTATTTGTCTCAATTCAAAAGAAACACCCCATGTTGTCTTTGATGAAACTTCAAACCAATGACGAAGCCCATGTGCGTAAGAAAGTTGAAAATCTGAAACTTCAAACCAATGATGAATCTGAGGTATATGAATCTGTACAAGCCTATAATCCACTCTTAAACATCCTACATCAAGATGATGACGAAGAAAAGGTAAAAGACAAAGGTAAGTCTTCTAGACCTCCTGATATGCCTGAACTGGTTGACTTTTCTCCTGTTAATAAATCTGCTGATAAGAACCATGCTGATATTGATATTGATGATACTGATATACATGATGCTATGAATGATTTAGATGATGAGAGTGTGCCTGTTAAGAATAGAAAAACATGAAAACATGTTCACTCTACTGATCTTATCATAGGTGATTTTAGTAAAGGTGTTAAAACCAGAAGACAATTGTTTGAAACTAATGAAGGAACTAATTCATCTCTATTTTGTTGGTGCTGTTTTCTTTCTTCTATTGAGCCCAAGACTGTAAAAGAGGTTTTGGCTGATAGTAACTGGATAATAGCCATGCAAGAAGAGTTGAATCAGTTCACTCGAAATAATGTATGGGAACTTGTTGATAGACCTATTGGACACAATGTGGTTGGCACTAAGTGGATTTTCAAGAATAAGAAAGATGAAAATGATCTTGTAGTTAGAAATAAAGCTAGATTAGTTGCTCAGGGCTACTCTCAAGCTGAGAGTATTGATTATGATGAAACTTTTGCTCCTGTAGCTAGACTAGAAGCTATAAGATTGTTTCTTGGTTATGCTGCCTATATGAAATTTACTATCTATCAAATGGATGTTAAAAGTGCATTTCTTAATGGTATACTTGTTGAAGAAGTTTATGTAGAACAACCTCCTGGCTTTGAGGTAAATGGAAATCAAGTGTACAAGTTAAAGAAAGCACTCTATGGATTGAAGCAAGCCCCAAGAGCCTGATATGACACTCTTTCACTGTTCTTACTTGAAAATGGTTTTACTAAGGGCAAAGTAGATAGTACTTTGTTCAGAAAACAAGAAGGTAAAGACATTTTACTTGTCCAGATTTATGTGGATGATATCATTTTTGGTTCACCCAACAAAAGCTTGAGTGAAAGTTTTTCAAAACTCATGCAAAGTAAATTTGAGATGTCAATGATGGGTGAAATGACTTACTTTCTTGGTCTTCAAGTAAAACAATCATCTGATGGTATTTTTATCAATCAAGCAAAATATACAAGAAATCTTTTAGATAAATTTGGTATTAAAGCCTGTAAAACTGTTGGAGTACCAATGCTACCTACGTACAGAATGGATCCAGATGAAAGAGGTAAGTGTGCTGATCAAACTTATTACCGTGCTCTAATTGGTTCTTTGCTGTATCTAACTGCTAGTAGGCTGGATATTGCATTCTCAGTTGGTGTATGTGCTAGATTTCAGGCAAACCCCAAAGAAAGTCATGTGGAAACTGCTAAAAGGATATTGAAATATCTAAAGGGGACCATTAATCAAGGATTATGGTATCTTTCAGATGATGATTTATCCCTAAGTGGTTATTCAGATGCTGACTTTGGTGGTTGTAGGATAGATCAGATAGAAAATCAACTTCTGGTTCATGCCAATTTTTAGGTACTAAGCTCATATCATGGTTTTCAAAGAAATAAACGAGTGTAGCAACATCTACAACTAAAGTAGAATATATGGCCGCAGGAAGTTGTTGTAGTCAACTACTTTGGTTAATGCAACAACTTAGAGACTACAATATTGTGGAATCTAATGTACCTATATTCTGTGACAGCAATAATGCCATTGCTATCACTCGAAATCCCGTTTTACATACCAGGTGCAAGCATGTGGATGTTAGGCATCATTTTATTAGGGATCATGTTGAAAAGAAGAACATTAGAATGGAAAAGATCCATACTGATATACAAAGAGCTGATATTTTTACTAAACCTTTGGCTGAAACTAGATTTACAGAACTATGCATAAGTTTAGGTTTGATAGACATGGATCATGCATGTATATAGAACTGTACTGACATTTCAGGTACTGTACTAATACCAAAGAAGCAGATCAGTAAACCAAGAACAGTACACCAGAAGAATAAACCAGAAGGATAAGACTATACCAAGACCATTACATTCATAAAAAAAAAAAAACAGGTAAAAAGGTTACTAAGGTGACTAAATCCCGATGAGGATGCTGGTAAAGCTGAGGGAAAATGGGAATATACATTTAAGGGGGAATCTATGATTTCTTAAATATCCTTTCTCTTGACTCAGAACACTAGTCATCTTAGAACAAACCTTGTTGAAATCTTGAATTTAATTATTCTTTACTATTCAGTACTATATTTCACATATTCTACATGAACTAACACTTCTACCAAGGTGAAACAGGCACAGAAGAAGAGTCACCTACTGAAGGTGGAACTAATCTGAAGACACAATACTGATCTGATGTTACTGTGCTGATGTCAAAAAGTGATTTAATCTTTGAGAAAGTAATACTCAGCAAAGTTAGAGAACTGATCTGAGGTTACTCTGTTGATCCCAAGAAGTGATCTGATCTTCAAAAGAGTTATACTCAGCTGATCACAGTACTCAGCTGAAGCCAGATAAGTAATTTCCATTATGGTAAAAGTGATAAGATAAAGTAAAGTGTGTTGGAAACAACTGTGCTGATATACATCAGAACAATATTTTGCCTTAGAAAATTTCTAAGCCAGAATTTGTTCAAATTGGATTACTAATAGAGAAGATTAATACACTCCTCTATTTTTAACCTAATTTGGTGGTGTATCTATCAACATCACTTTGGCTCCAAACTAGAAAGGGAATTTTGAATATGAATCATTTTCTTAAAACCCACAACTCAAAATTTAATCCAAATCACACATCGTGCGCATTCAATTCAATATAAGCCCTAGATTTTCATTGAATTCGATACCCACGATCATCTTACTTCATCTTCTTCACTTTTACAATTTCTGAAAGCTTACGAACACTGAAACTTCCAAAACCCTCTATCTCTATCTTCTACATTTCTCTACTTCTAAAAATGGCGATCATCGAGTTACTGAATGACAATGATGAAGTTGTAGGTACGTTCAATCCTACGAGATGGGTCAGAGAAAAGGGTGTTTGTGGAAAATGTCGTCTATTTCATCGAAAAGCAGAAAACGGAGAATCAAGCTATTCTCACAGTGTGCGAAGAAGTTGGTCTGCGAAAGTACTTAGAATCTTTTCCCAAGAAGGTTTTTGAACTTGAGGTAATGGATTTCTTCCTGCAACTAGATGGTGACAACGATACCTTGAAGACGTTTCTTTCGGGAAACAGGGTAACTTTGGCAAGAGACCATCTGGAGATTGCGTTTGACCTACCTGAAGGCCTAGTTCACATTTCGTCGTATATGGAAGGACAGGAGAAGATGTGCGTTGGAAAATGGACTGGTGAGGAGCCTGCAACCTTGACGAACCTGAAGAAGTTAATTCTTCCAGAACCATTAAGGTTTTTAATGGACATTGTTGGAAAAATCTTGTTAGGGCAACATCACAGTCAGGATGCCCTCACAAACTTGAAGATTCGGGTTATGGCTGCAATAATTGATAGGGTGGATGGTGATTGGCAAAGATTTTTCCT